>CM053585.1:80098768-80120828 GCA_028646515.1 Pseudochirops corinnae
CATAACGCATATGTCTTATCTTTTTTCCAAACTAAATATGTAGCTCTTTTAGGGCAATAACACATATATGTACATATTGCATATACTATATATATGTGTATGTGCGTGTGTATATTTATTATCAATAAGGCATAATTGGGAAACATATAGAATTTTTTTCCTTTTCTACACCTCCCCCAATTAAGGACCACCCCCTCCCCCATTCAACATACTCTCAGGTAACATGTAACATTTGGCCTTGAGACTGTCAGATTTTATGTCTAGCATTACATAAGAATTATAGTGGCATAGAATGCACCTTTTATGTTTTACATAGGGTGCACCAGTCATACTACAATGGTAATTCTAGGTTGGTTCTGCAGGAACCAAAAGATAAAAGGTTAAACTCAGCTCTGCAGTTTCGTCCTTAGCAATAAAAAGAAAGAGATTGTCTTAGAGGTCAAATGATATAGTGGAAAGCATTGAACTCAGCATCAGGAGACATGGGTTTAAATCCTAATGTCGCCATTTCTTAGCTGCATGGCAGGTAAGTCATAATCTCTCAGCCTTAATTTCCTTTCCTGCAAAATGGAAATGATAATACTTGTACCACCCTCACAGTGGGGTGGGGGGAGAGGAATCACTTGTAGAGCTTCATGCACTATATAAATATGAGGACTCTGATAATTATAGGGGAGTCTTAAAGATCTAACTGGGAATAACCATAGGCTTTTGTCCCCCAACTTCTATCCAAAGACAGGGGCGCATAAAGGTAACCACAGTTTGTCTTATGTATAATCTTATATGTTTAAGATGTATACAAGGCTTGTGACAAAAAAGGAAAAGGATAAATGTTGAAGAAGGTACGGAAAAATTGGAACAATAATGCATCGTTCATGGAGTTGTGAACTGATCCAACCATTCTGGAGAGCAATTTGGAACTATGCCCAAAAGTCTATAAAACTCTGCATACCCTTTGATCTAGCAATACCACTAGAAGCTCTGTATCCCAAAGAGATCATCAAAATGAGAAAAGAACCCACATGTACAAAAATATTTATAGCAGCTCTTTTTGTGGTGACAAAGAATTGGAAAGTGAGGGGATGCCCATCATTTGGGGAATGGTTGAAGAAGTTGTGATATATGAATGTAATGTACTGTGCTGTAAGAAATGATGAGCAGGAAGATTTCAGAAAAACCTAGGAGTTATATGAAATGATGCTGAGTGAAATTAGCAGAACCAGGAGAACATCGTACACAGTAACGGCAACATTGTATGATAATCAACTTTTACAGACTTAGCTCTTCTCAGCAATACAAAGACCCAAGATAATTCCAAGACTCGTGATGGAAAATGCTATCCACATCCAGAGAAAGAACTGTGGAGCGTGAATGCAGATTGAAGTATACTGTTTTCTCTTTTTTGTTTGTTTATTTTTTCTTTCTCATGTTTTTTTTCCCTTTTGTTCTGATTCTTCTTTCACAATATAACTAATATGGAAATGTTTAATATAATTGTACACATATAGCCTATATCAGATTACTTGCTGTCTTGGAGAGAGTGGAAAGAAGAGAGGGAGAAAAAAATTGGAACTAAAAATCTTATAGAAGTGAATGTTAAAACCTATCTTTACACGTAATTGGAAAAAAATAAAAACTACTAAGTAGGAGGAATAAGTGACCAAGGGGGGGAAATGATTTTATTCAAGGCTGACACAAAGTAACCTTAGGTAAGAAAACATAAACAGGTTGAGGTGCAGGAAGGAGAAAAAGAGACCACAAAAAGACTTCAAAAGAAGGTAATAATGAAGGTGATAGGGAAGGGGAACCAGAGACTAGACAAGGCAGAAGTGAGGAAAGAAATCCAGTGCCAAGCTAGAGGTACGAATGCAGTGCCTAATTGCTCCCTCATTTTCACATCTTGACTTTTCCAATGTTTCCCAATGTTGAAATTACAGTGCTTGTTCTTGTCTCCAAAGGCTTCTAAAAAGTAAACATAATTTGTTCCCTAACTTCTAGTCATTTTCCTTCCCATAATCCCATGTAGCCCAGGATTAATGGCTTCATTTTGCCTAACACAGCTTTAAAATCGTATCCCTATTGTCACCCTTAAATCTAACTCATTTCCGAGTGTCAGTCCATAAACATCCACAATTCCTTCCTGATTCCATTATTCAGGGGGTCCTCGGAGCAATCAGCACTGGTTTCTTTAAGAGGATACACACTTGTTCTCATAAACCATGCTAATGGTCTGGTTTTTTTACCAAAAATATTTTCATTCCTGCTGATACGCAATTTCAATCACAATCATCCAGAGTACTTAAACTCTGAGGGCCCTCCAAAACAGACCATTTATTAACCAAAGTATATTAGCAATCCTATCCATACCTCCCCTGCATTGCTAATTTGGTGTTACTTCTAAGGACAGGATTGCATAGTTATTTGTTAGTTTCCCAGCACTTAATAAGCTTATAAACTCTGACAATTTTGACAACCACTCCAGACTCATAAAAAGTAATTTTTATGACTGTCATTTAAGTGGGTCTAATCCTCCACATGGCTCACAGATTTACTTAACAGAGGCAGATGATAACCATGCGAGTTTATAACACTCTTAATTCATGTTTTATTTCGAGGAAATATTAATATGGCAAATGGTAATGTAGGTTCTTGATATATAGGCATAGGACACTTTATCCCTTCCACGCAAAATTATTTTTCAGCTCAAGGTTTAACCACTTACAGAAAGAAAGTTCTGGACTTAAAGTGAAAGAGGTAGTGATCCTGTTGTTAGGACATTGGTGAGTACCTCATAGTTGTCACCAGCCACACTCAGGAATAGACCATTGCCCTCCAATGGGAGGGCAAAGGAGAAAACAGGAACAAATTAGCCCAACTTATATGTGATTTCGTTTTCATATTCCAAGGCAGAATTTTTGGTTCTACATGTGTACTCTAAGTAAATGGTATAATTTCTATCTTTTCTGCTACTTCCAAATATGTAAGCTGTCATTTTAAAATAATAATATTGCTTTTTTAGAAACCTATGTATCTGATATTTTCAAATAATTAATTATACCAATTGATTAAAATTTATGTTAGATTTTACTGTATGTAACACCTAATTGTTATATTAATATATCTTATGTGCTTTTTAAGAGTTTCAATGACATATCTATAAATCTCCTAGGAAACACACACACACACACACACACATATATATACACAGACATGTAAATATATATATATATATATATATATATATATATATATATATATATATACACATACATATATATAGAGACAATCGTATGATATACGATGATTCACTTTTCTCTTAGACAAATGAGTATCTGTAATGCCAAGCAAAGTAGTACTTTACTGCTCGGTTTCAGCTATTCAAGTATCTTTGAGCCTCACCTTTGATTATATCAATAGTCTCTATTGGAAACAGTATACATTTGCTGCCCTTAATAAGCCTAAGAGAGTTTGAAGACCTTCCCTGCCCTTAATAAGCCTAACTTAATCACATGGAACCTGTACTGGGAGGAGCTCACCAAAAGAGCAAAACAGGAAGGGTAGAACAGGAAGGAGAACAGCAGAGAGAAGCTCATGCAAAACTGGAGCAAGCAAAGCTAAGAGAAAGGAAGTTTGTGATGTTGGCCCTCTGTTATTCTGTCTGTGTTGATGTTACTTTGTCAGACAGAAGGGTTCTGTCTATTGAGAGAGGACTTTTCTGTTGTCACAGAAGTCCTGAAAGAGGACTTATTTGTGTTTGATTTCTCAGAGAGAAGCCTTGTCTATTGATTTGTGTTATTTTGTCGGACAGAAAGTGAATTGAGATGATAGTGCTGCTAATGAGTATAAATATTATTGTAGCTCTGTTAAGCTTAATGTGTGTGAATATTGTATCTCTGTTAAGCTTTGCATTAACAAATGTTAATTTTTCTATTTTTTATTTCTATTTTTTCTAATTTTGTAATGTTTTTAGGAGGACAAAGCATTGTTAGGACATTGTTGTTAAGCATTCCAATCAAAGGGGAAAGGCAACCGGAAGTTGAGAAAGTGTTGGGTATCAAAAACTGAATCAATAAGCATAATGATGAGAATTAAGTGATCAATTTAACCTGGAGAATGCATGATGTTCCATGGAATCCAAACTAAGTAGGGCTACTGATGAGCGGAAGTTGTACTATTTTAGATGAAAAGTGATAGTACAAATTTGGGTGGTTACAATCTGAGTAGAAAGAATAGGAGATACTGTAGAGCAGCAGTTCTCAACCTGTAGGTTATGTTCAATTTGTAACAATGAAAATACATCCTGCATATCAGATATTTACATTATGATTCATAACAGTAGCAAAATTACAGTTATGAAGTAGCAACGAAAATAATTTTATGGTTGGGGGTCACCACAACATGAGGAACTGTATTAAAGGGTTGCAGCATTAGGAAGGTTGAGAGCCATTGCTGTAGAGGTTTTAAAATAGGCAAGATTTTGCAACTGATTAAATGTGTTGGGTTAAAGGGAAACACCAAGTTTCACAAGTCTCTGTAATCTAGTTAGACTGGCCTTCTTACAGTTCTTCATACTTGAAACCACCTTCCATCCATGAAACTCCACCTTCCATTTCTATACCTTGCACTAGGTGTTCTTCCAGCCTCAAATGCACTCCATCACTTCTAATACTCAATTCAAACACTAACTCCTACATAAAATTTTCTTTCCTGATCCTTTTAGCAGCTAGTGCCCTCCATGGCAAAATTACCTCAATTTTTTTTCATATATACTTACATGCAAGCATAATATAGTCTAAGCTCCTAGAGGGAAGGACACATTTCGTTTTGTCTTTGCATCCCCAGTATGTAGCAGAGTGCCTGGTGGAATAAATGTACAAAGTATCAATTTATTGATCTCAACTTCAATTTTTCTGAGATTATACTATGATTCATAGTCATAAATCACTGAAAGAGTATTGGAATTTTAAATAAGAATCGTTTCAGAGAGAAATTGTAGTCATTAAAAGAATTGTGCAGTTTCTCAACGGCAGTTCAATTATAGTAAAAAAAAAAATGCACAAATCAAATACAGAAAATAAGTGCCTTCAAACATGTGGTCTAATGGCAAGAGCAATGAATTCAGAGTCAGAATACTTAGGATGAAGTCCCAGTTCCATTTACTACCTGCATGACCTTGGATAGGTTACTTAACCTTTCTGGTCCTCAATTTTTTCATCTGTAAAATGAGGAAATTGGTCTATAGCAGGGGTTATTAACCTTCCTTTGCATCGTGGATCCCTTTGGCAGTCTGGTGAAGCCTATGGACCATTTCTCAGGATAATGGGGGTTTTTATTCATAATTGAAGAAAATGCTAAATTTCAGCTACAGGTTAGTAAAAATAAAGTTGTAATTTTTTTTCCCCATCCAAGTTCACAGACTCCATGAAATCCATCCACAGATCTCCTGAAGGTCTATGAACCTCAGGTTAAGAACCTTAGCTCTAGATGTATGATAAACCATCAAAGGACACTGAGGATCAGTTAGACAGAAGAGCCAGGAGTGAGCAGAGTCACTATAAATATCTAACTTCTTCAAGACAGCTCTAATTATTGGGAATTTTGTTTCTCTTGTTTTTCCTGACACAAAGCCTAACTTTGCTTCTTTGCAACCTCCACCCATTGTTTTTGGTTCCACACTATAGTACCAGACAGAACAAATCTAACCCCTCCTCCACAAGATAGCCCAGGACTCCTTTCTCCAGACCCAGTTCCTTCAGCTAATCAAATGTCAACGCAAGGTACTCCATCACCCAGGCTGCCCTCCTCTGGACCCTTTCCAGTTTATCAGTGTTCTTAAACTAGGCTACCTAGAACTGAGCATAATATTCCACATAAGGTCTGATGGCAACAGAGTAAAATGAGACCATCATCTCTCTATTCCCATAAACTATGTCGCTAGTTCAAGATCACATTAGCTTTTTTGGTTGTCACATGGCAGTGCTGATCCATGAGCTCATAGTCAACCAAAACCTCTATAAAGCTTTAAAAAAAAAAAAAAACTTTTGCCTATCCATGCCTCCTCACAGTAATCTTGTAAAGTCAATTTTTTGGATCCAAGTTTAAGACTTAAAATTTATTGGGGTGGGTAGGTGGTGCAGTGAATAGAGTACAATCCTGGAGTCAGGAGTACCTGAGTTCAAATCCAGCCTCAGACACTTAACACTTACTAGCCGTGTGACCTTGGGAAAGTCACTTAACCCCAATTGCTCTGCCTTCCCCCCTCCAAAAAAAGCAAAAAAAAAAAAAAAAAAAGCCTTAAAATTTATTTTTATTGACTTTCATCTTTGTCTCACAGTTATAACCTCTCAAAATCCTTTTGGATCCTGACTCTCCAGCAGCTCCTTCATACTTTCTATCTTGGGTGAATTTGATGAAAATGCATGTTATCTATGCCTTTATCCAAGGCACTGCTAAAAACATAAACAGCATTGAGCCTAGTTACAGATCCCCCTGGTAATCCACTGGCGACCTCCTACAACATTGACAATGAGTAATTAAAAACTACTCTTTGAGTCCAGGTACCTAAACATTTCTGAATCCACCTGATTATATTATTGCCTCATTCACATCTCTCCATCTTCTCTACAAGAATAGAACAAGATACTTTATCAAAAGCTTTGCTAAATCTACATGAACTAAATGGACAGTATTCCTCTCATTCCTTAGGACAGTAATGCTAGGATTTTTATAAGAGTTTGCCAAGACTGAGTTTTGATGAAGTCATGAAGGTTTTTTGCAACCATAATCTTCATTTCTAGGTATTTGCCAACTACCTCTTTAATGATCTTTTCAAAACTTTTTGCAGGATTCAAAGTCTGGCTCACTAGCCTATAGATAGCAGACTATTCTCTTCCTGTTTTTGAACATTAGGACATTTGACATGTCTCATCTCATGGTACCTCTCGTTTTCAATGACCTTTCAAATATCACTGACAATGGCTCTGCAATCACATCTGCCAGTTCTTTTAGATCCTAAGGATGTCATTCATCTGAGACAGATGACTTGAGCTCACCCAGGTCATCTCAATGTTCTCTTACTACCTTGTTATGTCCAGGTTATGGTTTCTCATCTGTGCCATGGATCACTCAACACCCACAGGTTCAAACAAATGTTCCTCTTCTTAAAATATGTATTCTGGTATCCTAGCAGAAACATTTCCCAAGATATTTAAGAACAGTTCAGAAAAATTAAAGCAACTGATAAGGAGGTTTAAAAAAATGTCAGAAAACCCTTATGTTTCAAGAACTGATAAAGTCAAGAAACTACCTTTATTCTCTTCTTGCCCAGAGGATCCACAACTAGGTCCTGGAACAATCTATCTGGACGGCAGAGTTAACTCAAACTGCCCTAGGTTCACACTCCCACTTCTTTGCAACCATCCTCACTAGTTAGGGGAGGGGAATGAGGAGTTTGTTAGCCCATACCTCCCCATTACCACCAATATCCTGGCACATGATATTTTTTTCTGATCTTGGGCATCAACTCTCTATTAGTCACTTTGGTTCTATAATTTTTACTGCAAAGTTAATTCTTTTCTTCAGAGAAAATAGATACCTAAGCATGAGTTGGACAGTTCTGCCTATTGTCAGTCATCTGTTGTCAGTTATCATTACACCATCCATCCCAAACAAAGGGCCTGTCCCTTCTTCAATCCACCTTCTTCCTCCCAGTATAATTTATAAAGCCCTTCTGTTGTCTTTTGTTTCTCTTTCCAGCCTCATCTTATTCTAAGCTTTAGCACTTTCTAGGACTATAACATATTCATTCAGCAGCTATTATCTAGTCTTTACTTTGAGCTTATTTGCATTCTTTTTTTAAATCTAAGTTAGATATTGAGTTCCCAGTGTATCTGCATTAGTCTCTTCAAAAAGAATATTTCTCTTTATTAGAATTATTTTCTATTATCTTTAGAAATAATTCTTGATCACCTCATATCCTTCCTAGGCTGATGTCTCCTAAAACATTTTAGTCCATGAGAGCCTACCAATATTTCCTCTGAACACACAGAAATCTGTTTTCTCAAAATCTAGGGTATGTGTAAAACTATCTTCTCCTTTATCATAAATTCTAGTATAGATCAATCACAGCCACCAAGGTTCCCACCATGTCCACCCATGGGTCTAGAATTTGCTAGATGGTATAATGGATAGAGTGCTGGGTCTGGAGTCAGGAAGATCTGGGTTCAAATCTGACCTCAGACATATACTAGCTGTGTGACTCCAGACAAATCATTTACTGCCTTTTTTTCTTCAGCTGCAAAATGGAGATAATAACAGACCTACCTCATAGGTTTGTTGTGAAAATCAAATGAGATGATATTTGGAAAGGACGTAACACAGTGCCTGGTACATATTGGCCACTTAATGAATGGTTCCTCTCTGCTAATAAGACTGAGATTCAGAATAGAATTCCTCCTAGTTGTTCATTCATCTCTTGATGGATGAAATTATCACCAAGGCAGGTCAAGGAGTTATTAGGTGTTTTTCTTTTGGCAGAGAGAGAGACAGAGAAAGCAGATGTCCGGATAATTGAAGTCTCCCATCACTAGTATACAGTGCCTCTGCCAAATGTAATCTGTTTTCCAAGATTCTTATCTTTTACTTCCTTTCACCTTCACCCAAATTACTCTCCATCATGCTTTTCCTCTCTAGTGCTTGAATTTCCTTGCATGAGTAAACGTTCTTAATTCCTAATGCTACTTTCCCTTCTTGTTTTTTTCCTCTTTTGGTAGAATGTGTAGGCGTGTGTGTGTGTGTATGTGTGTGTGTGTTACACAGGTCATGTGTCTTCACGGTTCTATCAAAATAAGTTCATTGCGAGACCTGAAAGAGAGTTTCCTCCCCCGACTTCTTTCCAAGAGAGACTGATTCCTGCCAAGAAAGCACTAGGAGATTAGGGCCACAAGGTTGGCAGCTCTATTCTCTGCAGAGAAAGGGTGCCAGGCTAAATCCCTTTTTTTTTCCTGATTGAAGTTTGATGTCTCTCCTTTGCAAGATTTTTATTCTCCCTAACTATCTAAAGTATGGAGAAGCATTCTTTAAACCTGCTCACACTTCATCAAGAACAGTAATCTACCTATACTTAGAATATAGATAAGTCACTGGACACTGGACTTGATGTAAGTCCTGAATGATTTTCCTCGTCCTCCATAATAATTGAGTTTTCCAGCCTTGCTTCTCAAAATCATTCATGTGTATTTATACCTCAAGCCAAAGAACCTTGTTAAAGTCTTTTAAAACCAATTAAATTAATATGAACTGGACTACCTCACTCAAATTCCTTTCCTTCCTCTCAATAACTCCACAACCATGCTTACCTCCCACTAATATATCTGTTCCACCAATTTGGCCCACCCACCAACTACTCTATCACTTTTCTTAAACCCTAATTGTTCCATTGCCTTGGTTCACCTACCTTGCTTCTTCTCACCACCTAACCTTTCCTTATTCTTCTTGAGTCCACTTCTCTAGATTCTGTGCCCTCATACTCTTTGATCTTCTTTAATTCTCCTTAATCCCTCTTATGTCCTAATTAATTGTTGTAGATTATGTTAAGGCAAGCAGGGTCTGGCCAGAATCTGAGCCCAGAGATTGTTCTTCAAAATTTCACAATTTCTCCCAAATTTTTTCCAAATAACTCCTCCCCAAACTCAATCTCATGAGTTTAAACTCCTCCTAACTAACTACACCACCTTTTTCCTCCTTTTTGTTTGGCTTAAATCTTCTCTCTTCTCCTCCATTCTCAGAAGCTGGAAGTGGGACAGATTTATAGGAGAAAGAAAAGAGACAAAGAGAGGGAGAAAGAATGAAAAGAAGGAAGAAAAGAAGGTAGCAAGAGAGAAAGAAAGAAAGAAAAAAGGAGAGAAGAAATGAAGAAAGGAAGGAAGGAAGGAAGGAAGGAAGGAAGGAAGGAAGGAAGGAAGGAAGGAGGGAGGGAGGAAAGAAGGCAGGAAAATAATACCTACAGAGATGTTTGTATGTAGGTAACCTTAGTATCCAGGTTATGTCTAACATGAGGCAATTAATATATTTGTTATATGAATGAATGAATTCTATAATATCTCCATAATGTTTTACACTTTTACATCAAACTTGAAATTATGACAGGGAGTAGCTGAACTTGAATTAGATCTTCACAACTATCTAGCTTTTAAATGGCACTTGAGATGAAAGGGAAACTTTTGAAATCCTCCAGGCTGAATGCACTGTGGGCAATGATGGGTCTGTCAGGTTTTCAATAGCCTGCAAAATGTATTAATTAATTCAGGTGAGAGTGTGAAGGTCTTATCTAAGTCTTGTCCCAATTAGACAAGAGGGATTTCCACTTCAAAACAACTGTCTCTTCAAACAAAGGGTTGTTTTAATGAACAAGAAAGGCAAGTATTTTTACATTCCTATTATGTCCAAGAGCTGGAAATAGTTAGCTGAGGACAGCTGAGGGGTCATACCTCACTGAAGCTAGTGAACACTTGTTATATGCATTAGAATTGGGAATTTACGTTGCTCTGGACCTATTGTCCTCTTTAGTTCATGCTCACTCATTTTGAAGAGATTGGAATGAGGATCCTGAATTCTATTTAAGACCTCTCTGACTTACTGACCGTAGGCCTTTAATTTGCCCAATTTTTATTGCTAATTGAAAAGTTCTTGAGGTTGCTTTAATTTTTTAATAACTGCATTTTGAATTATCATCCATGTTTTAAGAATATTTTACAATAACTCATTTTAATAACCTTTGAACAGATCATTCTTCAGTTTTGATGATAGAGTTCTGTCACCATGGTAACTGGTAGTTTTAGAATGATATACTCCAGATAGGAAGAGTGCTGAAAAGACCTGAGTTTCAGTCCTCTCTCTTCCTCTTATTCAAATCTAGGCCCAGTTTACTGACCATTTACAAAGCCTATCCCTGCTATATATACTTATTGCTACTACAGTTGACTGGCAATTCAACAATCATGGTTTGTACAGTAGGAATTTTTCATATATTTTGGTTTTTTTAGTATGAATTATCATAACTTTATCTATGATTCCCAGGAATTAATTAATGAATGAAAAAAGGTATTTATTCATTGCCTACTTACTATGTTCAAAGCACTGTGCTAAGAGCTGGAGATACAAATAGAAAAACAGTAATAGTCCTTGTACTCAAGGAGCTCATGTTCTAATGGGGGAGAAAAATAGATGGGAAATTTCCACTGTAAGGCAGATAGAAAGGTCCAGTTGTCTTTATGGTGCGAAATAACATAGTAGATGGCAATATATCTTCTTTAGTGACATTTTTCACCGATAAAACCATATCCATTTTTCATGTTAAAACACTTGATGGTGCTAAGAGCTAATTTATGGAGAGTATTTTTTCTAACAGATGAAGAAACTGAAGCCAAAAGACTTTTAAGTGACTTGCCCAAGGTTACAGAGGTAATAAAGGTGGGGAGAGGGGAGATGAAGTTTCAGTAGTTCCAGATACTGAGGAAACATAGGTTATAGCACCTGCAGTGGAACCTACTCAGAAGCAGCTTCTTTGGATAATGATTGGGGCTAAACTAAAAGCAAGATTAATAGTCCAGGGTGGAGTGGTACTACTATTCCCTGAGCTCTTGGGCCCAAGATCCTGAGCTGTATCCATCACATTCTAAAGGGAGATAGGATACGAGGTTGTGGCACTTGTGTGATTTGCCTAGCATATGCTGCCTCCTTCTTCTGCTTCAACTAGGCTTGCAGTGGATTTGGAGTTAGAAGAGTTGGGGATCAAAGTTGGGCTTTGCTATTTATTGACTGGATGAGATTAGACCAACCATAACCTCTATGGACCTCAGTTTCCTTATTTGTAAAGTGAATCTTGAACTAAATGGATTCTACCATTCCTACCAGCTCCACTGCTACAGTCCCAAATTTCAGTGATCTCATAACCATAACTTACCATAATTTGTACAATCAGCACAATATCATCAGAAAAAAAGACTCATCTATAGTATCATCTATACTAAATCCCTCTCTTCCTTGTACCTGACACAAAATTGCTTACTTTATGCCTCACCTGAGATCAATAATTAGAGGGCTGTTTTAATAAAAGTATTCTGGAAGTGACGTGGTTTGGCAAAACAACAAACTTCAAATAACACAATCCTCAAAAATCTGAAGTTACAGGTGACACAAAGTACAACAGGTACACACGTACACATGGTGAGCACACATAGGCTGCTACTACATGGACTCAGTAATGGCCCATGTTTTAAAAGAAGTTAAAGAAACTTCCTAGGATCATAGATCTAGTGCTGGAAGAGCTCTTGGAGGCCTTTTCTTTTAGAGATGAGGAGGTTGAGGCTAAAAGGCCATAAGTGGCTTGCTTAAAGTTACACAGGTAATAAAGAACAGAGATGTATTTTGCATCTGGGTCTTTTGATTCTAAAGCATTCTGGTGTTGTGGAACAGAAGGCGTATCGGTGATGTGGCAAAAGCAAAAAATAAGAAAATGATGGACAGCCCTGATACTGACAAAATATAGAAAGGACTAAAGCAAGTCTCCAATGTATGGTCACAGCCTGGAGAATAAATAGGAAAACAGGGGCAAGAATCACACTGGATGAGAAGATATGCCTACATTGTGATCTGTACCAATGAAAGGAATACCTCTGTTAATGAAATCACAGATTGGCTAACTTACATGCAAGCACAAGTGTGCTAGGTGCTGAAAGAATACACAAATCCCTGCTCTCAAAGAGATTGAAATTTAGTAGAGTAGATACACAAATCATTGTAAATACAAATAAATGCATAAAAGCAAGGCAGAGTGCAATGAGAATGTGGAAAAGGGAGAGATAATTTCCATCTAAAGAAATTAGGGAAGGCTTCATGAAACAAAAAAAATAATACATTTGAAGAGTACTTAACAGTGCCTGGCACATAGTACGTATACTTAGTAAATGTTAATTTCTTTCCTTCATATTAGTTAGATCTTGAAGGATAGGCAAGACTTCAACAGAAGAAAATTAGTGGAAGAGCACTCCAGGGGCAGGACTCAATTTGAGCAAAAGCACAGAGGCAGAAATATATGTCATGTTTTGGGGGACATGACCCCAAGAAAGCAATCTTGTCACTTTAGAATGCCAAATGCATGAAGGGAAATAATGTGAGAAATTTTTAAAGATAGGTAGAAACCGGATAGCAGATGATCTTGAATGGCAAACTAAGATTTGGGCTCAGTTTGGCAGAGAATGAAGAACTATTGAAAGTTTTTTTTGGGGGGGGAGGTGAAGGATGGGGGTTTCAAGCAGGGAAATGGTTTGATCAGAAGTTTGAATAAAAGATTAATCTGGCACTGGTGATGAGAGTAGCTTGGAGGGAAAAAAAGAATGTATGGAAATCAACTGATAAGAAGGTCTTTACAATAGTCCAGGTAAAAGGTAATGAGGACATTAACTAGAGTGAAGGCTGTGGGAGTGGAAAATTTTGTTTAACTATTTCAGTTACCAATTATCCCTCCATTAGGGAAGATTTTAATAAAAATGAATTGAGAAAAGGCTTTTGAAAAAAATTTTTTTATCTTATAAGGATTGAAGGGAGAATCTTTTTTCTGCTATTTCAGTTTTGACAGCTTGTCTCCCAATTACATATAAAATTTGAGTGAAGAAATATTCATTTTTAACAAGCCATCATAGAGATATTTTTGCATATTCAAGAAGGAAATCTCTTAGAAATGTGAAATTTGTTTGAATGAGGTGGGGCCCTTCAGGAAAGAACATTTTCACCCATGAAGAAACAGCCAATTCTCAGAAGGATGTTACTTTCTAAAACTCACAAACACTTGTCTAATATATGGCCCTTCATATAATTTGGATATATGGGTACTTATTACTTATGAAATATGATTATAATATTATTAATGTGGTGGATGAACTGGATTTGGGGATACAAAATTACTCAAAATATAGTATCATTTGATTATATTGCAAATCATTTTTCAACATGTAATTTAGATTGATTGTTCATCTTCATAACAGTTCTACAGGCAATCAGGAAAACCCTGGTTCAAGTCCCACTCCTAACATCCTGTAGCAGCAAGCACCCTAGCATACTCAGGATGGCTGCTACTACAAGTTCTTTGATCTGCTTTTTTAAAGAAAAGCAACTCAAAAAGAGTTAACAATCTTAGTTTAAACATATATCATTTACCTAGTTCAGGGGGGAAAGTCAGCATGCTTAATTTCAGAGAATACAAACAGAACTTACAAGCAGACAAAAAGTACGGACAAAGAAACAGACCAGCAGACAGGACTTCCACCTGTCTGACCATTACATCCATACCTAGCTAGTGACCAAAGAGAGAAGCACCAACATCTGGGTTTTCAAAGCTGAGGGACTCAATGCCTGCCCAGAGTCTCATCTGCTCAAATCATAAAACTCCTCCCATGAATGAGCCCCAAAGCAAAACCTCACATCAGGCTATGTATAGCCTTCTCCAGGGTCAGAGAACGTCACAATCTATGACCCACAGCCCAATCACAAGTAACAAGGTATGAACGTTCCTGAAAAACAAGCCTCCCGAAACAGGCTCCATTCAGTCTATTAAATTGCAGAGTATATTTCAAATTGGGGAAGGTCCTAAAATTCCCTTAAGCCTATCAAGGGGTAGGGAAGATCTTCAAATTCCCTTACCATTACACATCCTGGCTTTGTGCCCCTGTGAAAATCACTAAGCATCTCAGTACCTAAGGCCATTTTTTTCAGACTATATCATTCAAAAAGCAGTTGCAGAGTTAAATTTGTAGAAAGATTTTCTTCACCAGGTGTTCCCTACATCATGAAGTCAAAGGTCTGGTTAAAAAAACTACAGCACGAAACACTATTGAACCAAATATGATCTTATATCCTTTGATAAAGTAGAGAACTTTATTGATCAATAGCCAAAACATACTAAGTTATTCATGAATAGATTTCAGAAGATCCATGAAACTGATTGGAGAAAATTACATCTTTATTTTCAATAGCTTCTAAATGAAATTTAGCATTTCCTTCAATTACTTAAAAAAATGAGTTTGAAAGGAATCCAGAGGTTTCAATGCAGTATGTAAGGGGTCCATGGCACAAAAAGGGTTAAGAACTCACTCCCAATTCCTGATTAAATAGATGTCAGTTGTTATTGAAAATTCTCTTCCAACTAGCTACTTAACACTATGCAAAGATTTAATTATGTTTGAGTTGAGCACCTGTGAGACCCTGTGTGTCTATGTGTGTGAGTATGTGTTACCCAGATAATATGGAGGCTTTTCTCAGCCTTTAGAATAGACTCTGTGTCAGAGGGACTCTTTTTTGTAACTCATATGAGTTGTGTATTTCCCCCTCCAGTATAATGGATACCTTTGGGTTTTATTATTTTCAAATTGCTCCAAGGTTCCTTTTCTCAAACAGCAGTCTAAGCAGGTGACAGTAAAAATACATTGTGGGTTTGTGCACTCATCCTTCAACAGTACTTGAGTTTTATTTCTCATTCATTTTTCTAGGTTTAGTTTATGAGTGAATGTTAGCTGCAGAAAAGAAAAATACAAGAAGATGACAAAACTAGTACCAAAAAAGGCCACAGAAAGGATTTAAACTCAATACATATCTTAAATGAAAATCAAGAAGCAATCTCTTTAAGACTGAGGAATTGTAAATGTGCAAGGCACTATCTATATATTGTTGATCACCTTACAAATATACTTTGGATTTTAGTTGAGCTTAAATTAGATTTTTTTTTTTCACCTGAATTTCATGGATCTGGAAACAAAGGTAGAAACCTTCAAAGCTTTGGATATCCTGAATGGAAAAACATCCTCCCAACATCTACTTGTGAAACGATTTTTTTGAAACCAAGTGTAAGACTTTATATTTATCCTTATTACATTTCATTTTATGGAATTTACTTTAGCTTATTGAGATATTTTTGGCTGCTGATTCTAGTTGTCTTGCATGTTAGTTATTCTTCTCAGCTTTGAGTCATTTATGAATTTAATAAGAATGTCAGCTGTGCCTTTATTGAAATTATTGACCAAAGTGTTAAATAGCACAAAGCCAAGCACAGATCCCTGGAGCACTCTACTGGTGACCCCCTGCCAAGCTGACATCAAAACATTAATGACTTTACTGTAACCATTCAAACAGTTCTAAATCCATCAAATCATATTATCATGAGGCCCATCTCTCCATCTTTTCCATAAAAATATCACTTAGTTAAAATCTAGATAAGCTACGTCTATAGGATTCTACCTGATTAGTAACCCTGTCCTTCTACTATTTTCTATTTATCTTACACATAGCTTGTTTGTACATATTTATTTGTTATCTCTCTCACTAGAGTTTGAACTCCTTGAGGGCACAGATTGCGATTTGCCTTTCTTTGTATCCCCAGAACTTAGGGTGTAAGGGTATTCAAGGAGGACTAGCAACTCTGATGTAAGTAAGGACTTGTCAAGTCCTTTTCAGGGCTGCTCATCCATGTTTGGAGTCCACCTGGCACTCAACTCTCACCTGTGGCTCCAAGAGGCTGCAGCATGTACAGTGTCCACATCTCTGTAAACCATCTCCACAGACACAGGTTGAGAGTAACTGATCATTGAAAACCTGTCAGTGAGTTAGAAATTTGTCTACTCCAAGCCTACGAAGACTGCCCCTAATAGAATAGGTGAATGAGAAGCAGGTACTGTGGAATGTTTAAGAGCGTGGTGAGACGTGGAAGATACCAAGGTCATCCACTACAGTCCAAACTATCACCAGCAGTCCTGATTTTTGTCTTGCCACTACACTTCAATGACTCTGGAAAAGAGAGTAAGTCTGACAATTTTTGCAACTCTGTCTCACTTAAATCCAATTCATGCACAAATCAAGACATTATCCTGTGATGTTGCTGGACATCAAAAAGAAGAACAAAATACAACAACGTGCCCAGGATGTAGCATAGTAGATGCTTGATAATGATTACTGACTGACTTATCCTTATTAACTTTCTCTTTAATAAGACATTCTTATTTTTCCTAGAATTAAAACAAACCTCATTGCCCTATAGATTGAAGACTACTTTATCCCTCCCCCCTTTTTTAAATGATGGCATGTGATCTGCTCTAATCTTGCAAGAAGTCTCTTATTCTTCATCATCTCTCACATTATCAATAGTGGCTCAACAATCAAATGTGCCAGTTAGTACCTAAATGTAGAGTTTCTCTAAAACAGTGCTAAAAAATTCATCGAGGGCAGTAAGGTACTCTCAGTCGATAGAGCACTGGACTTAGAGTCAGAAAAATCTGAGTTGAAATTCATCCTCACACACTTATGTAATGCCACACAAAGAGAACTTCCAAGGTTTGGAATACCAGCATAGTAACTCTCCATTTTATTCAGTGACAAATTAAAGCAAAACATTCACAGAAAAGAGAAAATCAAAATACAGCATTCACTATGTGTAATCTGATAATTTAGTAAGTCCTCAATCCAATCCAAGTACCACTCCACCCCTGGGCAGTACATTCATTTAGTCAATCACAAAGTCTCTCTTCTCAAATGGAGATTAGTTTCCAATCATAAACAAAGTACATTCATTTGGTCAGTCACAGAGCACAGAAAATTCAAAAGTTTTCCACCCCTGCATCACAACCGAATTACAATTATCATCAGTTATCACTAAGCACCTTCCCAAAAGGGGCAATGGAGCGCAAAAGGCCATCTTCTCCTAAGCTACAACAAGGTTAAGATATCATCACAACATTTAATACCCAAGGAGAGGTCTTTTCTTTATCTTGACTGGAGACAAGTTCTCAGCAATCTCTTTTCCTGGGGAGACAAAGTTTAACAAAGCCACAGTATACATTGCCAGTGTCATCATCAGTTCACTCCCTGCCTGCAGAACAGTCTCAGGACTCCTGAAAACATCAGCAAGACTGTCTTCTGGGATTTCTGTACATTTACAACAAGAAAGTCTTTCTTCAGGGCTTTTGAACCAACAGCAAGGTTCCAGGACCTCTGCAACAACAGCACTGTCCTTCACCAGCAGATGAATCTGAAAAAAAAACAACATCAAAACAGACAGACAAAATATTGGCATCATAGCCATGCCTCCTTAGTCCTTGGCAGCTCTAGGTGGCAGTTCTCAAAAGTCCTGGGCAGCTCCAACTGGCCCTCAGCAGTCTCTCAGCAACTCTGGCCCCTGGCAATTCTCCTCTCTCTCTGCCTCCACAATACTATCCCCCAAAAGTTCTTCTGGCCTCCTTTTCTTGGGCTTGTCTCTAAATCTGCCACACCAGCTCCTCCCAGTTGAGCCCTCTCTCTTCATGTCAACAAGTCCATCCCACAAGTAGGATTCACAAGCTCTGGGTTTTAATGCTCAACCCAAAAACCAAGCCAATACAGGGGATCTTTAAATTCCATTACTATTTCAACTTACTAGCTATGTGACCCTAGGCAAGTCATTTCACCTCTGTTTGCCTCAGTTTCCTCAAATATAAAATGGGGATAATAGCAGCACCTACTTCACAAGGTTGTTGTAAAGATCAAATGAGATAATATTTGTAAAGCACTTCCCACAGCCTCTGACACATGGTAGTTCCTACATAAATGTTTACTCTCTTAAATTCTTGTATTACCTTCTGATATGTCTTAGGTATCAATAGCCTTCTTGGCATTTTTGTTAACATAGAAAACAGAAACAAAATGGGAATTAAGACACTCTGCCTTCTCCCTTTTGTCAGTGGGTCATCATTCCTTCTACCACGTGCAGGAGTCCTATATTTTTTCCCCATCTTTATTTTTTCCCCAGTAAAGCTTTTGAAAACCTTTCTTGTCCTTAGTTTTCCTCATTTTGAGTTTAACTATCCTGATGCTCTGCTTACTGCCTTGTGACTCTTTTGCGTCATCCTTTTGCATCATTCCTTGCCTTTGTTTCAGCCTTCAGAAAACATTCATTTTAAACCTCAGTAATCTGTTAAGTTCTGTGTGCAACCACATGAGCCTCTTCAGGCAACCCCTCATTTTCCCTCCCGTTGAAATTATTTCCTTTTGTTTCTTTAGAATTTGATTCTTAAGAGTTGCCCATACCTTTCAAGCTAACTTCCTCAATAACATTTTACTCTGTGAAGGAGTAAGTCTAGGAACACTTTGAAATTTGCTCTCCTGAAATATGGGAAAGTAGTCATTTTCCCACAAAATTTCCATCATTTTAGTCCAAGAAACTAAGTCCTCCTTGCTGGTGAGAAACATCTAGAATAGAATTTTTCCTATTGATTACCCTATCTTTTGAAGGAAGAACTCATCATTGAATGAACTCAGTAAATTATTAACTACTCAACTTAGCAAAGAGAGAGAACTCCAGCAGATACCTGAATAATTCAAGTCCCCTATCACTGATCTATCTTGCCTTTGTGCCAGGCTTATGCTCTATTTTCCAAACTTCTCATTTAGTTCCTCTTTCTATCCAAAAGGTCAATAGTACATACTGATGACAAAATCACTTCTGATATTCTCTCCATTGATCTTCCTTTAAATGCTCTCAACCATGGCTCCCCAACATGGTTTCTGGATTTCCTCATATAAAGTAAACTTTCTTAATACATAATGCTACCTAACTCAACCCCTTTTACTCATCTTGTGTCAATTAATAAACATTTATTAAGTTCCTACTATGTTCCAGGCAGTGGGCTAAGTGCCTACGTATCTTCGGAACAAGAAAGGTCTCTTCATCTACAACCATATTCCACTGTCTCACACTGTTGAGACCAAATTTGCCTTGTGGTGTTAGGACCTCTAGTTTCATCCTACTGGTTACTCATATTTTGAGCAATGATAGAGAAATTTGAGACTATAATATTCTTTTCTTGGTTCCTATGAATTTCTGACTGACTCAGGTTTTCTTTTTCTAATACTGTAGCTATTAAGAAATAGCATGGTGAATTATATACAATACTGGACATGGAGCCAGGCAGGCCTAGGTTTGAAACCTGCATCATACACTTATTAGCTGTGTGACATGGAGCAAGCCATCTAGGTATTCTGAGTCTCAATATCCTTATCTATAAAATAGGGAAGGGTTTGCTATGAGGATTGAATGAGAGCCACACATTTTGAAAACATAACATTCTCTAACTTCTGTAGACCTTTACAACTACAGCATAGCTATCATTTATATAATCTAATTTTATGGATATATAGAGATATTTTTTCTCTCCTCTTCCTTTTCAGTCATTTTCAAGCTTAAATAACTTATGGGTTAAGTTACAAATAATATAAACAAAAATATCCAAGGTATAAAATGTCTAACATTTTTTGAATGGACTTCAACTATATTAAGCCATAAATGTGAAGTTAAAATCAGCACAGCATACTTTAGGTATAGTTAACTGGTGTGGAAATGCTGATAAAGGAACAAATAAGTTGTCTGAAATGTTCATATTTCCAAAAACTTACAGTGGAGAATATGCTATTCGCTGAGAATTCACATACTCAATTTGTATAAAATGCAGTATTTCCTTTCTCTATGATTGTGCTTAACTCTGAATATTTAGTAAAACTGAACACATGACTATGAGAGCTTTTAACAATTGAATTACTAGATGACAGTGTAAAGCAGCAAAACTCTGCAGCTCTCCCCATGACCACCTCAAATACCTATAAAATATGACTCTAAACAAATTTTAAAGCTCCAGAACTCACAAAATAACAGAGTAACAAAGCACCCGCTGAAGGCAGCCTGGCAGGCAGACAGGAAAGGGTTCATTGTGGTACACTGGGAGCCCAGACCAGCACTGCATGAACCCATAGCTAGAGCCTTAAGGCTTCCAGAACAAGCCGTGGCTGGAACGTGAATCACCAGCAGCTGTGGTATTTTCCAGAATTACCAACCTATAAGAAACAAGGACTAAGTGAAAGGTCAGTGGAACTCGGATAAATTCAGGGGAGAGGGTCCACCCAACTGCCCCAGTGCTTGAAGTGGCTGAAGTGGTGGCCCTGCAAACGCCTCCATGTGGCTGCTTCAGAGCTCCAGGCCTGCAGATTGCAGAGGGGCCAAGCGATCATTCAGAGGCTAAGTGCTCTTGCCTTGAGCTGCCTGGATCAGGATCACAGTCTTGGGTGGTTGTCCTGAGGTGTGTTTTCAGTAAGCCAAAGCTGGTGGGGGCTGCAGAAACGGTGGGCTTCTAATAGTTCCAGCAGCTGTAAAAACCCCAGCAATGTGGGACAGAGCTCTCCACTCTGAAAGCAGAGTTCGGCTGAACCTAAAAGTCAAGTAATTGACTGGCAAGATGAGTAGGCAAAGGAAGCAAAGAAAACCCAGCAATGCAACTTCAGATTCCTTTTTTGGGGACAAAAAGGATCAAAGCATGGAACAGGAGGAAGACAACACAGTCAGAACTCCCACATCAAAAGCTTCCAAGAAAAATGTAGATTGGTTTCAAGCCATAGAGCAGCTTAAGAAGGATTTTTAAAACCAAATAAGAGAAAATTTGGAAATTTTGGAAAATTTGGAAAAAAGGAAAAAATGGAGGAAAAATTGGAAAGAGAAATGAGAATGATGCAAGAAAATCATGAAAAGAGAGTCAACAACCTGACTGAAGAAAATAAGACCGTAAAAAATAAATTAACTCAAATGACAAAAGATGCCCAAAAAGCCAATGAGGAGAAGAATGTCTTAAAGAGTCAAATTTGCCAGATAGAAAAAGAATCTCAAAAGTTCTCTGAAGAGAATAATTCCTTGAGAATTAGAGTGGAGCAAATGGAAGCAAATGACTTTATGAGAAATCAAGATACTATTAAACAGATTCAAAAAAATGAAAAAATAGAAGCCAATGTGAAATATCTCCTTGGAAAAAACCACTGACCTGGAAAATAGATCCAGGAGAGACAATTTAAAAATTATTGGACTACCTAAAAGCCAAGATCAAAAAAAGAACCTAGAAAGCATCCTTCAAGAAATTCTCAAGGAAAATTGCCCTGATATTTTAGAACCAGAGGGCAAAATAGAACTTGAAAGAATTCACCAATCACCTGTTGAAAAAGACTC
>CM053585.1:80121328-80141946 GCA_028646515.1 Pseudochirops corinnae
TTAAAAAAAAAAATATACTAAGCAACTCAGTTCTGGGTAATAGAAAGAAGGGGGTCATTCCAGTCACCAGATCTAGGACTCACAATTAAAAAACTTCTAAGGAATTTGAAAGCTAACCTTGTCTTGTAGGCTATGGTTTACTACATAAACAAAGTACAAAAAATTCTTCTTAATCATCATGCTTTTTAAGACCTGGAAATGACAAGAATCAAAATGTAACTATTCAGAAAACTTTAGGTTTTGATAAAAGGTATTACCTACACTGCTTGGCTGCATGATTTTCTGCTTTGTTAACTTATTGCTGCTGGCATTACAGAGCTCTTCAGATGCATAATGTGGAATGAAGAATTATGTATGAGGAAGTGGACTTTTCAAAATGTCACTGGTTATAGATTCCTCCCCAAGGAGACTTCCAAGCCGGCATGATTCCAAAGATAAACTCTAAGAGCTTCTTTTTCCCATTTCTAATCTTTAAAATGAAGCTAAAATGTTACCTTAGGAGGAACATGCCAGGTGAGATTGCTCTTCTACTCAGAGACCTAGTAACCTGATTTTAAGTTGCTATTGGCAAGGAATAGTTGCAGTATCTCTGGCTTCAGGAATAAAAGTCAGAGGTGGAGAGCAGTTTGTCTTGGTGGAATGTACTACTACTATAAATTAGAAACAATATCACAAGTCCATGAGCCATTGTGTTGCAACTGGGCCTTGTCCTTGACACATTCAGGGCATTCTTCATTCTCCAGGTCCAGTATTTCTGGAAGACATGGCAACTCAAAAAGACAAGTTCAGGGAACCCCTTAGCATTCCTTAAAACTACTTATGTCCTGAAATGCTTAAGTTAAATGATTGGAAGTAAGTTATTGGAAGAGTAGAACCCAAGAGAAACTACCAGCAATTCAACATGAAAAAGGTCCAAGAAACCTGGGTGACAAGGACAACAATCCCCAAACAAAATGCAAGAAAAAAAACACAATCAACACACAAAACACTAATGTGGTTTAGTTGGAAAGGAGAACTGAAAATAGAATCATGGGAAACCTGGCCTCAATCTCAGCTCCAACACTTACTAGCTATGCCTCTGTTAATAAATTGTTTCACTTCTCTAATCTCAATTTCCTCATCTATAAAATGGAGATGATGATGACTTCTCTACAGTATCACTATGAGGATTAAGTGAGAAAATGCACAAAGAACTTTGGAGAGGGAATTTTGTGAAATGAAGAGTGAGCAGATAGGATGACAAATGCTGGTTTTAACATTCATTAGCCACATGAATATTCTACTCTCTGAGTGTTAGTTTACACATCATTAAAATTGGGATTATAATTTTGGCACTCCCTATCAATTTATCAACAAGCAATTATTAAGCACCTACTATGTTCCAGGCACTGGGCTGAGCCATAGGGTTGTACAGAGAATGCATTCTAGGAATGGGAAACAGCCAATGCAAAGTCAAAATGACAGAAAAACAATTATTATGTGTAAGAAACGGCAAGAAGTTGGACCAAAGAGCAGAAATCATATCTAACAAAATTGGAAACATACTATAGGGGCATGGTGCAAGGTGCTCCAAAAGTCCAAAAATCAGTTTCTATTTGTTCCTAAAGACAACAGAGAATCATTGGGGTTTCTTGGGCAGGAGATGAACATGATCAGATCTGTACTTTTTAGAACTTCACTCTATAATAGCCATGCAGAACATGGATTGGAATAGGGAAAGATGTGAGAAGAGGCTAATTAGGAGGTTATTGCAATTATCTAGGAAGAAGGGATGAAAGTTTGAACTAGGGTATGGACTAGCTGAGTAAAAAGAAGGGGATGGATGTGAAAGATGTTGTGAAGGTAGAAGCAAATTCTGGCAACTAATTGATAATGTGGGGTAAGGGAGAGTGAGGAGTCAATGATAATGAGAACCCAAAAGAAATGTAGAACTCAAAAGAGGGGTCAAGGGGAGAAGAGAAGATAAAAAGAATTCAGCATTGTACATACTGTTTGAGATGTTTACAAGATATCCAGACAATGACTACACAGTGTTATCATAAGGAGACAGATTTATCAAACAGAGATGCTATATCAATGCTATTTTTGGTGTTATTATTGTTGAATATAACTAAGAGAATCTTGGCACTAAAAGTCTTGTGTTTTAAAGAATCCATAAGAAGGCAGGAGAGAGTGAAGACAGAAAAAGGACCCAATAAAAGGTTTAAGTTAAAATGGGACCCAAATGGCACATGAATGTGATTTGGACTTGCTATTTCAAACTGAGTTTATTAAAATGGGAACCACAGAGCAGGAATAGAATCAACAACAGCCTCGTGAGAGTACAAGCCTCATTCATGCCATCCATGGGGGAAAGCCAAGAGCAAAATAGAAGGATGCCAATCACGGTGATGTCCAGGGGGAATTCATGTGCACTAAGAATCAAGGGAAAACCTGGAAGAAATCCTGTGAATATTCTCAGAGTAGGTTCTGGAAGTACCATTGAATAGGTCAGTATCCCAGTCAAAAAGAGACCCAAAAGTCAAAACAACAGATTGATTGACATATGGTTGCAAGCCCTACTGGCAACTGTTTGATGGAGAAAATAGTAGAACCAGTCAATCTTCTCTGTGTTCTGAGACCACAAGAAAACAATAACATTGGAATATATCATAAATACCAATATCCTACTCACTAGGGATGCTTTAGTATAGTATGGATAGCAATAATCATTGAAATGGATAAATTACAAATGTGCATGAGATAGATTAATACTATATAAAAACAAAAATGGAAACAAATTTCACCAGATACAGACAAGATGCCAATGATTTCTATATAAGTAATATAAAATGCATTCTCGGCCCTTTTAAGATACTCATAAAAAATAACTTTACCCCTTGGTCTAGATTATAAGAAATAATGAAATTGGGGCATTAAAAACAATTTGAAGAATAAAAAGTTGAAAAGTGGGAGGTCATTGAAAATCTCTATTTAATGCAACCTCCAGAAATTATACTTAATAATGAAATGGATGACAAAATAGCACCAATGTCCAATGATTCTAAAAAGGTGATGGACAACATGGAATGGAATTATGAAAAGTCCTTCTTGGGTTTGATGGAACTAATATAAAATTATACCAAAATAAAATAATTTTTAAAAAATAGCATCACTTATCAAGATATTTAATAATAATATTCACTGAGGGTAAAACCAAAATGATAGAGCATAGGCAGAATGCAGCTGAATTCTCCCGATATTGTCCTCTAAAGAACCTTAAAATTATCAATCAAACCAATTTTTGAGTGGCATAGACATCAAAAGGTCAGGATGAGATATTTTTCCAGCCCAGGACAATTCAGGAGGTTGGAAGGAGGGGACTGTGACATCAGAAAGATGAGTGGCCCAGGCCCCGCTCTGCAGCAATACTAGCTGTGAACCTTGGAGGCAACTACTGTAGTAATAGCAGAAACTTTGGGAGATCTCATCCTGGATACTATAATGGAATTGGTTAAAGAGGGACTATAATGGATCCTTAGTTGATACTGGACATGAGCACTTTTGACTTCAGGAGAGGATGGGACCTGGTCACAGTCCAAGGGCTGAGAAGAGCAATAGTGTTTGTGGTTGCAAAAGAGGTGGGATCCTTCTTGGGTAAAGATGAGAGCACAGACCAGGAGAAATATGACCACACCCCTCCCTGGACCACACCACATTGGAAGCATTGAGAACGTATGAGCCCCCAGAATTAACTCTAAAAACAGCTGTGGGGAAAAGCCTGAAACATGGTACAGTGCCTCCCCCAGGGGAGCAGAGCTCAACTTTAACACGAAGTTCAAAGTCAAGAAACAGTGGGAAAGTGAGCAAACAACAACAAAAAATTACTATGGTAACGGGGAAGAACAAAACACAAACTCAGAAGTTTGGAGGGCAAAGAAGCTAGGATTACAACCAAGAATCACCTACCCAGCAAAACTGAGTATAATCCTTCAGGTAAAAAATGGACATGCAAAGAGACAGAAGGATTTTGTGCATTCTTGAGAAAAGACCAGAGCTAAATAGAAAATTCTGCTTTCAAATATAAGACTCAAGAGAGGCATGAAAAAGTAAACAGGAAAAAGAAACCATAAGGGATTTATTAAAGTTTAACTGTTTACATTCCTACATGGAAGGATGATATTTGTAACTCATACGACCTTTCTCATTATTAGGACGGTTAGAAGGAGTATATACAGACAGAGTGCACAGGTGTGAGTTGAATATGAAGGGATAATATCTAAAGAATAAAATTAAGGGGTGAGAGAGGAATGTACCAGGAGAAAGAGAAAGGGAGAGGTAGAATGGGGTAAATTATCTCACATAAAAGAGGCAAGAAAAAAGTTTTACAGAGGAGAGAAAGAGAAAAGAGAGAGAGAAAGAGAGAAAAAGAGAGAGAATTAGAGAAAAAAAGAAAGAGAGAGAGAGAGAAGAAAGAAAGAGAAGTGAGAGAGATGAACTGGAAGAAGGAGGAAGAGAGAAGAATGGGGGAAATCGTCATATGAAAAAAGTACACAAGAAATAGCGTTTACAGTGGAGAGATAACACTTGAACCTCACTCTCATTGGAAATGGTTTAATTCCAGGAAACTGAATACACATACATACAGATGCACACGCACAAATACACACATATAATATATCATATATACATATATTTATATATAATATGTATATGTGTATATACACATACACACACATGTGTATACACATGTGTATATACACATACGTATGTGTATATACACATACACACACATACACATATGCATGTGTGTGTGTATAAGGGAACAACATATTTACACATTTGGTTAGGTGTCAAAATGTATCCTACCCAACAGAGAAGAGAAAGCGAGTAGGCAGATTAAAGGAGACAAGGCAGTGTTCAGAAACAAAAGACATCTGAGGAGGGAAAAGGTAAAAAGAGAGATAGAAGGATAAACAGAAGAAAATAGGATGAAAGGAAATACTACAGTTAGTAGGCATAACTGAGTGTGAATGGGATGAACTCAACTCATAAAATGGAAATGGGTGGCAGAATGGACTAGAAACCAGAATCTAACAATATATTGTTTACATGAAACACACTTGAAACATAAAGACACACTGAGAGTTAAAACAAGGGGCTGGAGTAGAATCTATTATGCTTCAGCTGAGGTTAAAAAAAAAGGCAGGGGTAGCTCTTATGATCTCAGGCAAAGCAAAAGCAAATAGAAAAGAAATAATCAGGGAAACTACATTCTGTTCAAAGGGACCATAGACGATGAAGTAATATTAGTACTAGACATATATGTACCAAATGGTAGAGCATTCAAATTCTTAAAGGCACAAACAAAACCAATGAAGTCAAAGTTAGAAAGAAAGCAAGAAACTGGGGGTTGGGAGAAATCTTTTTTTTTAATTAATTGATTTGTTTATTTATTTTTAGTTTACAAGATTCAGTTCCACAATCCCTCGAGTTTCAAATTTTCTCCCCTTCCTCCTCACTGCCTCCCCCCCCCAGCAACATGCAATCAAGTATAGGATCTGCAAATACTTTCACATTGGACATTAGTCTGGTTGTATAGAAAGGTTGTTGATGGAATGAACAATGGGAAAAAGGAAACAAAACCAAACATGGAAAAGAAAGAGACCATGTAGTTTGCTTGAGAAATCTTTACAGCAAGTTTCTCTGATAAAGGCCTCATATCTCAAATACATATAGAACTGGATCAAATTTTTAAAAACATTTCCTAATTGATAAATGGTCAAAGGATGTGAACAACTGCTTTTCAGAAGAAATCAAAGGTATCTATAGTCATATTAAAAAATAAGCTCTAAATCGCCACTGATTAGAGAAACAATCCTGAGGTACTACCTCACACCTATAAGATTGGCTAACATAACAGAAGAGGAATATAACAAAAGCTGGACGAGATGTAAAAAAATAGGAACACTAATGCACTATTAGTGGATTTCTAAACTGGTTCAACCATTCTGAAAAATAATTTGAAACTCTGCTCAAAGGGCTATAGAACTGTGCATATCCTTTGACCCAGCAATAGCAATACTAGGTCTATATCCCAAAGGGATCAAAGGGAAAAGAAAAGCAAAAATACATTTATATACTAAAATATTTATAGCAGCTCTTTTGGTGGTGGCAAATAATTGGAAATTGAGGAAATTGAAATTGATGATACCCATTGAATGAACAAGTGATATATGGTTGTGATGGAATATTTTGATGGAACATTGTGCCATAAGAAATGATCAAGATGGTTTCAGAAAAAACTGGGAAGATTTATGCAAACTGATACAGAATGAATGAACAGAACCAGGAGATGACTGTACACAGTAACAGCAATTTTTCAATAATGATCAACTGTGAAAAGACTTAGCTACTTTGATCAATACAATGATCCAAGACAATATTAAAAGATTCATGATGAAAACTTCTATCTTCCTCCAGAGAGAAAATTGATTAACTCTAAGTGCAAATTGAAGTATAATGTTTTCACATTTTTATTTTTCTTGATTTTTTTTGCAATAGAAATATGGAAATGTGTTTTGCAGGATTTCACATGTATAACTGATAGCATATTGCTTGTCTTCTCAATGAGTGCAGAGTTGGAGGAAGGGAGATAATTTAGAACTCAAAAATAAATCTAATGAATGTTTAAAATAAATAATATTTTTAAAAAGAAAAAACTGAAAATTAGTAATAATAGCTACCTTTATATGTAAATTTAGGTTTTACAAATCATTTTAAAATACACTACTGCATTTGATTGTTACAACAACCATGAGAGGTGGCTGGTATTATTATCCCTATTTTACAGAGTAAAACAGGTTAAGATTGGATAAGTGATTTTCCCAGGGTCACAAAGCTAGTAAAAGTGTAAGGTAGGATCTAAGCTCAGGAGTATTCTCCCACAGTATTTTACATAAAGTGCAATTTCAGGACCTGTGCACAGTAGTATAGGATGCTCTGGACATTTCTACAAAAAGACCCATAGGAGGAAATTTGTAGCTTTCAAGGAATTCACTTAAAAACAGGTATCATATGTTATCTTGGCAAATGTAAATTAAGAAAACCACTGAAGATATATGGAAAGGGATGGTAATATCATATCAATATCTAGCTGATATAAGATAAAGTAAATCACTGATGCAGAACTAGAAGGAAACTTGGAGATTATCTAGTTTAATCTCCTCATTATTTAAAACACACCACAAACACAATATTGTCAAGAACAATTGACATTAAATATAGCATTTCTCAGGAGATATGCTGTCTCCTAGCTTGTCTTCAATCCATTATCAACTATCCTAAAAAGAATTGAGTATGACTTCTATATTAAAGCGGGAATAGGACTAAAATATATATCATTTCGTGTATATGGATGACATCACACTGTAACAGCTCCTCGTCTAATGGAATCTTTCTCCAATAAGCCAAAATATCATCTGTATACTGTAATTATGTAATTATTAGTAGGTCAAGAGTATAAACGTTTGAAACTTTAGCCCCTCTATGAAAGACATCTGGAGGAATTCAGTCAACAATATGTTGCCTAAGAAGCATCAAAAGGAATTTTGAGTCATGTGTATTTGTTTGTGGTAAAGGTGGGGTTTGTGATAGCAATTCAGGACCTGGTCATAACCATCAAAAACTATGAAACAATTATCCTTAGGGAGCTTGTACATGGTAATTAATGTAGATAATACCAGGAAATGATAGAAACTGTGCAATAAATCATTGCAGGCTACAAAAATTTAACACCAACTGAATAGCTAGATAAGTGTCACCCAGTAGCTAAAACTATATATCAGAAAATCAGTATGGGTTTCCTGGGCTCATAGGTGATATACTATACATAGAGACATTTTTAAAAGCCTTGAAAATTCAACCAATAAGCTATATTGCAAGCAAACTATCACAGACAGAGAGTAAACTATTGGCAACCATATCCCAGATATGACATTGCTCCATAAAAATTTTAAAACATTTTCAATAGGTGTCACCATGACAAATACTCACCATCTCCAAGATGTACAGAATTTAAAACTTTCAAAATATAGAGACTGAACATAAGAAATCAAGATTATATGGAAGCAGGGTGAAATACTTCTCATTCCTACCCCCTTTTGGAGTTTACTGAGGATGCTTTACATGAGCATAAAGAATATTAGCTAATATCCCAATACTTTTATCCACCTATTTAAAAAAAACAGCAGTCTCAGGACTATTTCTATCTACACTCATTAAAAAAAAAGAAAAATAATGACAAAGAATAATAATATTATCACATTTGTATAATGTAAAGTTTATACAGTATTTTACATACGTTATTTCATTTAATGCTCACAATAATCCTATGAGGGAGATTTATTAGTATCCCCATTTGACAGATCATGAGATAGAGATTCAGAGGGATTAATGACACATCCAGGGTCACATAGGTAGGAAACAGCTCAAGTAGAATGCAAACTATGTCTTCCTGACTTCAAATCTAACACTCTAGCCTCTAATCAGCACTGCCTTAAAAAAAAATAAGGATAAAAACAAAACAATACTTCAAATGCCAGCCAATTAACCACATAATATCAAGCTTTCTACAAGATGAGGGACATTTGTGCATATTAGGATGCATACATTCTAAATCAATAATGCATCACTTCTGGAACTTTCAAAAGCTGACATTTTATCCTAAAAGTCAAACTAAGGAAAGAAAAAAAACATTGTAAGAAAATTTGAGCACACGTAAATAGAATGGTGTTCAGAAACACACATTCCCTGGGGAAGTGTGAAGTGGTAAAAACAGATAGGTGACTTGGAGAGTAAGATGGAAAGAAAAGAGAATAATTTATTTAAAAAAAGATGCACTGTGAACAAACTCTGTATCTCTGGAAAAGGGCCAATGTATTCCTAATGTCAATCCCTGGGCACTTTGTGTATCACCTTATCAATAAATAGTACAATCCCAGCTGCCAACTGTCCCTCTGGAAACTAAGAACAAAAAAATTATTATTATTATTATTGAATATTAACCATACCAATTTGCATTTTTATAACATGTAAGAACTTTCAAGATCTATTCATATGCATTCTCCTTTTAACCTCATCTTTCCTGACCTTCAAAAATATATTCAATTTTATTCAAATTCCAAATCTTGATACTTCAGTATCCATGCATTCAATTTTATCTCTTTTTTAATGAGATGTTAGCTTTTGGAATTCATTTTTCCTTTGTCATCTAGTAATCTGGATTTCAGAAGAAAATTCTGAAGCACAACTGGTTTCTTGGAATAGAAAAAAAAATTACAACTTGTCTGATATGAGAGCATAGATTCAACATCAAGACTACTTATGAGAATCTGTTCTATTTTTGGCCTAGGGATATGCCAAGGAGAGAGTGGAAAAACTAAGCAGAGATGGCCACCTGTCCAGCACCACACAACATTCTGTTTAGAATTCTCTTTGGCCTGCGGAGAATAATAAGGAGACATAGAAATATGCTCTAGAGCAAAATGTCTCAAACATCCAGAAGAGCAAACCAAAGAGGTTTGCTCCTTGGGACAAATCATATTGCTAAGAACCAACTCCTCACTTATTTGTCCAATTAAAATTGAGTCAAGTTGCACGTATGATTGTAAATTTATTGAAGAAGGGTTCTTAGAGGTTATGTAGTTAAAAACCCTGAATTTTGTAGTTGTGGAAACTGAGATTCAGAGACTAATGATTTGCTCAAGGGAGCAAGGCATTAACAGTACTCAGGAAAGCCTTTACCAGACTACTTGAAATACATTTCACTGTGGATATGCAATAAGAACCTTATATCCTCATTGGATACTATTGTTTGTGTGTAAAAATACATCTGAAAGAGGCTTTAAGGAAAATCTTTTCCACTATGTAATATAAATATTTTTAAACAAACTCTTTAAATGTCTCAAATACAATGGCAGTAGTTGGAGGGCGTGATGTTAATGGAAACTGCTCCAATCATTTTCTTGCTGTTTGTTTAAAATATTTTAATGTTAATTATGCTGGGAAATGGATAAAATATCATGATAAGTTATATAAGAGATTGAAAAAACTTTTAAATGAATACATGTAATATGTATTTGTCTAAATATTTATATTTCATCACACAGTCAAGTCATAAGTGAGGTAGTCTATTGATGCTGTCATTCGAAATAGTACTGTTTTTCAAAACCTTCTAGTCTAAATGCCACACATTATACAGCAAACCAGAAGGGGAAAAAATCCTTAGGGTACTGAAGTGATCATCATAGTGACACTACTACAAGGATTGCTGGCTTGGTAGTTATTCAAGGAACTAACCAGTTTAGGGGACGATGAATTGACTGATGCTTAAAAAAAAAATCTGAGATTTATTATGTAAGTAGGATTGAAGTCAGGACTGCCATCCCACCCCACCCCACCCCCTTTATCTCCTATGTCATTATTGCTGTTACTCAGTTTTTCTGTTGTATCCAACTCTTCCTGACTCCATTTAGGATTTTATTGGAGTAATTTGACATTTCCTTCTCCAGTTAGTTTTACAGGTGAGGAAACTGAGGCAAACAGAACTAAGTGACTTACTTGTCCAGAGTCACACAGCTCGTAAGTGTCTGAGGCCAGATTTGAACTCAGGAAGATGAGTCTTCCTGCCTCCAAACCCAGCACACTATCCACTAGGCCCCCTGTCCTTTTATCTTTTATGCCCTCTTTATTATTGCTTTATAATAGTCTTTAGGACTTTTCCTTCAAGTCTCCCCTTGAGACAGTGACTAGTATCAGGAACCTGGTTTTGAATCTCTACTCTAATGATAATTTTTGTGTAACTCTGAGCAACTGTCTGTAAGCCTCAGTTTCCTCAAATGCAAAATTAAGGGTCCTGAACTTGATGACCACTAAAAACTATTCTTCAGTAAAAATACGATAGTGTGTTTGTCTTACTTTGATCTCAACAAGGCAATTAAATAAAATGTTGTCCCCTTTAAGCATAATTTGCTCCAGCTCTGCCTCTTAGAAAGTGGACTAAGCCCCTTGCAATGTATAAATTGACCATATATGAGAGGAAAGCTAATAAAATTACCTTTAGTTTCACAAGTTCTGCACTGACCACATCTAATATCTGTTCTTTATATGATTAACTTAATATAGTACAAAACTAAATGACATGAAATTTAATCTAATGTACAAAGAGAAAGCTCAATTTATTTCGCTAATAAAAGTCTGAGATTCAACACTTTGATTCAGCAAGCATTAACTGAATATCTATAATTTTCAAAGTATGAAGATATTAGGATCTAATATTAACCAGACTGGGGTGGGAATGTGCAGGAAGCTAGGAAGTTATACTGTATTAGTTGGTATTAATTTTTATTTGATTATAAATTTTTCAGAATAGAAAACATATTAAACTTCAACTGCTTAAATTCCACAGCATTTATTATTGTGCCATGATCTCCTATGGCTGCTCAATCAGTGATGAAAGGCCCAGGAAATTTGGTACATAATCACAGAATGCCTATACAGAGAATATCTCATGGGTTTCAGGCTAGTTCCCATACTCCAGGAAAGGTGCATTAAAACTAGAGACATTCCAGGCAGATAACTGAAATGCTTGAGATGGCAAGTGTCCAGTATAAGGGTAAACAAATAATTTATAAATCATGTTTACAATTCAATTCAATGATTATATATCAAGCCTTTTCTAATGTCTAGGCACTATGCTAGGTGGTGGGGATGCAAAAACAAAATCAGAGTCCCTACCCTCAAGTAGCTTACATCACAATGAGGAAATATTACTGTCATCACTATACAAAACACAATATTACTCTCATCACTATACAAAAACACAAAACACAAAATTCACACAAAATTACTTCAAAGCAATTTGCAGGGGGGAAGGGGAAAAACTGAAAGAATTAGGAAAGACACATTTTAAGAAATGGCACTAGCTGAGCCTTTAAGGAAACTAAAGATTCCAAAAAGCAGAATTGAGGTGAGTGTCCGTGTGGTGTGGGGGAAGGCCTATACAAAGGTACAAAAATTAGAAATGAAATATCACATATGGAAAACAAGTAGACCAGCTCTACAAAGCACTTCAGACAAAGCACATTGCCCACATTAATCATTTGATCTTCAAAATAACCCATTAAACTAATCTATTTTTCAGACCAATCTCTAAGCCTCTGAGAGGTGAAACCATCTCCCACCAGACACCATGAAAGCAAGTTACCAAGTTCCCCCAGATGCTAACATAGCACAGGTGACCAAAACTGACTCAGCCTTTGGGAAGATGCTGACATCTATGATTACACAGCCAATCAAAAGAGCTCCTCCCAACTATGTGTATAGCCAGCCAGAACCAGTTCCAAAATATCCACAGTCTTTCTAATGTTTCATATTTCAGTTGTGTCTGACTCTTCATGTTCCTATTTGGGATTTTCTTGGCAGAGATACTGGAATGGCTTGCCATTTCCTTCTCTAGCTCATTTTACAGATGTGGAAACTGAGGCAAACAAGGTTAAGTGATTTGCCCAGGGTCACATAGCTAATAAGAGTCTGGGGTCAGATTTGAACTCAGGCCTTCCTAACTCCAGGCCTGGCACTCTATCTACTGCATCTCCTAACTGCCCCACTTCACCAAAATTCTTCTGGAAACAGGCCCCCCAGTCCACTGTGTCAGCCAAGTAAGTTAATGGGATCTAGCCATGTGGAAGACCCTATTACATAAAATACATACTATATAAAAAGCTATTTGGGGCAGAGAATGTTAATGACTGGTCAACTAAAGAAGAACCTCTTAAAAGAGGTGGCACCTTGGGCTAAGCCTTGAGTGGAGCCAGAGATTCCAGGAGAAAGGGAGGATGTGCATATCAGGTATAGGAAACAGTCTGTGGGTAAAGGAATAAAGCTCGGAGATGGTATGCCACAAATAGGGAATGACAAGTAGTATCAGTTTGGCTGGAAGAGAAAGTAAAGATGTAAAAGTAAAGTTGTAAAATAAAGCTAAAAATGGAGGAGGAATAAGAGACAATCTGGAAAGATAGATTCTAACGAGATTGTGGAGAGTTTATAACGCCACACAGTTCATAATAATCCTAGAGGCAAGAGGGAGTCACTGAAACTTCTTGAGCAAATGATGGATGTGATCAGAACTGTGCTTTAATTCTATAAGTTTGGCATTGTATGGAGAATTAATTAAAATGGGAAAGATTAGAGGTAAAGGCACTAATTAGGAGACAATTACAATAGTACAGTTGAGAAGGATGAGGTTAAACTAGGGATTTGACCATGTTAGTAAAGAAAAGGGGATGGTTTGAAGTAATATTATAGGGGTAGAATCAACCAGATTTGACAACTGATCAGGTATGCCAGATGAAGTTGAGTGAAGAGGCAAAGATGACTCCAAAGTTACAAACCTGAGGGACTGGGAGGATGGTGATGACAGAGAAAGAGAGCAATTCTTGCTGGGGAATTTAAGGATCCCAGAGAGTCAGAAGGGAGCTGCTAAATGACTAGGAGGGCTTCTTCATTTCTTCTAAGGGATTCTTACCCACAGTAGTATATGTAATGATCACCTGAATTAAATGTACCCATTCTCATCCATTTAAGTTCACTGACACCCAAGATGTCAGTGTTCAAACTTTCCATCTCCTGTTTGACCACCTTGGTTCACAGCTGTTACATTCCAAGTTCTTATACAATACTGAACATTACAGCATCGGACTTTGCTTTCATCACCAAGACATATCCACAGATGAGTTTCCTTTCAGTTTTGACCCAGCTGCTTCATTCCATCTGGAGCTACTTGTAATTGTCTTCTGCTCTTCTCCAATAATGTGTTTGATGCCTTCCAACCTGAGAGGCTCATCTTCTGATGTTATATCTATTAACATTTTAATACTGTCCACTGCGTTTTTTCAGCAAAGATACTGGAGTGGTTTGTCCTTTCCTTCTTGAGTTGATCACCTTTTCTCAGAACTATCTACCATGACCTGTCCATCTTGGGTCACCCTTCATGGCATTGTTCACAGTTTCATTGAGCTACACAAGCCCCTCTTCCATAGCAAGGCAGTGATCCAGGACAGGAGTCTAGGGCACACTCTCCCACAAATACATATACCATGAGAAGGAAGAGTGGACATGCCTGGTCAACATGTATACAGAAGCACTCTCACAGAGAATATGTATGACCAAAGTTCATGCATGGAGAGGCACACTAGTAGGGAACATATATGAAAAGAATTCACATAGAGAAAAGCAGACACATAACAGGTATGTCCAGAGCACAAGTATGAAAGTGCATATATATGGAGGGATAAATCACACCTTTGACAATCCTTTCTCCATTTCCCATCAACTATACTGCCTTTGGACTATTCTGAAACTCTCCAACAAGTCTTCCTTCCTCAAGAAACTCATCATTGGGAAATCTCGTTTTTTCTGCAAGATTGAATCTTCCTGGTACTCACTTCTCAATAGCACTCTCTGCCCTACCAATTAAATCCTATGATGGGAAGGCAAGGTCATATGTAATTGACCCCCCCTTTTAAACTTCCTTTTGTCTGTTGTCTTCCCTTATTAGATTGTAAGCTCCTTGAGGGCAGGGATTTGTCTTTGTTTTTATTTGTATTTGTATACTCAATGTTTGGCATAGTGTCTGGCACCTAGTCAACACTTTAAAAATGTTTACTGACTGAATGATACAACTACATCACTGATTTTATTTAACAATTGTGTGGGATGTGAAGACCCTTATCAATAATTCATGGAGACTCAGAGAGTTGTAGTAAAAGCAGAGGAGTCTTTATTGTGCTTTCTTGAGGAAAGGAACTCCCAGAGCACCTAAGACAGCACTGACCAAGGAGAGAAAACCACAGAAGCTCACAGATTTCTTTTATCATAATCCTAACCCCATTTTACAATAATTATTACTAATGAGGCTCTAATTCTTTTAGATAATATACATAATACATGAGGTTCATTAAGCAAGCACAGTAACATCCCAAAATACTGAACCCTCACCAGTCCAACCTAGATGTGTCCTTATCTGGGCCTGAGTGTCCCAAGGCTGTTGTCTGCTTTCTAATTGGTCAAATCCACCTGCTGCTGCCAGCTCCTTTTATTCTACATTATTTCATTTTTAGAATTATCTAGAAGTTCTCTGGAAACTGGAAACCCAACTTCCTCCCAAGGCTGCTGCCTCAACTCTTCCCAAGGCTACTGAATGGTACTTTTTAGTCTTGTTTAGTTTTGTTTCAGCAATCCTTGCAGTTCTGTAGAAAGTTAACCCTTTGCTACCTCTCACACTAACATTCCTTTACACACAATGACCCCATATGTATGGGGAAACGATACTGAACTTAGTTACAAAGTATAAAGAAGAAATAAGAATCTAATAGGGTGTTCAGAATGGGGGAACTTCACTGCAGGTCATCAATGTCATTATGCTGGGCTTTCTCTCCATGTAATATGCAATGTCCAAGAGATAGTCTTTGCCAGGAGTTGATTCCTGTTTTCATTCTCACAAATGAAATTTGTGAGAGCCATGAGTGGAGGAAAAGCAATATTATGCAGTCAGGTGAGCTGCACAGATGTAGAGAACCTCTTGGTGCCCATTGATGTGGTTCTACCCCGGTCAAAACTATAAATGACTGAGAAGGCACAAGATTTCCAGCGTAAGAGTTGCTACATAGGTGATATTGTTACTTATCAAGGACTTTGATGTGAGTTCCATCCTTTTTTTTCCCACCCTCCCTCACTCAAATCAAAGTCAGCTTCAAGTCATGTCATCATTTCCCTTATATCATGATCATCCTCAGAAAGGAAGGACAAACACAATCAAAAGAGATATTTATAAAGCTCTTACTTAGCTCAGTGCCTGGCACAAAGTAGGTACTTAATGCTTATTTACTTCTTCTACTTGCTCCCCTCCTGGGGGGAGAGAAACAAGGGAGGTGGGGCGAGAGAGAGAAGAAAAGAGAGTAATGTCTGGGATTTTATCAGTGTTCTGAACAGTAGTGAAATTCCTCCCATCCCTCACCACCTACTAATTCAGATCAGTAACTCATCTCTAACATAATATTAGAGAGATGCCAGAGACACTGAAAGGCTGTGACTTGTCCATGAGATCATAATGTGATATCAGGGGTAAAACTTGATTCCAGCTGCTTCTAATTGAAATATGAGTTCTATATCCAGTCCTCCATACTTGTATTCTTATTGCTTTTAGTCAATCAATAAAACTATGGTTTATTGAAGCCCAAGGAGTAGATATTCTTGCAAGGTGAATTTGTAACCACACATCTAACTTGATGCAAGTGTCAGATACTGTAGTTCCCAGATTATTTAGATGGGGGCAACAAGCCAGCAAGTTACAAGAAGACCTTTGAAGCACCTTTGTGTCAGAGGGAGCCTCTGATAGGAAGGTTACAGATATTTGTTTCTGTTTTTACCAGACCTATGATTTTATGAGTAGAGACAGCTCCCAAAAAGGGAATTTCTACCAATGCAAATCAACACCTTCTCTGCAACCTATGGCCTTAGGGAGCCATCTAGAAGTTAAGTACTTGCCCGTGGTAATACAGCTGAGGTAAATCAGAGGTTGTGCTTGAACTCAGGTCTCCCTTATCTTGAGGCTAACTCTGTATCCATTACATCATAGTTCATCCAATGGTCTGATATGCTTATTAACATGTCTGATTTCATTCACCTAACATCCTATGAACAACTTTTGCTCACATTTCTTGGATTTGATTTTACAGATTGTACACACTGTACTCTGAAATTCTCCCTTTCATGGCTATTGTGGCATCTTATCAAATCTGTCAGTTCAGATTTTTTTTTAGGGTAACAATGCTATTTTTTATTTATAGTCTCCTCCTCCTGTGGGCCCAGCTCTGTCCTGATCAATATTTTTTCCTTTTAAATGCAGGCATATTCTGGGCTGGAAATAGTAAAGATTTTAGTGCCATATTCTCTAGATCCCCCTTCTGATTAGAATGTAGCACAAGTGTTTAATTTACTTTGTTCTTTCTACTCTGGGTTCTTTATCCACCCACCTCCAGACTTGCGTTGTTTATTTGTATACGTTTGATTGAATTTCCTAATCATCAACTCAGACTCTAAAAAGAGAGAGCTTTCATGATCTAGTCATGTTGTTCATCCATTCTTGAGCTGCTGTTTCTTTTCTCATTTCCATAGGGCTTCTTGCCTTATGGCAATTCAAAAACTTGAATAGAAACAAAACTTAGACTAATGCTGTTCCATTGATGACAACTTGATAACTGAAGGGTTTGTTTGGTTTTTTGTTTGTTTGTTTTACAATAACACAGAGTCCAAAATGAAATCACTCATTTCTGGAATGCTCTTAAGTAACAAATCCATCAACTTATCAACCTATTACTGCATAACCCAACATAAGTGGGGTTTTCCCCTCAATAAGCAGATAGTAAGTTTTCCAGTGCTAGCATAATCATGTAAAAAGCAGAGATCAACTAGTTATCCCTTCTTTTGTGATTCAACAAATATGCTATTCCTTATCCAGAGTCACATCAGCAATCCACTAGTGTAATTAATAAAAATAATATTAAATACATCATTCTTAAAGGTTTGCCAGTAACAGACATAGACTGTCAAACACAAAGATAGACTTATTTTTATTAATTTTGCTTGAGTCTCACAATCCAATGAATAATCTACAGAAATTATTATGTCACTCTACAGATGAGGAAACTCAGATTCATGGAAGTGAATGACCTTTCTGTGTTCACTGTGAGGTCAGCTGTGAACCTAGATCTTCCTGAATCCAACTATGTTATACTACCTACTATGCCACACTACATTTCCAAAGCAATATTTATATAGCACAAAACAGAAACAGGAATAATTTGGTCAATGTTATTAATGTCAGCCTTGGATCCCGATTTATCTAGTTCATTGGTCTACATTCACTAAATTAATATACAATCATCACTGGATATAATAGTGTCCAGCAACATTATCCAGGTATCCTTTCTTATATTCCCGCAAGGAATAGTCTCCTAGTAATTGTCCCAAGTCTCAAAAATATCCTCTTCTCCAAAGACATTAAAACTATAGAATATTTTATAATTTCAGACAACTAATCACTCAAGCTTTTTTCTAACCCTAGGCATAGCAGTGAACAGAAAAAAAAGTAGCACCTGGATCACAAAAACAAAACAAAACAAAAAATCTCTGAAAGCAAGATGTCAACAATGAGATGAGAGGAAATATCACAATACTTTGGAAACAGATTTTTTAAATTGCTCTACCAAAAAGTAAAAGATTACTATTACAGTGGGAAGATCCCGAATTGTGAATAAATCTAAATATGCCATTTATATCAGACACCTTGAATTTATATCAGACACCAATGAAATCTGCCTCCAGACAAAGTCACAATTCCCAAAGCCAATTACATGCTATCCCACAAAATTCTGAAAATCACAGTCAAGTGAAAAAGAAATACTTCCGAATAGTAGTTACCCTGTCCATCTGACCCTCAAACTTAAGGCCAAATGGAATGCTTTCTCAAAAAGTTATTTTGCTGGGCCACTTAAAGGAATCATGGAATGGCTCACAGGGCATTTCAAATACTAAAACATAGTCTACTCTCTGAATGAATCCAGTAGCAAATTATAATTCTCATGGCTCTGGATCAAAATTTTAAAGCCAAAATTCATTTAGTTCTTCCCAATAGCTAGATTATTTTCTCTCTTTTCTATTGATTACAATTACTTTAATCATCCATGATTTCATCAGTGAGGATACACCATCTACCACCAGACTATAACCCCTCTATGACTTAACCTTTCAGAGTGGCAAAAAAAAAAAAAAAAAAAAAGCATCTCCTTGCATCCAACCTGGTACTGAAATTCTGTGATTTGTTAGAATGATTCTCAGACCATTTATTCTATTTTGAAAGATGTTTCAGATCTTGTCTTCCACTGACATAACCTTCAATAATCATATAATAACAATAATAAATATAGCAGTAATAGTAGTAGATGAAATTTGTAAAGTGTTTTCAGGTTTACAAAGTACTGCCCATATTTTATCTTATTTGATTATCTTAACAGTCCTGTGATATAGGAGCTACAGGTATTATTATTCCCATTATAAAAGAATTTTGCCGTCCAGATCCCCTTTGTGACTTTCCGAGGCAACAGAACAAGATGAGAAGGCCACGTCTCAGAGAAAAGCTTAGGGCCATTAAAAATACTCTATAGCTTCCCAAAACTATCCAGTGCGCTGTTGTTGCCACCACTGCCACCTCCTCCTCCTCCTTCTCCTCCTTCTCTTCCTCGTCCTTCTCCTCCTTTCTTCTTCTCCTGGTTCTGTTTTTTCTGTTTCTTCTGCTTATTTTGTTTTTTCTGTTTCTTTTTCTTCTGCTTCTACTGCTTTTTTTTCTGCTGCTGCTGCTTCTGTTTCTTCCGCTTCTTCTCCTTTGGTTTCTTCTCATTCTTCTTCTTCTCCTCCTTCTCCTCCTCCTTCTCCTTCTCTTTCTTTTTCTTCTTCCACGCATACATATGAACTCATTGTTTATATATCAAAGAGTTTATTAATCAATCTTCATACACACAGTTTTCCTGCATATATAATTAAAAGAAACTCTCTGGAATAATCATGTATCTTATTTAGAAAGCTCTACAATGCTTCATGGATTTATGGAATCAGTATAATGCTATTCAGTAACAAGAGCATCTGAAGGACCACATCTATAAGAAGTCTTTAATTTGAGAGGAAAAAACATTCTTTTAATGACACATCTCCTACATAATATCTCTTATAATATTAACAACAAAATGGTGAAAATAAAGTGAAAAATAATTGAATTTGGAGTCAGAAAACCTGGGTTCAAATCCTACCTCTACTTCCAATTGCTTGAGTAAGCCTTGGACATTTCACAAATTCTCTGGGGCTCCAATTGAACTATATTAACTTCTAGTTCCTTCCAGTTGTAAATAAGGATCCTTTTATCTCTGTTGTTATGTTTCATGGAATTTTATGTAATTTTGACATATTCATTGAAGACATTTATTGGAAGAGAACCTTTGAAGACATTTTTTTCTCCCTTGAATCAAATTTTTTATAGTTTACAATATTATAGTATTCTTACCAATATTCTTTAGGTATGACAATGAGTCATAAACATATTGTAATCTGTGAAGAATTAAAGTTGAGGAGGGAGGGGGAAGGAGAGGGAGAGGTAAAAATTTGGAACTCAAAAAGTTGTGAAACTGAATGTTGTAAACTAAAAGTAAATAATTTTTTTAAAACCTGACCAAAAAAAGAATTGAAGTTGAGTATCATCCAAAAGGCAAGGTAGGTAAGCACAGGTGTAACAGCAAGCACCCTAGCATACCTAGGGCAGCTACTAGCACAGGTTCTTAGATCTGCTTTTCTAAAGGAAAGCAACTCAAAATGGGTTAACAATCTTATTTTAATCAATCAAATATTATTTACCTAGTTCAAGGGGAAAAAGTCAGCACCCTGAACTTCAGAGAATACAATCAGAAGCTACGAGCAGACAAAAAATACAGACAGAAACAGATCAGCAGATAGATCTTCTAGCAGTCTGACCA
>CM053585.1:80158613-80188884 GCA_028646515.1 Pseudochirops corinnae
TGTATGGAATTTTCACATTTGTTAGAAAGGGATGTAAGAAGTATTGACCAAGATTTTAGGCAGTTTCCAAAGGGTACATTTTTATAGTTTCTCTGACTGGTGGGTTATCTATTAGTCCCTTAAAAGTTGGTGGAGATATTACTTTGGTGGGAACAATTTATGGTACAAGTCAAAGGACATAAGCTTAATAAATTAATAAAATTAGTGTTTTGATTAGACCTTTCTGGAAAATTTGAAAGCTCAGTCATTTAGTTTTGACCATGGCATACTTTCAGTATTTTGTTTATCTCTATTCATTGGAATTTGCATGTTTAGTACTGTTAAATTAGCCTATATATCCCGGGCAATCTTGTTTGGAGTCAGATTGAAAACATATCATTCCTGGGCCTGGCTTCATTAACAACTGAATGACTTTGGACAAATCAATGAATTAATTTTCCTTATTTGTCAAATATGAGAGCCAGTATGGCATAGTGGATAAAGAGTTAGCCTCAAAGCCAGGGACCTGCATTCAAGTCTCATCTCTGAGACATACTGACTGTGCGACCTGGCATGTGATCTAGGCCAGATTTATTAAACATGCCCAGGAAGTGTTAGTACCCAGGAACCAGATTAAAATTCAATTGGGAAATATGTGACAAAATAAATAAAAGAAAAATAGAATGTAGATAATGTTAATATGTAACTTTCTAAGCCAACATGTGACTACAGGGATCCTTATGTGCAGACTTAATGGCCCCCATTTCTATTTGAATTTGACATCACTGATCTAGGCAACTCTCAGATTCTAAGGTCTAGAGGTGCTGACCTATGTTAATAGAGGAAGTTTCCTCATCTGGAATTTTGTCTATCAATGAAATTATGGATCTAGTCTTTATCCTCATCTTAATTCATAGTTAAAAGTTTTAAAATAGAATCTTAGCATTTGTAATTGAAAGGGGGCTTAGACTATTTACTCAACTTCTTGCAAAATGAAGAAACAATCTAAACAATTTGTAGCAGCAGCAGCAGCAGCGAGCAGCTAGGTGGTGCAATAGATAGAGTACAGAAGGACCTGAATTCTAATCCAGCCTCAGAAACTTATATGACCCTCGGTGAGTCACTTAACCTTGTTTGCCTCTATTTCCTTATCTGTGAAATGAGTTGGAAAAGAAAATGGCAAACCATTCCAGTATCTTTGCCAAGAAAACCTCGAGAGGAGTCAATGAAACAATATAATAACAGCAAAAATAGTGGAGGCAAAGCTTAATTTTTGCTCTAACTCCAGGGCCAGGAGGTCTATTGATAGTCTAGGAACTCTTGCCGCTACCATTCTTCAGAAGTCAGCCCCCACCACTTGACCACAAGATTCTCCTTTCCACAATGCAGTAGAAAGACTATTTGGAGGTAGAGAGTCCAGATACAAATTCTCCCTCTCTTGCTTACTCCCTGTAACCTCTTGGATAAGTCAATTCACTGCTTTATCCCTCAATTTCACCATCCCCAAAATGAAGCAGCTGAGCTAGGCTAATTTTCTGGTTCTAAATCCAGTAGTCTGTCGTTGCCGCCACTGAGACTGAATGCTTCCACCACTGCTTTGCTGCAGGCTTAGGTTCAGCATTTCTTCCTAGATGGAGAAGATGAAAATTTTGAGCCCTGGCTGATGTCCTCTCTCTGGCAGTGAGGGTGTGCTGCTTTCTCTCTGGGGCTGAATGTGTGTGTAATAAGGTGACTGTGGGGTGATATGCGCAAAGGCCAGCTTCATTGCTGCCTAGGGCTTCCTTTGGGTCTTGGGTTCATTGCTGATTCTCTTGGATTTGACTCCTCTCCTGTTTAAACCTGCTTCCCATCTCTCCCGTTATCTTCATCTTTATGTAGGCCCAGTTTAATGGATGCGTGTTAGACATCCAGTTGCCTGACCTAATCCCTAGAACCGTGACCATTCCTGTGGACGAGACAGACTCAAAGTACCAAGCGAATGCCACATCCTTGAACCTGGCTAAGCTGTCCAGGCTTGTTCTCGGTCCATTCTCTACAAATACGAATATTGTTGTTCCTATCTTATGTATGAGGAAACTGAAGACTCAACAATATTATGACTTACAGATGGTTACACAGCTAATTAGTTTCAAAGGTAGTACTTGAACCCAGGTCTTTCCTCATTTTAGTTCTTATTCACTTTTCATTATTTCTCATAGATGAGTGGGTTTTTAGCTGGGTAATCTTTACTTTCTCCTGAAACTATGTGATTTGTAGTATACCGTAGTTTTTCTAGATAATTTGTTACCCCCCCACCCCCACCCTAGCAATACTTGATATCGATGCCATTTATTTTTCTGAGAAAGAAATGTTCAAATTTTGCATGAAAGATTGGGTTAATTATTAAATTTGCTTCTAAATCCATAATCCTTGAGTGCCTTTGTTTTGGGCATGGGGGTGAGTGGGAAGAAGGGAATATATATGGAGTAAGAAATATAGTTACTTCAATTGACTTGATTATAGGGTGAGAGGATATGATTAATTTTGGAAATTTATATTTTGAAAAATTCAAAAATCTAGTCTAAGATAACATCAAAGCATTTTGAAAATTAGTACTTATTCAAATAAATTTTTCCCCCAATATTTGAATTCTGGATTATGTTGGTATGCACTGCAGGGGGCACTGTGGTTTAATGGTATTGATACTGTTCTTGTTTTCTTGAAGTTGCGTGCTTGGATAATTTAAGAAGGACTTACAGTAGAGTAATTTAGCAGCAATAAAGGACCTTCTTAGTAAAGGTCTGCTTGTTCCCTGTCTGATTTTATTGTCAAAACTCTTTGATTCTGACAAAAAGGTGGGATCCTGTTAAAAAAATTAATAAGAGAAAAGTTGGGCAATAGAAAGCAGTCTAATGTTACTCTTAAGTACTATTTGTAAACTATTAAAAATGACCTTCACTATGGAATTTCAATAGATTTTCTAATTAAAATGGCTGAGCTAGAGGCGTATTCAAGAGTTTGATGTGAGCCAATTTCCTGAGATTTTTATCCTGAAGGGAGCAACACAATAAAGTCTGAAATGAAGGGTGCTGTTCTGCAACTACAAACCTTGAGACCAGGGGCCATATTTTGCTTTTTTGTAATCCCAGTGCAGAATGCAGTGCCTGGAATATAGTAAGCACTTACTAAATGCTTATTGACTGACTTTTTTGGACCAATCTGTGATGTACATTTCCTTTGATATCATTAAAATGGAGGAGGGTGGTATGTATATATAGGAGAGCATTCTTAGCAAAAGGAATAGCATGAACAAAGGATCAGGAAGCCATATACCATGTTCTAGGAATAATATGTGTTTCAGGCTGGCTTGAACATACCATATATGAGGAAATGGGAGGTAGTGAAAAATGAAATTGCAAAAATAGATTAGATATGGTGGCATGCTGGGAAATGTTTAAAAATTGGATCTCTGAAAACAAATGATACACTTTCAGTATAATCTGCATTATTAAAATTTCCCCCATCACTTTCTTAAGTCTTGAAAATCGAGAAGACAATAAATCAAGACCTGATTTGTGGTTTTTGCTGATTTTTATGTGTAAATGTTCACAATGAAAGTTTAGCGATTAGCTCTCCTGTGTTGAGATGAGCACACCCCTGATTAGATCCAAAGAGTAGTGAGCTTTGAATGGCAGATCCAGAGGACTGAGTTCTCTTTTATAGACAGTGCGAAGGGAGCCGTTTCCAATTGTCTTGACCTGTGTCTTTTCACTGGACTCTGGTGACTCTGGAGGAGAGAGCAAGGCTGATGACTTTGCACAGCCCTGCTTCTCTTAAATCTAGCCTTTGACAAAGCACATTAGGATTCAAATGGAGCTATGACTTTAAATCCATATCACTCTGGCTAGGTCCCACCCCAAGCCTCACTTACTTGCTCATTGTTTGAGTTTAGATGGCTCTGAGTGAGTGTAAATAGCAATTTTTTCCTGGCCAGAAATTCTAAGGGTTTTCCTCTCCCAGAGCGAATCTCTTGTAAAGGCAAACTAGGCCATCTTTTGTCTCAATTCCTACCTAGCCTTTAATCACTGAATCAGTGTTGCCTTAGACAAACAGACCTGGAAAAAGCCCTTTGTTTAAAAAGGTCATCATCCATCCAGGGACATTGCCAATTGTCCTGACCTATGTCTTATCACTGGACTCTGATGATTCTGGAGGAGAGAGTAAGGCTGATGACTTTGCATAGCCCTGCCTCACTTAAATCTAATTCACTTGCAAGTCAAGACATCACCTCCCTGATGTTATTTAACAACATTGGAAAGGCATTGAAAATTGGAGCAGTGGGATTATAGTATAAGAGCTTTAGGAATACTACTTTGACCCTAGTATGGATAGGAAGGGTGTGTGTGGGGGGAGAAAAGACAGGGAGACTACAGAATCACAGAGTTGGAAGGAACTGCAGAGGCCAAGTGGTACAACGTATTCACGGGAGGGAAGGGAACAAAATAAGTATTTATATAGCTTCTACCATGTACTAGGCACTGTACTCACCACTTAGCAAATTTTAGCTCGTTTGATCCTCTCAGCATTATGGGAAATAGGTGCTATTATTATCCCCATTTTATAGTTGAGGAAACTGGGGCATATAGAAGTCAAATGACTTGCCCAGGGTGACACAACTAACAAGTATCTAAAGTTGGATTTGAGTTCAGATGCACTGCTTTATCCACTGTGCCACCAGCTACCTCACTGACCTGTGAAACCTAGGGCACTGGCATGTTATGTTTGACAGACCACAGGTCCTTTTGCCGCATGGAAGAACAAATGATCATCCATTGTTGTCTTGAAAACCTATACTGAGAGGGAACCCCCTACGTCATGTGGTAGCCTGTTCCACTTTGGGGATGACTTTAATCATTAAGAAGCTTTTCTTGACAGTAACAGAACTCTGTATTTCCCTCAAGTCTTTCGATCTTTCCTTTCCCTGTTGAATACATCGCCCTCTTTCCAATCAGCTAGGTTCCTCAGATGCATCCTTGACTCTTCACCTTTCCTTACCTCTTCCCTTCCATATATATATGTATATATGTATATTCAGTTGATTTTGTTGCTGTTCATTTGTTTCAGTCATCTCTGACTCTTTGTGACCCCATTGGGAGCTTTGTTGGCAAAGATACTGGAATGGTTTGTCATTTCCTTCTCCAGCTCATGTTACAGATGAAGAAATTCAGTTCAACAGGGTTAAATGACTTGCCTGGTGTTTCTGAGGCTGGATTTGAACTCAGATTTTGACTCTAGGACCAGTGTTCTATCCATTGTGCCACATAGCTGCCCCCTATTTAGTTCTAGCTTACCTTTATAAGCTTTTTGTACATTGCTACCCTTCACCCACTCTCTCTTCTAGCCACATTTGTGGTGGGTTTTTTTGTTTTTTGGTTTTTTGTCTTTTTTATTATTCTCTTCAAATAAAATTGCATCTTCTACCTCTGTATCTTTGTAGGGGCTGTTCTACATGCCTCCTCAACTCCACATCTTAGAATCAGCAGCTTCTTAACAAGATTCAGTTCAAATCCTACCTTCTATACAAAGCCTTTTCTGATTCTTCTTCTCCAAAATTACTTTGTAATTTACATGTGTATCTTCTGTTTCCCCTCAATAGATTGTAAGTTCCTCAAGGACAGTGTTGGGGTGGAGGCTCTGCCCACCCCAAAACTGCTGAGATTTCATGATGTGTTGTGGTGGAACTATCTCAAAGAATTCAGAGTCAGACCACCTCTAATCCAAGTATGGGCATTTACTGAGACTGACACATCTCATGAAGCAAGCTAAATTCCAAGAGGAACCAGCAACTTCAGAGAAAGCAAGATGAATTTTTATAGGGTAAAGATACAATTACATAATCAAAATTTAGATAGGATAGAGGAATATTATTAATATTAAAAAGGCAGGAGGAGTTTGTTAAGGGATTAGGTAATGGAGGAGGGGTCCTATCCAGTGGTTAGACATTCTGGTTAGGCTGCCCTCCAATTGGCTAGCTATTGTGGTCCTGTCTTGTCAAGATAGATAGGTATTGTGGTCCTGTCTTGGGTTAGATAGATGATGTGATTGTGATTGAATAGAACACACCTGTTTCTGTGGGAATAGGTCTGGGGGCAGTGACTAGGTAGAGGCAGTAGCTGGGTTCCCATCACGTGGACACACCTGCTTTTTCTGTGGGAACTAAGAGTTCAGGGACACACCTGTTGTTCCAGTGAGCAGTGAGGCATATATGAAGAAGTTAGGACATTGGCAGAGGGTCTAGGTAGGTACAGTGGGCTGCTGTTCAGTGAGACTGGGCCCATAATGAATTTAGAATATTGGGGTTGGGGGCCGCTTTATTAGGATTCCATAAGACAGAACTGTCTCATTTGTAAATTTGTATCCCTAGTGGCTAATACCGTGCTGGCATATAATAATTGTTTAATAGGTATATTTTTAAATGAATGAATCAGTGAATGAGTAAATGTTATTTTGAGATTTCTATCCTGGGTGACTGTTTCTAGCTTGGGTGCTGTAAAAAGACAAAGTATATAGGAAGAAGAACTAGTTTTATTTTGGGAGGTGAGATGCAGAGGGTGAGGTAGGGGAAGGAGTGGATGAAGATGATTTTGGTTTTGGAGATATTGAATTAAAGGTATCAGCAGGACATTCATGACTTCTATAACCACGTCTGTCATTTCAGTTTGTCCTGATCACAACTCTCTTTAGGAACTGATTTTCTCAGTGCTGGTATCTTTTGCCCAGGGTTTGCTTAGAAGTCTGTATACGTCTAGCGCTCATACCCTGACTCCTTCAGCATGGCAGATCCCCTATTATCCTGTGCTGCCTTCTCTGCAAGATTTATTGTTAAGTAATCTTCCTGGTTTACCACTTTATGGTTGATCAAATCTCACGATTAGTGGTACAGGATTTCATATTAACCTGTATCTTAAATTGGATGTGGAGGGGTTACCAGTAAAGAAATTGCCTGAGGAATTCAAATGATTCACAAGCTGTCAACATGATTTATCTTCCCATTAAGATTCTTTTTATGGGGAAATTGCATTGTTATTCCAGAAGGTGGTTATCACATTTTCTTGACCAAACTATGGATAGCACAGCCGGGATGTATTTTCAGGAAAGCATTGGTTAGAGGCTACATCTGGTTGCTTTGAATTGATTCTGACATTGAAAAGGATGTAAAAGGAGTGGCATAATCCTGGCTACTCAGCTTGTCTTACTATCTACTTTTCAATGGCAAGTAAATAAGAAACCTTGGATAAAAATTGGTATTGATTTGGAATGTTTCAAAGGAAGAATGATTGTGGTATTCCTGTGGTATTTGGCTCCATCTTAAATGTCTCCTGCTATAATCAGCAGCTAGAAGGTACAGTGGAAAGAGTGCTGGGCTTGGAGTTAGGAATGCTTGGGTTCAAATCTTCTTCTTGTTGAGTCATTTCAGTCATGTCCAACTCTCTGTGACCCCATTTGGAGTTTTCTTGGCAAAGATATTGGAGTGATTTGCCATTTCCTTCTCTAGCTTATTTTACAGATGAGGAACCGAGGTAAAAGGAGTTAAGTGACTTGCCCAGGTTCACACAGTAGTATCTGAGGCTAGATTTGAATTCAGGTCCTCCTGACACCAGGGCCAGCAATCTATCCACTGAACCACCTAACTGCCCCATTCAAATTTTACCTTTTACATTATTAGCTGTGTTACCTCAGGTAAATCAGTTAATTGCCATGTGTCTCAGGTAACTCCCTAGAATTTGTGTATTTAATCATAGATGAGTAGTTCATCTGCATTGGTGGAAGGATTTCCCAGACTGGAAGTTCCACATGGGGACAAAAATCACAAGTCATTTGTCTATTTTTATGTAGTTTCTAAAAAGGCTTCTTATTATATACCATGTCATTCCATGTTCAATAACAAGACTCAATCTTCATGAATTACTAATGTGGGGAAATGTCAGGACTTCTTTTAGTCATCTCAATGAAGGAATAATGAAGATTTACAAGACTAATAGAGTGTATTCAAGGGGCTCTCTGTTTGCATCTACTTTTTTGTTCATTTTTATCACAAGAATCAGTTTTACTAGGAACCATGGAGCTGAATGAAGGTGGGTTCCTTTTTACTATGTTTGAGATGAAGGAGTCTATGTTATATAAGATACAGTGCGTCGATGGGCTCTTTATTGACTGTGGCACCCTTTGACAGTGATTTCTCAGCTATGCCTCCTAGAATTTCTAGAATTATCAGAATCAGAAAGTAAAGAGAAACTTTTTTTATACTCACTGAAACTGGTAAAGTGGCCTTGTCTTACAGAGGGGAACCTCCTTAACCTACTAGTTAAAATATTAGACTAACCGAAGGTGGAGGAATTTTATGTAGGCCAAGTGGTTTTTGGTCAGATTAATTTTTGTTGCTCCTCTGGAGTTCTGGTAGTTTATATCTGACAGTGAGTTAGGATGGAGTTGTTTTAGCAGATTTTAAAAAAATCATTTTTTTCTTTTTGGTTTTTGCCCAAAGAGCAATGAATGACATTAAAAAAAAAGATTATTCCTTGACTCTTTGTGTCGTTATCCAAGTTGAGTTAACAAACAATGATTAAGAAACTTCCATGTGCTATCCTAAAAAGATATTGGTATTTCTTTTTTTCAGAATTACTTTTTGATGACTGAGGACTAAGTGATTTCTTAGATAAGAACCCAAACCTCTTTAAAGCGGATCACATATAGGATAGGAAACAATAGCTTAGACAAAATTCAAATTGGATGCAGAAATTTAGTAAGCACTATATGTCTTCTAAGTCCAATGAGAGCAATAATTTTTTCTTTTACGGTGAAGATATCAAGTAAAAAATTAAAGTAATAAGAAACAAACGTGGGAAGAGATTTTGCTCGCTATCTGCCCTAGGAAAAACAGTTGTTTTAAAAAGGTAATTCCATTTAGAGTCTTACTAGCCTCAAACATTTGGAGTTCAGCATTATGTGTCAGTGATGCTAAATCAACCTTGTTTCATGTAGTGTTATGGTGAAAAAAACTGTAGTGACTTGGCCTAAATGACACAGGATGATGGGTAGTATGTGTTGACATTTGGCCCAGGGTTTTAGGAGAACTCTGGAGGCTGACTGTAGAATGAAGGTGATGAAAGGAATAGTATACCAGTGTATCAGCTCCCTCAATGATCTGAATACAGTTTGACCCCATCTGTCACCTCTATGGCTATGTTTAACCCACATAGATATACTAATCTTACTTTCACAGGCATTGTCAATATCTAAGAGATCATTTATTTTGAACTACAAGAAGGCTGTAATGAGAGACCAATGTGTGTCACTGAATCAGATACCTTACCGAGGAAACAATGAGGCTGGATAAAATCTATGAATATCAAAGGAACATGATGGTGATGGGGAACAGCCAGCTATGTTTTCTGTGCCTAATGCTGGGTAGCATATGAAATGAACCCATGCATCATAAACTGTTTATTGAGTTTGCATCTGATGTATGAACTCCCCGTGTTTTGTCAAAAGGTCTGTGTATGGATTTATTTCTCCACCTTAGTTTCCATTCAAAGAGTATGAGATAATAAACCCACTTTTGCTAATTTATTTGATGACGAATCATAGTACGAATTACATACGAATTACAGTAGAAATCTTTGCTCAGCTTAAGCATTTGCCATCCCTTAAACTAGAGAGTGGTCTTTTTTTTGTATTTCCTTTCATATCTGTAGAGGGTTGATATTAACTATATTGCAGTTCTTGCCTTAATCATGAAGCAGTTTGAAATCTTCCTTTCCTCACTCTCCCTTCTGAGATGTCACTGGAATTAATTGACCTTAGTTTATGACTCTTGACTTCAACACCAAGCACGAAAGACTCCCAGCTGACCGTTCCCTCCCTTCCACTATATTGCTGACCTTTTGTTCTTAACTCTTTACTTTGGTAAGATGAGGATCATAGAGATTTTATTCAAAAGCAGCAGAGGAGCCTACTGGTTTCCTAGGAATGGAAGATTTTTTCCCTTTTAATTTAAAGAAGTTTCAGTGGAGTCAGAAATGGGGGGTCGATGAAGGAGTACATGAAGACTGTGCTAGGATTCCTTGAGGGGCCCCAGCAGTGTTTAAATCATTTAACAGCACACCAATGATGTAGAATAGACAGAGTCCAGAAGATCAGTTAGCAGGTAACAAACACCAGGCATGAATCTCTTCTTCTAGAAACAGCTCTCCCTTCCTTTCTTTCTTAATAGAGAACACAGCCTGCCCTCCTCTCCTGCCCATTATGATATGCCTAATAACTGCAGAACCAGAAGGATTTGAAATTTCCATGGGAAAAGTATTTTTCTCATTTCTGCCATCTCTGGTGCCAGTACAAGTGAGGAAATGGGACAAATAAGCAAGAGATGCTTCTGAACATGCTGTAAATACTTGTGCTATTTCGTAGAGGCTTCACCAAGTGGCACTAACTTTTGGTAGAGGGCATGGGTGTAATATTATAGCATAGAAACAAAAAAATATAGTGAGTATTTCCTAAGACTTTTCTTTTTTTTCCTTTGCTTTTTGGGGGGAGGAAGGCAGGATAATTGGGGTTAAGTGACTTGCCCAAGGTCACATGGCTAGTAAGTGTTAAGTGTCTGAGGCTGGATTTGAACTCAGGTCCTCCTGACTTCAGGGCTGGTGCTTTATTCACTATGCTACCTAGCCACCCCAACACCTTTCTTTTTGCTATGCAAAAGGTGCATCCTGTGAATTTTGAATAGGTAGAGATGAGCTTGAGCCAGCCTGTGAGAGATGCTCCTTTAAGTCAGATTTGTCTTAACTAAACTTTGAGAAATGTGCAACTTTGGAAGTAGTTTTCCCCTGCAGTTTAGATACACTTTTTCCACATGGTTTATTGGAGCGTGATGACTCATATGCATCATCTCTGATGATGATTCTTACTCCTACATGCTTATAGCAGCTTGATTCCCGAAGGAATTGAAAATTGGAAGGCATACTACTGATTTAGAGAGTTTTTATTCCCTTGGGCTCTTGGTTGGAAGAACTTTTAGTCAACTGAACACCTTTCTTGTGGGAAGAATTGAGTCATAATTAAAAAGCAGGAAATAAGCTTTACAAGTGCTCCTGGTGAAGAAGAAGGAAATAGATTATGCTGGTTTTCCCCTCTCCCTCTCTTTTTTCCTTTTTTTCCACTTATGTAAAAGCCTACTCATCTTTAAAGACCTAGTTCAAGTTATACTTCTTCAGAACCTTTGAACTTGGAAAAATTAGTGCTTAATTTGGCCTTTCATCCATAGTCTATGAGGGCTATAAAGAGTTGATGTAGCCCTCATATAATCTGTACACCTCAAGTTAGCCCTTATACACTTCCAGTTTTTCTAATTTTTTAATAAACAAATCTGCCTTTTTTCAACTTTCATGAAATGCTCCCAGTTTTGCCCTCTGGGACCAAACAGAACAACACTTTTTCATATACTAGTTGGCTTCAAGAAGGTCTATCACATTCCCTTTAAGTCTTCTTGTCCTTGGGCTAAACATTCATAGTTGCTTCAACTAGTCTTCATGGAGAACAAATTAACTTTAAGTCCTTGAGACAGACAGTTGAAATCCTTGGAGAGTTTTGCTTCCTAAAATGGTACACCCAGAACAGAACACAGTATTCCAGTTAGGGCCTGACCAGGAGAGAATACCAGGATAAAATTGACTCTTTATTCTTAGAAACTATGCCTTTCAGTGCAACTTTTTCTTGTTGTTATTGTGTCATTTTTCAGTCATGTCCAACTCTTTCTTGACCCCATTTGGGATTTTCTTGGCAAAAATATGAGAGTGCTTTGCCATTTCCTTCTCCAGCTCACTTTTCAGATGAGGAACTGGGACAAAGAAGGTTAAGTGACTTGTCCAAGGTCACACATTTAGTACGTATGTGAGGCTGGATTTGAACCTTACAAAAATGAAGTTTTCCTTACTTCAAGCTCAGTGGTCTGTCTACTGTGCCATGTACGAAATAATGCAATCAGTGCAGCTAAAGCTTGCTGTATTTTCTAGGCTTCCACATCATATTTTGTATTGATTTTGATCTTCTAATTCAACTCCTAGCTCTTTTACAGGTAAGCTGCTATCTAGTCATGTCTCCCCTTTGCTGTTTTTGTGAAACTGACTTTTTTGAAAGACTTGACATTTTTCCCATGCAATTTTGTCATTAGATTGGGCTCCATGTTCTAAATTTCAAGATTTTGAGTTCTGTGTTGTCATCCAGGTTGTAACTAACCCACCCAACTTTGTCAAGTTGTCAACAAGCATTTCTAAAGTATATACTGTAATCTACATTTTCTATGTGCCTGCCACCTATGGCTTTACCCAAGTTACTGATAAAAATGTTAAACAGCAGAGTGCAAGCACAATTGCATGGGTCACTCCACATGAGACCTTCTTCCAAGATGATATCAATCAGGGTTTCTTAATGTTTTTTTGTGTCATAGACCCCTTCTTGAAATAATGTTTTAAATTCATAAAATGTACAATATTGCAAAGAAAATCAATTATATTGAAATATTTATCTCTATCTCCATCTCTTCCTCTAAATCTATATAAAAGCAAGTTCATGGATCCCAAATAAACTCCCCATGCACATTCAATCATTAATGTCTATTCCAGGTCTGACCATTTAGCCAGATCTGGATCTATTTACATTATTGTCTAGCCTACTACTTCTCCACCTTGACCAAAAATATAACTTTGTGACTTCAAATCCAAATGTGATCTTTTCTTTAAACCAAATTGAGATTGTGTGGGTAAATCCTGGCTTCCCTCTGATCTCAGGAAAGCCACTTTGAGTGGAGGATTTCTTTTCAGATGTACCTGAGTCTCATTTCATTTTCTACCTTAAGTAAAAGTTTTTTTTATCATTTTCAGCTCAAGGTTTGCTAAAATATATTCCCTTATAACAAAATCATTATATAATAGATTTCCAAGTGGATGCCCTGCTGATCTCAAGCAATATTAAAAAGGCAAAAATCCACATCTTTTTACTAGATGGGATGTCCAAAGTCATCTGTCATAAAATCAGCCATGTTAAATAATGTTTGTCCATTTTAGGAAATGAAAATCTTTTCATGATTGATATTTTCATTTGATTCCTTTAATTTTACTTGTACCAGTATGTAAATATTGTTCTAATATTTATTTCTGCTTGTCATGTGGTCATAGTAGTCCATGAAATGTTATAAGTATGATGCTATATCATTTTTGTAATAGAAAAGAATTGAAATCAAAGGAGATGATTATTAAATACAGAATGACTAAGACAAATTGTGGTACATGAATGTGATGGAATATTACTGAACTGAAAGAGATGATAAACATAGATGGACATAGAAAGATCAACATAAACTGATACCGAGTAAGGTAAGCAGAACCAAGAAAGCATTACACATGATGATTACAAAATGTAAATGGAGAGAGCAACCATAAAAAATTAAAATTGAACATTTCAAATTTACAAAAGAAAATTGTTTAGTTGTATCTAACTCTTCATGTCCCAATTTGGGGTTCTCTTGGCAAAGGCACTGGAGTAGTTTGCCATTTCCTTCTCCAGCTCATTTTATAGATGAGGAAGCTGAGGCAAACAGGATTAAGTGGCTTGCCCAGAGTTACACAGCTAGTAAGTGTCTGAGCTCATTTGAACATAGGAAGATGAGTCATCCTGACTCCAGATCCAGGATTGTATCCATTGAGCCACCTAGCTGGCTTCAGCAAAAGTAGACAACACTATATGCTGTATAGCTGAGTCTAACACAATATGTATGTAAGGTTCTGCAGCTACAGCCTCCCACATCTGCAAAGAAGGAAGGGAAGAATATTCTCAAATTTATTCTTTGAAGCCTAGCTTGACCATTATAATTACATATCATTATATCAAGTTTTGATTTTTTCTTTGAATTTACATTATTGCAGTCATTGTGTTTTATTTTCCTGATTCTGTTTTTTTTCACTCTGCATCAGTTCATATAAATCTTCCACTTCTTTGCCTTATTTTTCATATTCGCCATTTCTTGTGGCATGAAATATTACTTCAAACTTACGTACCACAATTTTTTTAGTCTTTCCCCAGTCCATGAGAATCTGATTTGATTCAAATTCTTTGCCACTACAGAAAGTAGTATAATTCTTTGATGTACGTAGTATACATGCCTAGTAGTGAGAACCCTGGCTCAAAAGTATATGACTTTCCATCCTCTTATCATAATTCCAAATTACTTTTCAGAATGTTTAAGACTATTTCCAAGGGTATGTTAGTGTGACTGTCTTTCCACAATTGCTCCAACATTGTACATTTTCATGTGTTTGTCATCTTTACTAGAAGAAGTAAAAATTAAATTGTTTTGATATTTTTCTTTTTACAATGGTTTGGAGCAGTCTTTAATATGGTATTAGTTTGTAATTTTCTTTTGAAAAATCATTGTTCATATTCTTTGAACAACTTACTTATCCATTAGAGAATGGTGTGTGTGTGTGTGTGTGTGTGTGTGTGTGTGTTGTTCCCTTTATATCTTGGATATCAGACTTTTCTCAGACGTAGATTTTCTTCCCAATTGACTGCTTCCCTTCCTATTCTAGTTGCATTGATTTTGTTAATGCAAAAGCCTTTCAATTTCATATAGTTGAAAATTTCTCTTTGATCTTTTTGTGATTCCCTTTCCCCCTTCTTTAGTTAAGAATTCTTTCCCTGAAAGATACTCCATCTGATTCTCTTCTAATTTTTTTTATTATAGCCTTTAATATACATATCATATATTGAGAAAATTGCTATTTTCTTGGTCATCATTTGTCTACCTCTATTGCCTTAAAGAACATAGAATAAGTAAAATTTGGTGAACTAATAGATTTTTAGAAACTATTTTTTCAAGGTGTTCATATTTAGGTCAACAAATGTGCACATTTGATGATTAAAACTATCAATCCTGCTTAAAATCAGGATAAACAAATCCCTGCTTAGGTAGTAACTAACTGGTTCTATTTTTTTCTTCTATTAATGTCAAATTCTCATAGCATGAATGTCTTAAAAGTACCTTTTATAGATTCAGCTGGATTGAAAAACATTTCTAGGGGATTCATTATTTTTTTCTGTTTATCACATATCAGAAATTATTTGAAGTTTCCATTAATAGCTCTATTGCAACATGCACTGATACTTAATGTGGTTTTAAATTGAATCCATAGATACATATTGAATACCTTTCATATGTAATCCACTGTGGGTAACCCAAAGTATAAGGGAAGGCTGTTAAGGAATTTGTAGTCTAGTGGGAAAATACATTAACACTTGAAAAGTGAAATAATGATGAAAAATTTTATATAACAGTTCAAGACAATGATAGAAGGAATGTCATAGTGACATTATATGTGAGTGACAAATGAATTGTACCAGCAATAATAACTGTGAGTTCAGAGAAGAGATGAATTCAGATTGAGGGGAGCCAGGAAAAGCTTCAAAGAGGAGGGGATTGGCCTTGCCTAGTTTTCCACATTGAAACAGGGCCAAGTAGGCCTGTTTTAGATAGGTAAATAAATATGCCAATACATGTCCCCTAATATAAATATCTAAGTTTTTGAGTTTAGAAGAAATTAAGGGGCTAATAAAATTGATATAATCTCATCTGGTTTAGCTGGTTTCTAAATACAAAAAAGTGTTTTAAAATCTGTGCAAAGTATGAAAAAGGAATCCAACATGTAGATTAATTACAAGTAATGAAAACAGCTGTCAAACTAGTCTGAAACCTTGGCTTACTACAATTAAGTGTTCAATACAAACTAATTAAATTAGAGGTTCCCAGGTGTTTGTTTTATAGACAGCATAAATTATGCATTGAGGCAGGAAACTATGACCATACTACAGGCTGAGTTTGCATTGTTTGTCTTGCTTTATTGTGATATCCAACATTTGCTTCTGGCTTTATGATAATATACCTTTTCAGAAATATCATAAAGTAGGAACATAATCAAAGAGTATTAATTTAAATGCAATATTTAACTAGTTGTTTTTATTTTATGGAAAAAGTATTGTCTATCATGTTCACATTTTTTCATATTGGATTTCTGTTATTATTTAAGTTCTTGATGACTTTGATATCATCCAAGTTCTTGATGACTTCTTCACATTTGATTTCCTTATGACCTGTATGCACAGCATGTCTATCCACAAGCAATGGAAAATAGAGACTATGTAAGTGTCAGGGGTATAGTTGCTGAGTGCCATGCAATGAAAGGGATGCTACTACATTTGTGTGAGGAAAACAATCTTTACTGACTCCTCCTCTCAATTTTTATTGGTGCTTTTGATGAGCACAGATTGTAAGCATGACTCATCTTTACCTCCTTGCTTCCCTGGCTCCCTTTAAGTCCCAGCTAAAATCCTGCCTTTATTAAGAAGCCTTTCTCATTCTCCCTTAATGCTAGTGCCTTCCCTTCCTTGATTATCTCCAGTCTGTCCTGCATCCTGTGTATATCTTGCACACAATTATTTGAATGCTGTCTCCTCCATTAGATTGTAAGCTCCTTTAGAGCAGGGCCTTTTTGCCTTTCTTTGTATTCCTAGTGCTTAGCACAGTGTCCGGCACATAGTAGGTGCTTGTTGCCTATATATGGCAAATGGAGGGATTCAATCAGATGTAAGCCCTTTTGTGGCCACACTTAATTCTCCATGTTCTGATTCATGGTGATGAAAGGGATAGGCCTTAGTTTAACCTGATATCAGAACCTCCCCAGCAGCAGGAGAGTCACTTATACTCAAACAGTAAGAACCACTTCCTTTTCGAAAGCCTGTTACATATTGTTTGCAGGGATCCACTGCCACTAATAGGAATTATGTTTCATTGGATTTGGAGGATTAGGCCCAAGGATTTCACTTGAAGCTAGTTCCAAAACCTTTCCTTCTGTTGCCTGCTCAAAAGTCCAAAGAATTTTGAGGATTGGAGATTTGTGCATATTCCCAGTACACATTCAGGCCTCACAGTCTTTCTTCAATTCTGGTCATCAAAGCAGCCCACAGGCAATATAAAACCTACACCCAGCTCCTGGAACTAGCTCCCTCTATTCTTTAGAGGCCATCTGGTCCAATATCCATCAGTCTATTGTATTAATCTTTGTGTAGCGTTGCATGGCTGAGTCTATCTAGCTTCCTCTCCATATAAAGCATCTCAAATTCAATAGTCCCTTCAGAAGTCACTGACGCATACAAGCATGACTCCTTGCTTTTATTGTTGTTTTTGATCATTTCAGTCATGCCTGACTCTTTGTGATCCCATTTGGGGTTTTTGTGGCAAAGGCACTGGAGTGGTTGGCCATTTCCTTCTCCAGACCATTTTACAGATGAGGAAGCTGAGGCAAACAAAGTTAAGTGACATGCCTGGTGTCACACAGCTAAGTGTCTGAGACCAGATTTGAACTCATGAAGATGAGTCTTCCGGATTTGAAGCCCAGTCCTCTGTCTACTGTACCACCTAGTTTCCCTGGCTCCTCCCTAGCTCCTCCCCAAATATGATATAGAACTCAGTCCTGGATGTTTCACTGAAGCTGTTTGCTGAGATTCCCATAGCCATGCAGACGTTCAATATGATCTGCAATAGGAAAAATTGTGTTATTTTGTCCTGGTAACTAACAGTGCTATTGTGCTTATGTGTCTGTGTTCATTCTTTGGCTGTCTTGACATGACTTATCCAGACACTGCAGGTGCACAAAGTTTTTGGCTCAGGATTGAGTAATAGGAGAGGAGTGAGATGGATAGTACTTGGTAAACTGTGTGGGCCTTTCAGTAGTCCCAAGCTCCACCATGATGCAGAAGCCCATCTTTTTGACATTATTAATGTTGTGTTGCTGCTGTATGACTGTTACCCACAAACCATCATGATCTCTCAAGAATCAAAACTGCCCAGTAATGGAAAGATACATGGTTGGTGTAGGTGATTTGGTAACTGCCTCTCCTGGAACACTATTACAATTTCTTCCTCCTTCCCCTCTTCCTTCTCTTCCTCCTCCTTGTTCTCCAATAGCTAACATTTATACAGTGACTAGCATGTGTCACTGTGCTAAGTGCTTTGCCAATATTATCTTGCTTGGTCCTCATAACGACTTTGGGAGGCAGGTGCTATTTATTATTACTCCTATCTTACAGAAACAGAGAGAAGTTAAAGGCCTTACCCAGGGTCTCACAGCTTTTTAAGTGTTTGAGGCTGAATTTGAACTTAGGGCTTCTTGACTCCTGGCCCAGTGCTTTATTATTTCAAGGAAAACTCAGCTGGTGCTTCACTTCACTACCTCATACAGGCCCACCTCTTCACAAACTCCCTTGCTCAGAAGGGAATACTTTTCTCTCCTCTTTACTACCTATCTGGAACCTTGAACTGTGATCAGATCTTAGATGGGGTGTGTCAATCTATTTCCCTATGTTCACACTCACTATTCCTATAATTTTCTGCACCAAAGTGCCCTTCCTGGGCACCACTTCCCCATTCCATTGCAAGCTGCTTCTCCTCCCCCTCCTTCCCAACTTAAGAATTTTGAGTTAAGTTCCTTTTGCACTTATGACCATTTGTTTAGGGGAATAGTTGGCTCCTCATTTGGTAACAGTTTCTCAGATTCCTACCAAGGTAGAGACTCGAGAACAAGCCCAGAATCAGTCATGTGGGTAAGTCAGACCATCATCAGCCTTCCTTTTCTCATCTGTTCATCTTCCCAATTAATTATAGTGCTCAGAGATCTCTGATCATTGTTCTTGGATCAGATTAAGAGATTAAATCACTTCTCCACCAGTTAGGGCCTTTGAATCTCTGTTCAACCAGGAAAACTAACACAAGCCAAAGATGGGGAACGTGGTACATAAAAAGGAGGGCTGGGATGTCCAGAGTCTACCTCTAGACCTCTCTTCCTCTTCCTTACCTTCTACATCAGCTACCCTGGAGAATCCTTCCTCCCCACTACCTCCAGGCTCTCCTCTCCTGATTGGTGATTCCTTTCCCAGGGCAACCATTTTAAGAAGGACCCCAGCCATGCTATACATTACATCAGTTCTGTTCTCTCCAGACTCCTTTTTCTTCTTGCCAGCTACACTGCTCTCCTCACCCCTACTCTACCACCAAAAGTACTCCTGACTTCTCTCTAACTCCTGTTTATGTATTGTTTTCCCTCATTAGACTGTAAGTTTCTTAAGGGTAGATGCTGAATCTTTTGCCTATATTTGTATCCTCAAAAATTAGCACAGTGCCCGTCACATTGTAAGTGCTTAATAAATCGCTTAATTCATGTTCTATATGTGTCTGCTTTTGTTACTATCTATCAGTTTACCTCAGTCAGCGAATCTTTAGCTGCATTGATCTTTTCCTTCCCTCCACCCCCACAGACCAATCGGACACCTAAATCCACACCATAAGGGAGGGAGGTAGCTATGAGAATCTTCAGCATTCCTTGTCTCCAGCTCTTATGAGGCCTCATTTGATATAAAGAACATCCTTCAATAAATTTCACTTGACTAGGTAAGTTTCCTATATTATCTCTCTCCTTTTCTTTTTCTAGTGGGAATGCAGATTTACCAGAAAATCACTCATTTGGTGAAGTATTTGCTGCCAAGTACAAGAGAGACTGATCACCTTTCCTTTCCATTAAAAAAAAAAAACAACTTCTAAAGAGGTAGAGAAATAGTACTAATTCACATGTAGGATCAGAAAAAAGGGGCTGTGTTATATTGTGAGAAAGAGGGAGAATAGAGAATGTATTTCCGGTTAGCATGTTTGCTTTCATATTCCCAACATTTAGAAGAGGCAAGTTGATTTAGAAGAAAGTGTTTGCATTTGGAGTCAGAGAGACCTGAATTTGAATTTTGCCTCTGACATGTAATTGGCACAATTTTTTTCTTTTTTTTGGGGGGGGGGTAAGACAGGGCAATTGGGGTTAAGTGACTTGCCCAAGGTCACACAGCTGGGAAGTGTTAAGTGTCTGAGGCTGAATTTGAACTCCTCCTGATTCCAGAGCTGGTACTCTATTCACTTATCCTTTATTCATTTATATACCATTTATTATATATTTATTATATATTATTTATATGCTCATTTATCTTTATGAGTTTCAATTCCCTCCTTTGTAAAATATGAATAATGACTATAAAAGAGATAATTTGTGTAAAATACCTTGTAAGTGTGGCAGCTCTATGTAAATATCAGCTATTATTATTAGCATAAAAAAGATAAACAGGAAGGTACTTTTGGGTATACTACCTATGGTAAATTTATGGAAGGACACAGACAAGAACTCAGAATGAGAAAGCATGAATGGATGGCAATCTACAGTAGAGGGACTTGCCTTATATCCATAAGATCAGGGATCCATGAAGAGTATGGTTATACTTAGTGACATAAATACTCACTGTGATTAGGTAATGAATCTGATTTTCATGTGAGATTTAAGGAATCAGTCACATTACTTTGTAGTCACAGCTCACAATATCTTGTGAAATTTACTTATGTTCAGCTGGTTCAATTTCCAGGCAGCAAACATTGATAGGAAATTAAATTAGGAACAAAACCACTCTCTCCCACTCCAACCTCCTCCTGCCAGTCATCTCCCCATGGCATTGTATTTGGTTTGAGTTTTACATACTTCTCTCATCTCAGAATCTTCAGGGCTGCTTTGGAATGCTGGCTTCTAAATCTCCATAGTGCCTCATGAATTTAAAACAGAAGAGGTGATCGAGATTTTTTCTGCAGACCGACCTCTAGTGTTTCTAGTATGACAAGCTCAGGAGGAGAGAAATGAGAAGAGGATGTTAGCTAAGGAAAGAAATATTTTTGATCTTTCTGTTCAGACTGACATTTTGTAAGTTCAAGGGATAATTAATCAATTTCGTTACAAAAAGAAAAAGAGAGAGAGCAAGAGAGTGAGAGAAAGTATTGTCATGGTACCCTGAGCCACATTTATACTCCAGAATTTAGGATTTCAAGGTATTTTATTCTTTAATTAGTTGATTTTTTTTGAGTTGGCAGCAACCTTAATTTTTTTTTTGATTGAGTGGTTTTTCTGCTAATATGCTCTGAGACTAAATTATTGAGAGTGATCTTTCTCTCCCATCCCCTGAAGAAATCAAATCACCCCCAAAGTTCCAGTTTTGTGTGAGATTTGATTAAAGGTTCCATAGTGGTCTTTGGAATAGCTGGTATTGAAGACAGTCAGTTAAATACCTTTTAATTTATCTTTGCAAGCATGACCTGGAGACAGTTTTTGTCTATAACATATGTTATGGATGCTTACAGTGATTTGGAATGGATTGCCCAGTTCCCCATGGCTTCTCATTATAACACTATGGAATAGGTTAGTACAAGTATTTTTTAATACCTTAAAGCAGAATGGCAGCTTTTTGACCAGGGACCAGAGCTCTTCTGAAGAATCATCTAGAGAAATCCAAATATTTGATGCCATTTAAAGAAGTTATTCACTTCTTTTAACAGGTGAAGTTTTTTTTTCTAATTTAAAGAATTCACTTCAGGTATGTTTTGTAAACAACAATCATTGACATATTTTGTGCTTATGTAATCACAGCTTACAATATCTTGTGAAATGACAAAAAAGGGAAAAGACTTAAACCAGATTAGAATGGAATCTTTTTCTTTCCTTCCTTCCCTCCTTCCTTCCTTCCTTCCTTCCTTCCTTCCTTCCTTCCTTCCTTCCTTCCTTCCTTCCTTTCTCCCCTCCTTCCTTCCTTCCTTCCTCCTTCCCTCCCTCCCTCCCTCCCTCTCTCTCTCTCTCTCTCTCTCTCTCTCTCTTTCTTTTCTTGACTCGAGAACAGAAGGGTGTGTTAGGATCAGGTAGGATAAATTTCAGAGGAGATATTATTGAGTGATGAAAGAAGAACAAAGAGTGTGCTGCGTCCCCTTCAGACTTTGTAAGATTACAGGAATAGGTAAAGAAATGACCAAAAATTGAGAAGGCAGCTGGGAATGTAGAGTCCTAAGGAGAAATTCAATTTTCAATTAATGGATTTAAGATAGAAAAAAATTAAGATAAGGAAGAAGAAATACAGATAGAAAGGAAGTTTAAAATTGGAATTGAGGTTGCAGAGGAAACAATTGAAGGGGCAGGCAGGAGAAAAGAGGCACTGAGGAGGAGCAGGATAAGGAGAATAGTGATGAAATTGCTGGGGAGGAGATTGTGGGGATGGTGCCTAGGGGAGGTGGCTGTTGAAGCAATGATTTGGGAAATGAGCAGGAAGGGTCCTATTAGTAATGAGGGAAGGCAGGGTGTGAGCAGGTAGAGAAGCATGTAGGGTAAAGTAGCCCCAAGGTAGATCTAAAATGTTGGTGTGACTGGGTTAGCTTCCACCGTCTGGTGCTCTTCAGATGAAATTCATCCCTTTGTTTCCTGGGTCTGTTTGCAAGGCAGGTAGGGGGAGGTGAAGTAGTGGTGCAGATGGGTGGGTAAGACATGTGAAACTGAGTGGTGGCTCTTACTTTTTAAGAATCTTGGTTGTTATCAGAATAAGAAGAGCACTGAGTTTTATATATTTTATATATAAAAGTCTTTCATGTACCTCAGTTTTTAAAATTAGCATCACTGGGAAAAGTTCTGTTTCCTCATGGAAAAAGGCAAAGCTTGAGCATCAAAGGCAAGAATGAGTGGCTGAGAAAGAAACTGCTATTCAGTGAGGCAACAATACCCAGTGGTGTAGCAATGAGCAAGAGGAAAGGCAATTTTCAGTCCCAGACCTGTGATTGTCATAGCTTGTGACCCCGATGGGCCGTTCTTCGCCTCTCAGTGCCTCAGTATCAAAACAAGGGCAACAGCATGAACCATGACCCATAGGTCTCAAGAAACCAGGACTAAGTGAGTGAAAATCAGTTTTTTGTTGTAAAAAGTACTGTTATTTCTTAACTTTCTTTGACGATTAATACTGTGCTGGACCTGTGATTTCATGTGCCTTCCCTTGGAGATTGCTTTCCATTTTTGTGTTCTATCACTTATTAGAAAGTGAGCTCCTTGAGGGCAAGAGCTTTTGTTTTTGCCCTTCTTTGGGTATTGTTAGCACTTGGCACAGTGCACTTACAACCTCCCTCCCTTGCACATAGTGAGCACTTAATGAATATTTTTTGACTGACTAATATACTCAAATTATGATGGATGCCCAGGATATTAGGGAAATTAAAATCTCCTATATACTCTGTCTATATCTGGAGTGATTATAATAATAACTAACATTCATATAGTGTTTACATTATGCCAGGCACTTTACAAATATTGTCCCGTTTGATCCTCATAACAATCCTGGGAAGTAGGTGCAATTATTATCCTTATTTTACAAATGAAGAAACTAAGTCAAACAGAGGTTAAGTGACTTAAGAGGTCAAAGGTCACACAGCTACCAAGTATCTGAAGTCAGATTTGAACTCAGGTCTTCCTGACTCCTAGCCCAGCACTTCATCCATTGTGTCACCTAGCAGCCCCAAGAGATATTTGACCTAGAGAAGAAAAGAAAGACTTGGGTATGGGTAAGCATGCTAGGTATTTTCAAGGACTTGAAGGACTCTTACACTGAACAGAGATTAGACTTGTTCTCATTAGTGCCAGAAGGCAACACAAGAAGCAATAGGTAGAAGCTGCAAAGAGGCAGAAAAAACTTCCTTTCTTTTTTAGAGGCAGTAGGAGTTAAGTGACTTGCCCAGGGTCACACATCTAGTAAGTGTCTGAGGCTGGATTTGAGCTCAGGTCCTCCTGACTATAGGGCCAGTGCTGTATCCACTGTGCTTCCTAGCTTCCCCAAGGCAAAACAATGAGCGCTGCTTTAAAGGAGAATGGGCTGTCTCAGGTCCTTGTGGAATTCCTCAGACTGTGGGTCTTTATGCAAAGGCTAGATCTTTTTGGAGGCATAGGGTGGAGTAGATGGCAACTAAGGTCTCCTCCAACTCTTCATTCTGTGATATGGGTAGTCTCTCCAACAGTTCTGATTCCACCCATCATTGCTTTCTGATCTTGGACTCATCTTGTCCTTGTTCTCCTGTAAATTCTTTCTGTAGATTTAATAATCACAAAATGCATATAGAGATCAGAATTTGAAGAAAGGTAATAAAAAGTTAGCATAAACTATTGACTCTTGTATCTCTTTTCTCATTTAAAAATGTTTATGAAGCTCCGGCCCTGGAGTCAGGAGGACCTGAGTTCAAATCCGGCCTCAGACACTTGAGACACAAAACTAGCCGTGTGACCTTGGGCAAGTCACTTAACCCCAATTGCCTCTCCAAAAAAAGCAAAAAAAAAAATGTTATGAGACAGATCTGTGTACATACTTGATAAATATATAAAAGAGAATTGAGGCTTCTAAGCAGAAGATCTTTCTACTGAAGAACAACACATCATCACAGTTAAGTAATTGATTGAGGTACATAGAGAAAATAATATCCTTTTATTTTTGTTGATTGCAAAGAGCTTTGGATTCAGTGGGGTAAAATACTTATTTTCCTCTAGCAAGTTATATCATATATGCAGTATTTACATATGCATGCATATTAATATGTATGCGTATATGATGTATGTAGTCACATATATAAAGCTATGTTCAATAATCCTCTCATTATCACTGTTCAAAAGGCATAGAACAAGGCCTGCTGCATCTTAAATTTCTCATGGTGAATACACTGTCAAAAATCACAGATAGAAGATGGATTTCTTTTAAATGGTAACTTTTCTACCTCTTCCTATTTGCAAATGACTTGAAACAGTGCTTCAATTTCTGAAACACTAAAAATCTTCCTTGAACTATAATAATTTCATTTTTAAGTGACAAACTTAGTAACTGTCAACAAAATAATAAACATACAAAAACAAGTAGTAGCATTTTATCTAAAACTCTTAGCATGGAGTAGGGTGAAACCACATGAATGCTTTCGTTGTGGGTCTACCCAAGTCTGAAGTTCTGCTACCTTTGATGGCCTTCCTTCCTTCCTTTCTCTTTTTCTTTCTCTCATCATCTCTCTTGTCCCTTCTATCATATTATCTCACCCTCTTCCTCTCCCCCTCTTTCAGATGGTTGTCAGAATTCCATTTGAGTTCTTCAATTCAAAGTTAAGATGAAATCTCACTGCTTCTTAGAATATCTGGTTTATTGGGAGCCTGAACTTCCAAATTCTAGGGGCTGATGGCTCTGTAGGTGGTGCCCCACCAAGGAAGTGGCCAATCTGGATTGCTGGATTGTTGATGTTATACCGCTACTTTCTAAACTTGTGGTTCTGTGTGTGCTGGAGCTTTGAACCTGTTTGGCCGTTAGGATATCTTCTTAAATGAACAGAAGAAAGTTCAGAAATGTGATCTGCCCTATCTGCTGAGTAACAGGAACTTATATCTTTTTCATCTTTACAAAATTTGGGGTATCTATGCCCTTTCCCCCTATGTTATTTTACTAAGGTGTAGTCATCAAAGAATGTAGCACGTTGAATCTGGAAAAGGAATATTAGAAGCCGTCTAGTTCAGTGATTTTATTTCACCATGGAAAAACTAAGGCCTTAGTTGGTAGTCATGCCCTTTCTGAGGTATGAGGAGTTCATTGCTCTCTTGTGTAGTTTACTGCAATAAGGCAATTCTTTTATTCCTCTCTACTGATTCTTTATTTTATGTCCCACAAAGATTTTTCTCCCAAACTTTTCTTTTCTCCCATGCCTTCTCTTCCCCCGCCACCCCCCTTTCTTTCAGCTGAGGACCATTTTCTTTACTTTGGGAAGAAAAGTTAGATCATTTGAGTTTAGGTCATTTGATAGGAGCACTCACTTCTCTTTTATCTCAAGATCCTTAGACATTCACCACTCTTTTCTTTTCCCCCCAGTATCTTACAAAGCGATGACCCTTCTCCTTGCCAATGCCAACTCATCTATGTGTGTCCTTAATCCTTCCCTGTCTTCTCTAGAAGATTGCAACATCATCTATCCCTTCTCTCTAATATTCAACCCTTCCATATCTATTGCTTCCATCTGTGCTGCCTTCCAATACCTCCAAGTCTCCTTATCCTCAAAAATCCTTCACTGAAGCCTATCATCCCCTTACCCTCTCTTCACTTTCTCAGCCAAAGTCATTGGTGGAGTGGAACTGTCTGTACTTGCTTTCTTCACTTTCTCTCCTCTCATTCATTCTTTGATCCTATAAAATCTGGTTTCCATACTCAGTTGAAACTGTTCTCTCCAAAGTTACAAATTGCCAAGTCCAGTGGTCTTTTTGCAATTCTTCTCCTTCTTCCCCATCTGCAGCATTTGAAACTGTTGACCACCCTCTTCTGTGTACTCTCTTTTCTGGGTTGTCCTGTGACATATTTTCTCCTGGTTCTCCTCTTACCTCTCTAACTGCTTCCTTATCAGTTTCCTTTGCTTGTTCCTCATCCAGACCACACCTCCTAAGTGTGCACCCCCACATCTTTGTCCTAGACCTACTCTTCTCTGCCCCTCTGCCACCCTTCTCCATTTCTCTTCCTTTCATCCATTGAAACACACAGACATAATTACCCCTTCCTTTTCCCTGATACCTACACTCTTGCTTGGTGACATCATCTGTGTAATGATGATTCTCTAATACACACACACATACACACATCCTTACTCTGCCTCCCACATACCCACATGGACCCTTGGTGACATCACTTCTGTACTAATGACTCTCAAATTTACATATCCAGCCCTAGTCTTCTGAGCTCCAGTCTTCCAACCCCTGTTGTCTTTTGCATATTCTGGAGACATCTCAAGCTTCAAATTTCCAAAATAGCTCTTATTTTTAGCACAAGCCAACTCTTCCAAATTTTCCTATTTCTGTTAAAGACATCACCATTTTTCAAGTGTCTGAGTTTCATACCCTCAAGCATTGTCTTCAACTCCTCCCTTACCCCAGCATATCCAATCAGTGCAGGTCTTGCTGCCTACCTTCACACGTCTTACATCCAGCCTCTTCTCTCTGTTTATACAACTAGGTAATGGTGATGGTATTGAAGGTTTTTCACTGTCCCTTACTAGGCCTGAGGGAATTTGAAGACCTCCTTGCCCTTAATAAGTCAAATGTAATCGCATGGAACCCATGGTGGGGGTAGGTTGCTGAAAGCGTAGAACAGGAAGGGTGGGGCAAGAAGGAGCAGAACAGGAGCAGAGCTGAGAGCGGGCAGAACTGAGGAAGAGCAACTAGCATGAGTGAGAGAGGAACATTCTTCCTTAAGGGAGCCTGTTTTGTTTTGAAGGCCTGACAGAGGAAAGGCTTGGGGATGTCAGTACTCGATGCATTGATAATGCATGCCAATTTCTTGGTTGCTATGATGTGTTTGGCTTTCTGGTGTTTGAATAAATGTTTTGGTTCTGTCTTCTGTGTGGAGAGTCTGTTACATTTTGTGATTTAGAACTATGCTAGCATATTCATAGCTGCCATGGGCACTGTGAATATTGCATTAGTGTTATAAGCTACTAGCTTAGTTTAGGTCCTTCCTCGTTTCTTCTTGCCTATATTATTTTAGCAACCTCCTAAGTGCCTTGAGGCTTTCCCCACCTCTACACAGGTGTACTTTGCTTTATTGCACTTTGCAGATATTGCATGTTTTACAAATTGGAGGTTTATGGCAGCCCTGTATTGAACAAGTTTATTGGCTCTATTTTCCCAACATGTGCTCACGTTGTGTTTTTGGGTCACGTTTTGGTAATTCTTTCAATATTTCAAGTTTTTTCCATGATCATTTTATCTGTCATGATAATCTGTTATTAGTAATCTTTGATGTTACTATTGTAATTGTTTTGGGGCACCACTAATGTAAGCTTAATAAATGTATGTGTTTTGACTGCTCCACCAACTGGTCCTCAGTCCCTCCTATTTCCTGAGACACAAAAATATTGAAATTAGGCCAATTAAGAACTCTACAATGGACTCAAAATGTTCAAGTGAAAGGAAGAGTCAACTCACATGACAAATTTCATTGCTGTCTTATTTTAAGAAGTTGCCACAGCTGCCTCAAACTTCAGTAACCACCACCTTGATCAGTCATGAGCCATAAACATTGGAGACCTCCAAGACCCTCCACTAGCAAAAAGATTATGACCCACTGAAGACTCAGATGATAGTTAGCATTTTTTTAGCAATAAGATATTTTTAAATTAAAGTATGTACATCTTTTTTTTTTTTTTAGACATAATACTGCTGCACACTTAACAGATTACAGTATAGTATAAATAACATATGCATTGGGAAACAAAAAAATTCATGTGACTTGCTTTATTGTAATATTTGATTTATTGTGGTATATGTCCAAAGTATTCTGATATTATTGCCAAAATGATTTGCCTGGGGCAGCTAGGTGGCACAGTGGATAGAACATGGGCCCTGGAGTCAGGAGGACCCAAAAAAAAAAAAAAAAGATTTGCCTTAAAAACTAATCTGACCCTGTCACACTCAATCAACTCTAGTGGATCCTTATTATTATTATAATTAATGGCATTAATAATAATAACAATGAGTATATTTACAAAGTGCTTAAAGTTTTAAAAAACCTTTGTAGCAGGTAAAAATTGGTCTAGAAGCCAAGAACAGCTGGGTTAAGTCCTGTTTCTGACATATATTGACCTTGTGACTGACCCTGGTTTAGCCTCTGTTTACTAAATTTCCTCATCTGTAAAATGAAGAGAATAATAGCACCTACGTCACAGGGTTATTGTCAGGATCAACTAAGACAATATCTGTAAAGTACTTAGCATGATGCCTAGTATGTAGTTGGTACTTTCCACCTTGCCCCATTCCCTAGAATTTCCTCATCGAGGAGTTCCTATATCAATTAAGAGGCAGCGAGGTGGTGCAATGGATAGAGTGCTAGGCCTGGGGTTAGGAAGACTCATCTTCCTGAGTTCAAATGTGACCTCAGACACTTATGTGCTCTCTATCCCTGGGCAAGCCCCTTAACCCTCTTTGCCTCAGTTTCCTCATATGTAAAATGATCTAGAGAAGGAAATGGCAAACCACTCCAGTATCTTTGCTAAGAAACTCCCCAAAGGGGTCACAGAGTCAGACACAACTGAAAACAACTCAATGACAATAGTAAAAATGAAATCACAAGTCTAGTTCCTATAATATATATGGATTTATTTTCTCCCCTGTTAGGATGCAAGATACTTTTGAGGAGGGATTGTTTCATTAATTGCAGTTATATCCCTAGAGCCTGATACATGTTGGTGCTTAATAAATTCTTATTGATTTCTTATATTCTGCTCAGTTTTTCTTTTTTATTAGTTTCCCCTTTACTAAAGCCCTTCTTGGACTTATTTCTTTTGCCTTCCTGATTTGAAACTTCATCCCCTTCTTCTTTGGGAAAGAGGGTAGTTCTGCTCAGCTCCAGTATAACATGTTTTCTCTTACTTTATCTGTAAGCAGAAATTACAACTTTCAGTACATCAATCCTGGGAATAGCAGCATTTCCTGTGCTCTCTGAATGATCTGGCAGTGGATGTGAGTCAGACAGATCATTGTTATGACTCATAATTGTATTCGTCCTTGAAAACTCCTTATTCTCTTTTGAGACAAAGTTTCTATTCTTTCTTTCCAAAGTTCATTCCATATTAGAAGCAAGTGATTTTGTTGCCTGGTAGAGAGTGGGAAGCTCCTTGAAGACTAGGACCTGGGTCTGACTTCTGTCTTTCTGGAGAGCAGGCATAGTCAGTCTGTGAAGATAATGAAGAAGAAACAGCACTGGGGTATAGTGGAAAGAACATAGGGTTTAAAGTGTGGACATCTGGGTTCAACTGTCCTCTCTCATTCATTTAGAGTTCTGTCTTTTTCATTGACCCTAGGCAAATCAAGTGACTTATTTTTCTTATCTGTAAAGAGGATTGGATGAGCAGATATTGTATGGTTTCTTATTAATGCCCATTTCTTCAATAATGAAACATTTTTCCACTCTAGCTTCCCTCCTCAGATACATGCCTACTTCCCTGAGACCTGTATGTTCCCCATTCCTCCTAATACCAGCTCCCTTGGGGCATTACTTCATTCTAAGTGAGTACATGAAAAGACTTTAGCCTGAAAGGACCAGGGTCTCCCATTGCATCCTGGGCCATCTCCAGGCATCCTGATGAATATCTGGTCACTGGATCCAGATGACTCTGGAGGAGAAAGTGAGGCTGGCGACTTTGCGCAGCCCTCCCTCACTCAAATAAAAGTCAATTGCAAGTCATGTCATAATTTTCCTGATGTCATGGTCCTCTTTGAAAACGAAGGACAAACATAAAAATCCTTGGTAAAATGTTATTTGAGAACTA
>CM053585.1:80189384-80232346 GCA_028646515.1 Pseudochirops corinnae
GAAGGAAGGAAGGAAGGAAGGAAGGAAGAAGGAAAGGAGAAAAGGAGGAAAGGAGAAAAGGAAGGAAGGAAGGAAGGATTAATGAAATATCTAATATGTGCCAGTCATTGTGTTAAGTGTTTTACAAATGTTCTCATTTGAGCCTCACAACAACTCTGGAGGTTAAGTGTAATTATTATCCCCCTTTTACATTTAAGGGAACTGAGACACAGGTTGGCCCAGGGTTTGACAACTAATGGGTGTCTGAGGTCATATTTGAACTCAGGTCTTTCTGACTCAAGGCCAAGCATTTTCTCTACTGTGCTACTTAGCTGCAGAATAATTAGTAGATATTTATTGGGTTAGACTGAATGGAGTAAAAGCAAGTAAGAGCCTGGAAAAGAAAAGCACCAAATCTTAATGCCAAAAGAAAAAAAGAAACCCTATGACGAAATTCTTTAGACTTGAGATTTTAAAGAGTAGATCATATTCCTCAAGCTCCCAGATTAATAGGAATATTGATCATTTGTTAAATAAATGAATGAACTCAAATACACGTCTTTGAATAGCAAGAACAATGAATAATCGTTAAGAACTATGGTTCTACTGATGCCCCATAGATGGCTGCCCCTGAATTTGTCATTTAAAGCCTTCCACAATACGGATCCATCTACTCTTATAACCTTACGTGATGCTACTCCCCTTCACGTGCTCTTACCTTCCAGCTACACTGGCCTACTAGAAGTCTCCTGAACTCAGCATTCTATCTCTGTATTCCACAGAGACTATCCCATGGCAAGAAGACTGTCCTCACCTCTAACTCTTAGAATTATTAGCTTTCTTCCCAGCTCAAACTAAGGGTCCATTTCTACTGAGAGGTAGGCATATGCTGAAGCAAATACAGCAGGCTTGGGAGCCCATTGTTAAATTTTCTCTGTGAGCATTTAAACCTCAGAAATCAATCGGCAAAAGCTTGACTCACTGTTTTGTGGATTATCTCAACTTAAGAAAGAGATGAAGAAAATGTCAATAATTGCAAATTCAATTTAAAAGTCTGTTGTGGGACCATTTTTTGTAGTTTGGTTGTTTTTTTGTTGTTGCTTTTGGAAGAGAGTCAGTTGTAAAATACCAGCCCACACCCCTTAAAGCATTTTCTGATCCCAGCTGGATCCTCAATTGTAGTGCTCTTTCTTTCCTCAGTTCATCTTGTATTCAGTTATCTAAACACATGCTCACAGACAATAAGGTGGAGTGAATAGAAGACTGGCCTTAGGAAAACCTGGGTTCAAGCCCTACCTCTAACAGATAGATCCTTGCTGTGTCAATACAGACCTGGCACTTAACCTCTGATTGCCCTCAGGCAACTCTCTAAGACTGTAAAGGAAAGTGAGCTGTCCGATTTGCATTTGTAGAAGGAATTTCTACACTGAGGGTTTCCTACAGCTATGAAATCATAAGTCCAGATCAAAATAAATATATATACAAGTGGTATCTCTCAAATGGACAGCTAGGTGGCACAGCAAGGTAGAGTACCAGGCCTGGAGGCAAGAAGGCTCATTTTGCCAAGTTCAAATCCGGCCTCAGACATTTAATAGCTGGGTGATGCTGGGCAAGTCTTAACTCTGCCTCAGTTTCCTTCTCAATAAAATGAGCTAGAAAAGGAAACAGCAAACCATTCCAGCCAGTATCTTTGCCAAGAAACCCCAAAAGGAGATACAACTGAAAAACAACCAATCTCTCCAAGAAGCTGTAAATTTCTTGAAGGCAGCAATTGCTTTTTTGCTTAATCTTTTATCCCCTATGCCTAAAATACTGCCTTGTATAGAGTAGGCCCTTAATAATTTTTTACTGTTTAATTGAGTTGAGATTACTTTATTTGTTTAATTTAATTTGATTTGTTTAATTGAGCTGAAATGGATGGATAGATAAACACTTATCATATACCAGCAACTGTGCTTAGCACTAGGGATAAAAAACAAGACGGGCCCTACTAACATTTGAATAAAAGACAAAAACATAAAGGAGAGCTGGAAGTAGGAAGAAGAAGTGGTTAGAGAAGGAGGTTACTTACTGGGACAAGGCAGCCAGTATGGAGGTGGAGTAGCCCAGGGAGTAAGCTGAAGGCACAGTGACAATTGGACTGGGACCTCTCTCAGGAGATGGCAAAGACCAATCACCACATAGGCCTCCAGGGGCAGTCATCCTTTGGGGTTGGGGGTGGTGCCCCACAAGGCAGCCAACTGGGAGGTGGAGCAGACAGGAGAACAGTAAGGGAAATGGGCAGCACAGACAGAATTTCATATCCAGAATGCTGAAATTTACTGCCCTCTGTAAGACAAGGGTCATTGAAGAGAACCTGTCATCAATAGCCCAACCTAACATGCATGTAAACTCTCAATTTTCCACAAACATTGATCTGTGACATTCACAGTCTGAAAAATACAAAACTGACCCAAGGAACATTTGGCTAATTCATGGCTATTACATCTGCAATGGGTTTTCAGAGAACTTCCACAATCTCTAAGTTTCAAGTCCATCGACTAAAAAGCTAACTTCCTTCCATACAATGTCCACTCAAGCAGAGCATGGCGGTGTTAGGACTGGCCTTGGTGACTGCATCTGCTCATGCTTATCATGTTCTCACATTACAAACATGAAAATTATAGTCCAGATAGAGGAAACAATTTAGACTCTGGAGCAGAATCTTTGGATAAGATAATAAACAGCTCATATTTATATAACATTTTAAGGTTTGCAAACCACTTTATATATTTTTTCCTCATTTGACCCCCACAACAACCATGTTAAATAGTTTCAACTGTTGTTTCCATTTTACAGATGAAGAAACAAAGGCTCTGAGAGTTAAATGACTTGATAACACCCCATACCTATCAAATATCAGAGGTAGAATTCAAACCTAAATGCACCTGACTCCAAATACGATGTTTTCCACTGGGACCTGTGAAACCTTAAATAGTAAGCAGATTCTAGTCACTCAGCATGGGAACTAGTGATATTTTCCTGTCATTCATCTATCAAAGGCTTTAGATTTCCTGCGTATGTGGAATTGGTAATGCAGAGCACATCCAAACTATTAGAGGAGAAAACTACAACACTCAAACTTTGCTAAAATTAATGATGTCAAGCCATCCATAAAGAAATTCATCTCCCGAGTGACACATTCAACAGAGCCACATGTGTTTCCGCCACCAATGTCTAGACAAAGTGACTTTAAAATATACAACCCAAATCCAGACAGCCTGAAGTTTCGCAGCCAGTGGCCAGTCAAGGTTCAAAACAAGAGACCAAGAAGGAATTGTAGGCTTTGAAAGATTATAAATACCCTTATTCAGAGGAAAAGCAATCCCATGTATAGCAAGCTAAAATTTACAACCTAGAAAGAATGACCGAATCATCCATGAAACTGTAAAATACTGTCTTATGGTAACCAAACAGCATGACAGGTTCATTGTCCTTAAACTTGAAATTCTCTGACATGCCAGACCCCCCATCAACAGGCAGCAATGCACAGATCTGGCCTCATTAAACTTTCCAGGTGCTCCCACCCAGCAGAGGCAGTCAGCTCTACCACATCACAGACTTCCTGAGCTGCAGCCCAGTATGTGGGCAAGCCAAAAGGATAAGACCCAAGCCTTTGGGTCTGGACCATTTGATCATTTTTGAGACATTTTAATTTTGATTGGTATACTCTATTGCTAAACATCTCAACAGGTAGACAGGGTCAGTCTGAGAGCAACCTTCGATGGCCGGCAGCTGGTGAAGCAGCAGGTCAGAATTACCACCTGCCATTAATTATACCTCTGGAAAGTCTCAAAATTAAACAAAAAAACAACCAAAGCCATGTATGTATTCCAGAAATGTGCACTATTTCCTACTGTATTTCAGTTACCTGAAGAGTGCCCACCCAGCTTTAGAATGCAAGGTGCACAGAATTAAATTTCTAACATTTTGAGATAAAAGATACGATTTTAGTCTGTAAACAAGCATGTTTAAGTGTCTAAGCACAGTGGGATAAAATACAATCTCTCTCAAGGGGTCCACAGTCAAATAGAGGGGAAAAAAATCAAAGGGCTCACCTTTGTGTCTGAGAAACCTGGGTTAAAGTCACATCTCTGATTATTAAGTATCTGACTGTGGCACTTTGCTCTGAGTCTCAATTGGCTCACCATCATGTGAAGATATAAAATATAGTCACGGGCATCATGGTGTAGTTCGGAGGCAGCGTATTTTAGTGAAAAGAATACCTTGATTTGTAGTCAGAGAACTTAGGTAGAAATTCTTGATTACTTGTATGACCTTAGAAAAGTCATTTGACTTTTCTGGCCCTGGTTTCCTCATGTGGAAGATGAGGAGTTGAGTTCTTTTCAGATTTGAAGTCCTAATAACATTTATATTACTGATCTCAGAGCTCTTCGGAGATACATGCTTTGCACAATACTTGACAGCAATGACTTTTGGCTTCATTGGTGTGGATATCCATTCCATTGCCAAGGCATACAACTCCTCTCTGACCTAGATGATTTTCAACAGTTTCTGTGGCCAAAAAATTAATTCCCCCGCAGTCCACTTTGCCAAATTTACCTAGGTGGGTTCTTGCATGACTGAAATGTATCCATCATTGAATTTTTGCCCCAAATCTTTCCAGCTTGGGAGGACCTAACAAAGTTCTTGATTCTGCTGGTACAGCTTTCAAAAAGACAGAGTTCTCTAATAAATCTTAAAGCATTATATAAAGTGAAATGTGGTTATTGTTGGAGAGATCCTAAATCATCCTGGGGCCTTCAACAAGTAGTAAAACAAGCCCATATGTTGTTGTTGTTCCTATTGTGCTTGTTCTTCATTTTCTAAGAGGACCACGACAGCAGGGATATTATGACATGACTTGCAGTTGACTTTTATTTGAGTGAGGGAGGGCTGTACAAGATCACCAGCCTCACTTTCTCCTTCAGAGTCATCTGGATTCAGTGACCAGATATTCATCAGAATGACTGGAGACGACCCAGGATGCAATGGAAGACCCAGGCCCTTTCAGGCTAAGGCTTTTTCATGTACTCACTCAGAGTGAGGTAATGCCCATTCAGTGACTAGGCCTCTTTAAAAAGTGAGTCAAGGGATGGACCCTTTAATTACAAAAAAAGGAAAAAAAATCTAGTTGGGAGGGGAAGACCCTTTAAAACTCATAAATTTTAGAACAAATGCCAATCTGGATTCCTTTCTATTCCCAGAGCCAACACCCTAATACAGTAATGAGCATCTAGATAGTGCAGTGCTGGACCTGAAGTCAGGATCTACACTGGCACCAAGCAATAGCAACCAATGACACAAACCTTTCTTGTAAAAGCCAAATTCAAGCAATGATTGTAAATGTGCCCATCACAACACATCTCATCTCAGTCAGTCAACAACATATTATCTGAGCCCCCATCACCTTTTGGCACAGGGAAAGGAACTATAGAGTCAGAGGACCTAGGATAAAGCCCTACATAAAAAGTCAGCACTGAGTGAAATTAGTATTGTGCTATTATATTAATAACTAATTAGTGCAATCCATCTTTTCTCCTATTTTCTGCAAAGGCTCAATTCCTGTAAAGTTCAGTCAGTCTCTGAAGGGCATGGCCGATTGATGACATTGCCCCCTAGCCCTCCTGTTAATTTTGGGTGGGACCTCAGCAACTAGGAGACCAAATTTCTGTTTAGATTATAAATAGAATCCAGTCTGGGTGAACTTGATAAAAGGAACTACTGTCCTTGGTCCAATAAAGTTTAGGGTGACCCAGCTTGTGAAGGAGAAAACTAACCAAAGAGGTTCATACGGAAAGGCTGCTGAGTCTCATGATCAAGCCATATTCTCAGCAGGAGAATATGAAGGTTTTTAGCCCACCTCCTTGTTAAAGGTCCACCAATCAAGGTTGATTTTCACTTCTCAAGTGAATTCCTTTTAGAAGGACTTTAAGGTGTTTCAGGGTCTCCTTTGGGGTCTTTGGTGACAAGAGAAACCACTGATCATCAATTTATTGATTGCTAGCTAGCCTAATTAATAAGCTGATTATTAATTACTCAGAAACTATCTTAGAATATTCATTCATCTCAGCACTTAGTATGTGTGTGACCTTGGGTAAGTCAAAGCACTTCTGAACCTGTTACTTCATCTGGGGTGGGAAGTGGTGGGCTTGATATCCTCTAGGGTTCCTTATGAGTCTAAATCTTTGAGTGTCTAGGTGGTACAGTCTATAGCCCAGTCCTGGAGTCAGGAGGATAGGAGTTCAAAGTCGGCCTCAGACACTTACTAGCTGTGTGACCCTAGACAAGTCACTTAGCCCTGATTGCCTAAAAAAAAAAGTCTAAATCTGTGATCATATACATTTGGAAGTGAAGCAAGGAATATAGCAGATAGGTCCCCTCCCATGAGGAATAACATTCTATGCAAAACTTCCATTAGCCCAAGAAAAGCAAAATACTAGGAAGTCTGATTAATCAAATATACTGGCTAACCAAGAGCTGCCAAATATATAAAAAAGAGATCACTAATTTTCAATCATTTAAAATACAATGAAAATGACTAAAATTTTACTAAACAAGTCCAAAGCTGCAAAATAGTTATTTTTGTCCCCATTTTATAGTTGAAGAAATTGAGGCAAACAGAAGTTAAATGACTGACTCACCTAGGATCACATAGCTAGTAAGTGTCTGAGGGTGAATTTGAACTCACCTCTTTCTGACTCCAGGCCAAGCACTCTATCCACTGGGACAACTAGCTGCCAAAACCATCTAGTTCAGGGGTTCTTTTTCCACAGTGGTCCGTGGAAAAAATTCAGGGGAGTCTGTGATGCTGAAAAGGAAAGTTATATCTTTATTTTTCAATTTTCAGTTATTTTATAATTGGCTTCCTTTATAATCTTCTTGTTTTATTTTATGAACTTAAATATATTAGCCTGAGAAAGAATCCAAAAATTTGGATTCTTGGCACCAAACTGCTGCCAAGGAAGATTATGATGTAAAACAAAGGTAAGAACTCCTGATTTAGTCCAACCTTCTCAGTTTATAATGGAACGAATCCAGTCCCAGAGAAATTAAGTAATTCACCTAAGGACATAGTTGGAAAGTGGAAGGAGCAGAACTCAAACTGAGGTTCAACACAGGTTTGGATTTCAATTTCCTGCTTTTTCCACTGCACCGTGATGTTTGACAACCCAAGTTTCCCCATTCTGGAACCTCTCCTTCCCCTCACCTTTAATGTCATTCTCTATTACACACACACACACACACACACACACACACACACACACACACACATGTGCACAGACTCAGGCAGGCAGTAGCCTCACTTCTACTCTCCTACCAGGTCTGTTCTCTGGTAGGGTCTTGATATGCCAACTAGATAGCCCATTGATTGAGTGTTGGGCCTGGAATCAGAAAGACTTATCTTCCTGAGTTCAAATCTGGCCTCAGACACTTACTAGCTGTGGGACCCTCGGCAAATCACTTAACCCCCTTTGTCTCAGTTCCTGGAGATGAACAAGGAAATGATAAGCCATCCTAGTATCTCTACCAAGAAAACCCCAAATGGGGTGGCAAAGAGTCAGCATGATTAAACAACAACAAAGGCTCTGACAAGTTGTACATACTAAGGAACAAGTGGTCAAAGGTCTACCTGTTAATTCTTACGAGGATATTTTCATTTTAACAGATCATAAACCCTTAAGTCAGAGGAATATGCCTCTACATGTAGACTTTTAGACATGTGCTCATTGGTCAGCATGCTTTCTTCATACTCCTAAAATCATACTTCCTACAGATGAGTGACCCACTGCCTCTGCTACATTGCCAACCATAGGAAAAAGCCAAAGATTCAGTAGATGTTCCCAGGAGCTGCAGGTAGGCATTCTTACCAGATCCTTTGTAGAGCATCCCAGTGCCTGAGGACTCTGTGCCACATCCCATGTGAATAGATCAATTGCCCAGAACAGATGAAATAGTGTCTAAATCAGAGAGACAACAAACATCAAAAAATTAGGCCCAATTTGCATTTGTAGAGTTCCAATATCCAAAAGGTGGGAGGACCTGGTCCTCCATCAGAAAATTAAAAATCAAAAGTAAAGATGAATCTATTAATTAGAGAGTGGAGAGGGAGATGCTAGTCACTTAAATGCCTCAGTGACATTGGCACTTGAGCTGGCATTTGAGGAGGAGGAAGGAGTCAGAGGACCTGGTTTCAAATCCCAACTCTGCTGCCAACTATCCATGACCTTGGGCAGTGATCAAAGCTCTCCAGACCACAGATTCCCATCTATGGGGGTTGGAGCTATGATTGCCAACATCTTTTCCAACTTGAAAAGTATGATCCTGAGTATCTCTGATTTCATCCGTGTAAAACTTCCTCTACCTGCATAGATTATAACCTGTCTATGACTTAGTATAGTCTTGCTCAGAAACATTAAGGGACTCAGCTATGATCAGACAGTGTTGGGACTTCAACACAGTTCTTCCTGACTTTTATCTAGTATACTGTACCACTTCTATTCCACTAGAGAGCAAGAAGGCCAAAATGCAAGGAGTGTTGCATAATTGATGATTTCTCCAATTCAATCTTATTCCCCAAAGTTCAGGTCCTTTTGCTGTGGTAATACCAGTAACAGCTGGCACTGATAAGACTATCTAGTCACAAGCAAACCCTGCTGTTCATTCAATGACTTCCTCTACTCAGCCACACTCACCAAGCCATGGGCCCAATCACTTTTGTGTCTATATTATGCTTCTCCAGTATCTCAAGGTTGTGACTTGATAAGGTGATGTTTTAAGATGGCCTCTCATAATTCTGAAGCTCACACTGGGAGCACTAGCTCCTATGTCCTCTCTTCAGAAATCTGTACCCTGCAGCACTCAACTCATCATGAGCAAAAGAGTCTTCCTGACTTTCCATTAACACTGGTAAGGAAAGATTCAGAAAGAGAGCTGAAGCACCTAAGTCAGAATTGGGAAACATGGGGCCTCGAGGCCACATGTGGTCCTCTAAGTCCTCAAGTGCAGCCCTTTGAATCCAAACTTTACAGAACAAATCCCCTTAATAAAAGGATTTGTTCAGTAAAACTTGGACTCAGTTAAAAGGCTGCACCCAAGGACTTAGAAGACCACACGTGGCCTTGAGGCTGTAAGTTCCTCGCCCCTGGCTGAGTCCTGGAAGAGAACAATGTAACACATAGTGGACCCTGAGTAAGGAAGGTAGTCTGCACCAGAGGAAGAATATCTAGAACCCCAGAGTCTAAAATTCTTTACAGGAAGCCAGCCCAGGAGGTACAAGAAGCTGTCAAGAAGGAAATTCTGAAGTCCCAAAGACAAACATTCTGAGAAGGGGAAAAAGCAGATAGTCAAAAAGACCAGTGTCAATGCATGGACAACTCACCCACCCAACTTAGATTTCAAAAGTCCTGTGTAAAAGAAGAGACACAAGGGCAAAGAAATACAGAATACAGGTATAAAAAAGTAAGCTGTGGTCCTGTAAGAAGAGTATCAAGGGTGCTTAAGCACAGAGTGAGCAGAGACTAGCCAAAAAAAGCTAAGAAAATAAAAACATGGAGCTTTGGGGGAAGGGTAGTCATATTGCGGGGGGTCATGGGGGAAAGGCAGGTGGGGGTGGAGGGGTGGAGGATTAAAAAGGCCGTACATGTGATAGAAAGGACAAGCAATCACTCAATCGATCAGTATACATTTATTAAATGCCTGTTACGTGCCAGGTTCTGTGCTAAGTTCCAGAGATACAAAAAAGAAGCAAAATATAGTCCCTGCCCTCAAGGAGCTCACAACCTCATAGATGAGAACAACAACAAAGAAAAAGCAGAGGTGACCAATTTTTATTTTATTTCTGTTTTCTCTGAAAAAAAAAAAAAGAGCTAAACCTTTGAATTGGAAAGAACAGAATAAAATGGCTAATTTTTGTTGATAGTCCAAGGAAGTAAGGAGACAGTAAGAGAGCATCTAATTGCCTTGAGGAGTTCAAGTTACCTGACGAAAAGGAAATCTTCTGGTATTAAAAGCATTAAGAGATAGGATGACTGAGCCACTGTCAGTGATATCTGAAAGACTATAGACAGCAAGAAAGGTCTTGGAGAAGGGCAAACGTGCAGATATTTAAAAGAGAGAGAGGCTCAAGCCTGAAAGGCCGTGAGCTTGATTTTGATTCTTAGAATGATTCTCAATTATATTGTGAGTGAATATATCAAAAAGGAAATAATGATCACCAAGAGTTTGACTTCATCTAGAACAGGTCATGCCAGCCTAACTTCATAACCTCATTTCCTTGTCTGATAAGACCATATGACTCAAGGTAAGAGGAATACTGTAAATAGAGCTTACATAGATCTTTAAAAACATTTCCCACTATTACGAACCCTGTGTAGAACAAAGAGAAAATGCTGTAAGATATTTTTTCCTTTAAACCTTTTTCAGTAGCAAAATAAAGAAAATTAATGTAAAATATATATGTGTATACCTAATGGAAGCTCTCATACTATTTCTATTTAAAAGATGGAGAGAAGTGCACTAGATGACTGATTTGGAATTGCTTCAGTGACCCAAAGAATCTTGGTCATTAATGGTTTGATGACAGCTTGCAGAGAGGTCACCAGGGGAAAGCCCCAGGAATCTGTACTTGGTCTTCTGATGTCTAACATTTTAATCGTTGGATTACATAAAGACATAAACTGCATGCTAATCGAATTTGCAGATAACAGAGTTGAGAGATATAACTTACATACTGGGCGACAGAGTCAGGAATGAAAAAGATCTCAGCAGCCTAGAATACTGAGCTAAATAAAACAAAAAGTTCAAAAAATGTAAATAAATTTAATGAAGATTAATAAAAGTCTTACACCTCAATAAATCAACTTTGTAATTGCATATGAGGAATGCATAGTCACATAACAGTTTGTCTGAAAAAGAGATAGAAGGTTTAACGTACTTCCAGCCCAGGATGAGTCAATAGTGTGATATAGCAGCCATAAAAGCTAAAGTGACTGGGAAATAGAGTCAAGATGGTAGGGTAAGAGTAAGCATTAGAGCTTAGCTCCCTCCTACACTTCCTCAACAAAGATCTAGAGAGCATAAGAGACTGTTAGGGAAAGCCAAGAAGCTATCACAGCGAGTTGTTTTTCCAGCCCAGAGTGGCTTAGGGAGATGGGTAGAGAGTTCTGTGGAGGGGAGAACATCAGGTTAAGAGCACATGGCTATAGTTCTAGATGCCCTGAGCATTCCAGTACCCAGAGAGTGAGAGAAGGGCCAAGACAGGGCACCAAAAAGATTTCCCAGGGGATGCCTAAGCAAGCACTAGGTGCAGAAACAGGTACCATCTGGCAGCTCTGTCCCTTACCATCTGCTGCCAGATCACATCCACTGTGGAAAAGAGTTTTGCAAGGGGCCCTAGTTGTGATTAAGCATGGAAGAAGATCCAAGAAACACATGATAGTTGTGTGGCTCTGTTCCCTGGAGCAGTGCAGTGTCCCAGATCAGGGAAGAGACAGCAGTTCAGTTACTTTGAACCTACAAAGGCTCTCAGCAAACCTTTAGTCAAGCAATGACACTTCCAACAAGAAGCAAGCCAGTAAGCCCAAATCTGGGTCAAGTACTTGCAGAAAACTCAGACTAAGAGAACAGTGAACAGAATTCCCCCTGAATCACACCACCTTAGAAGCATAGAAAACTTGCAGTCCTCTAGCCAGAGCTGCGAAAGCAGTAGAAGAGCACAAGAAGACAAATGGTCAGGCCCGGCATCCCCCAGAAGTATGCAGAACCAAATTCTACCATCAAGTCAAAAGTCAGGAAGTATGCTAGAAGAATGAACAAATATAAAAAGAACCTGACCATAAGGAGATATTATGGCAATGGGGAAGCCTACGACACAAACACAGAAAAAGGGGCAGCTAGGTGGCGCAGTGAATAGAGCACTGGCCCTGGAGTCGGGAGGACCTGAGTTCAAATCTGGCCTCAGACACTTAACACAAAAACTAGCCAGTGTGACCTTGGGCAAGTCACTTAACCCCAATTGCCCTCCAAAAAGCAAAAAATGAATAAATAAATTTTAAAAAAAAACAGAAGAAAATTATTCAAAAGACATCCACAAATAAAACTTCAAGAAAAATGCAGCTGGGTCACAAGTGCAACAAAAATTCTTAGAAGAGCTAAAATGAGAATTAAAGATGAAACTAAAATGATTTTTTTTCTTTTTCTCCCAACATTTTTAATATAGGTGTAACAATGAATGATTCCTTCACTTCAACTCCTTCACAGCCAAACCAGGAGGCAGGGACTGTTTAAGTTTCTCTGCCTTCTCTTTGTCTGTGATAACCAATGTGTACAGGTACCTGCTGCAGCAAACCTTAAACTTCACATTGTCCTTGTTTTTCTTGATCTTGACAGATTTGGCATCTTTTCTCCTGGATGTGAGCAAGAAGTCTTTTATTTCCTCAATTTTGGGGGGCATGGCGGTGGCGGCGGGACTAGGGGCAGTGTGTGGCCAGAGAGGTCGCGCAACTGCCAAGAGACCGAGGAAGACAGAAAAAAAAACTAAAATGATTTTTTAAAACCAAATAATGGCAGGAGAAAAAAATGAGAAAAGAGGCAACAACGAGGGAAGAAAATCAACAGTTTGGAAAAAGAGGCACAAAACTTTACTGAAGAAAATAACTGCTTGAAAATTAGAATTGGCAAAATGGAAACCAATGATTCCATGAGACATCAAGAAATAATAAAACAAGGTCAAAAGACTAAAAATAAGAAGAAAATAAGAAATATCCCACCACAAAATACAACATACCTAAAAAACAGATCAAGGATTAATCATTTAAGAACCAAAGGACTACCTGAAAGCCATGAACAAAGTACCAAGAAATCACATTTAAAGAAATCACAAAAGAAGACTGACTCCTCCCTGTATCTCTACCATCACATTTGCCTTGTTTTGTGACTCATCAGTTGTTTAAAATCAGATGGTCGTTACAGAGTTATTTCAGTTTTCATGTTTCAAGTAATCTAAGGGCACTACTATCCATTTATGCTTTAAAAAACTAGAAAACAATGGAATTAATAACGTTTCTGTAAAACCAAGAGCCAGAATTACATGCAATGGTGATAAAGGACTAAAGTAAGGATATTCACTATCACTACTGTTTGATATGGTGTAAAAACTACTAGCAATAGCAATGAATTGAAGTGAAGCAGTGAAGCAAGCACAAACAAGAGAAAAATGGACATGATAATAACATTGAAAAGATAAATAACTTTGATAGACTTAATACCATTATAATCACCGACCACGAGTTCGGAGGACTAGTGATAATCTATGCTGCCTTCCTCCAAATGCCTCACTCTAAGTGAGAACCTGAGAAGACCTCAGCCAAAAAGGGCCAGGGTTTCCCATTGCATCCTGGGCCATCTCCAGTCATCCTGATGAATATCTGGCCACTGGACCCAGATGGCTCTGGAGGAGAAAGTGAGGCTGGTGATCAACTTTGCACAGCCCTCCCTCACTCAAGTCAAAGTCAACTGTAAGTCATGTCATCATCTTCCTGATGTCATGGTCCTCTTCAAGAATGAAGAACAAAGGACAAACACAACAACACAAAAGAAACATGTATTTTTGGACATAAGCAATGTAGGAATTTATATTGCTTGAAATTATTATATTTGTTACAAGTGTTCACTTTCTTTTAAATTTGTCAGGGATAAAGGGAGAGAAAACAAAGTCTTATCAATTGAAAATAAAATTTACAAACAATCCTTAATGATTTACCTTTTTTTTTTTGGAGGGCAATTGGGGTTAAGTGACTTGCCCAAAGTCACATGGCTAGTTAGTGTGTCAAATGTCTGAGGCCAGATTTGAACTCAGGTCCTCCTGACTCCAGGACTCGTGCTCTACTCACTGCACCACCTAGTCACTCCTAATCCTTGATGATTTAGATATGTAGATGGAAAAGTGGGACAGACAGATGTCCATTTCCCACTTTTTGTTTTCAATTACTCATTTGGACTGAGTTATTTCAGTCATATATCACTATTTTCTTATTCTTTCTTCTTGCCTTTTACAAAATCTAATGTTAACTCTGAGAAGTCAATGATGTGACTGCCAACATCTGATTCAGGGATAACTTCCACATCAATAAGTCTTTTCCTGTGTGCTAAAATGTAACCTCTTTTCAATTTTTATGATATTATTTGGTGTTCACTATGCCCTGGCGCCTACCAATTCTTTTCTCAAAGAAAGTGTTCATGTTCTTAAAGCATGGGGCTGTTGTGCCATCGACAAGTCTTTGGCCCCTTTCATTCCCTCTTCCTTAATAATGCTTTCCCATATAATTCTTTTCATTTTTACCTTTGCATTGATGTTATCAAGTATCAGAGTGTACACTGATTTAATTTGGATAACCTTATCACATTCTTTACAGTATTTCTATCCTTCATCCTTAACACTGTTGTTGGTATATAAGCTGCATTTTTCCACACACGATCATATAGTGAGTATTTTTATAAAGACTTATCACTAATATTGTAACACATAATGACAAAATATACCGTGAAGCAATGTTTGTGTTATCATTATTATACATTAAAAAGTCAATCCCTTCCTTTACCTCTCCAAAGAATATCCTGAGACATAATTTCTTTTAACTGCAACTTTTTTTCTGGCTAAACATATAGCAAAAATCTCAAGATTAGTAGGATCCAACATTATATCCACTCATTGGTGGACAAGGACCATACATATAGGATACAATTATTCAAATTATGGTTTATACATGGTCTGAAAACTGTATCAGACTTACCGTGCCATTATATTCTTTTCCCTATCACTCTACTATCATCACTATAGAAGAAGGAGGGGGCATAGGATCCCAAGGTCATTTTACATTTATCTTTGTTTCCTATGGTGCTTTTCTCCGATAATTATCACTATGTAGCCAGCCTACAGGAAATGAACACTTCCATATTAAGCTAGATTGTTTTTTGGAAAACATTCTGTTCCTGGAGCTGTTCTTAAAGCTTTTCTTTCTACGGTAGGATCTTTCTGAGCTTATGTTCAACTAGCATAGTTTTCAAGAATTCAGGGACACCTCCATACCATAATAAGGTATAATACTAGGACTTTGACAAGGGGATTCAAGATCATAGTTTTGGTCAAACAGTTTATATTTGATAAAACGTATAAAATGTTTTGATTTGTTACATGAGAGAGAGTATATATGTGTGCGTGTGTGTGTGTGTGTGGTAACATGTAAAGCAACAGAAACAGAGAGTGTGTAACATTCCACTCACATCCCAGGGTCCAACTTCTTATCTTCAAAGCAGAGGAACAATTCCATTCACATCAGCATGCATTTTCCCTACCAATCAACACATCTTCCAAACCAAGGTCTGGATTACAAAACCATAGAAAGTCAATATATGATCTTAAGCCTTCTGGACCCCAACTATAAGACAAAACAAAGGAAGACTAACTTCATAAGTATGTCTATTTTAAAGCAGACTCCATTCAATACTCTGGAGCCGAGATCAGCCATGAACACCAACTGCCAACCAACTATCACTCATAGAGAGGATGAAACAGAGTAGTTGAAACAGTAAAATATGCTCATGTAGAAATAAGAAATAATACGTGCCAGACATATCCAACCACTGCCTTCCATATCCCCTCAGACCCTGATGGGATTGCCCCAGGAATGGGAACCAATCTGAATAGTAATGCTCCCAGCACAGTGTCCTGAGCCATCATCCTGTGAACATGTAGCCTGGCAACTGCTCCTGCAGGTGCTACAGCCACAGCTATTGAAGGGCCAGGAAAGAACGTGCTCATTACCAGTCTTTGGCACTGCCAGATGATTCAACAGAAGAAACTTATATGATGTGATCAATGGATACGACATTTAAAAAAGAAGAATTTTTATCTGCTTTTCCATTCCACCTTAAGAGTGATTGTACTTTTCCATCTAACTTGCAGCTAAAACCTTCTATATGTGTGTTATCTCCCCAGTTAGAACGTGGGCTCATTAAGACCACAGACTATCTTGCTTTTCTATTTTTATTCCCAGAACTTAAAACAGTGCTTTGCAAATAATAAGTACTTAGCAAATGTTTTATTCATATATTCATGACCGCTATGAACTTCTGATGCTTCATGTGAGAAAAAAAAATTATACTGCCAGAAAGATGCTAGAAAGCATTTCACAGGATTTTGAAGTCAACATGATATCGGAGAGACAATATGGTATATTGCAAATAACATATTTATTGTCAAGAAAGCCTGGATTCAAATCTCTGTTCTGCCACTTACTAGATGTGTAATGTTTTAAAAAGTCAATTCCCCTTTCTGGACCTCAGTTTCTTCAACTGTAAAATTAAAGGTTTCAGACAATATGATATCTAAAGTCTCTTCTAAATCTAAATCCAATAATCATCTATGACTGTAAAATCTGAGTAAGAAAATCTAGTACTTAGAGATATGCTTGTTATTTTCATCACTGCTATAGATTTAAGGCAGAGACTTCAGAAGTAAAAAAGGATTCTGGAAATGATCATTGAGCTAAGATGGTGCCTGGGTACTAAGATGCCTTGTAGAGGATTTGGTGTTCTAGACCACAGATCAAAATAAAGGAATGACAGATTCTGGCCCAGAGATAGAGTACACTTAATGGGGAGCTGTAAAAATATATTTGTCTAGAGATGTGTAAATCTCGTCAAGAAAACTTTAAACTGAGGTACCACATCTCACCAGTCAGATTGGCTAAGATGACAAAACAGGAAAATGACAAATGCTCTAGAGGATGTGGAAAAATTGGAACACTAATGCATTGTTGGTGGAGCTGTGAACTGATTCAATCATTCTAGAGAGCAATCTAGAACGATGCCCAAAGGGCTATAAATAATTGCATACACTTTGACCCAATAATGCCACTTCTGGGGTTGTATCCCAAAGAGATCATAGAAGTGGGAGGAAGATCCATATGTACAAAAATATTTATTGCAGCTCTCTTTGTAGTACCAAAAAACTGGAAATTTAGGGGATGCCCATCAATTGGGGAATGGCTAAACAAGTTGTGGTATATGAATTAATGAAATACTATTGTGCTATAAGAAATGGGGAGGAGATGGACTTCATATTTACCTGGAGAGGCTTATATAAACTGATGCTAAATGAGAAGAGCAGACCCAGGAAAAATTTGTGCATAATCACAGACACATCGTATGTGTGACGACCAACTTTGATAAACTGGACTCTTCTCAACAACGCACAGTTATAAGACAATTCTACAAGTCTCAAGATGGAAGGAGATATCTACATTCAGAGAAAGATCTAGAAAGAATAGAGTTTAAATGGAGACTGAAGCAATCTACATGTATCCTTCTTTTCCATGTTTGGTTTTGTTTCTTCTTTCCCATTGTCCACTCCATTGGTTATAACCATTCTATACAACCAGACTAATGTCTGATGTGAAAGTATTTGCAGATCCTGTACTTGATGGCATGATGCTATGGGGGCAAGAGGGAGAGGGAAGGGAGAAAATTTGAAATTCAAGGGACTGCGGAACTGAATCTTGTAAACTGAAAGTAAATAAACAAATCAATTAATTAAAAAAAGAAAAGAAAAAGAAAATTTTAAACTGAAAATGATAGGAGAAAATGTCTCATATACATGCAGACACATTCCACAGAAACTAACTGGCATGACACAGGAAGAATATCAGTGGGAAAGACAAGTAATTCAAAGGAGACAATATTTGAGGAGAGCAACAATAAGATCCAAGATTTTTGACATCAATGCACAGATGTTTAAAGAAGAAAAAATAAGTGAGGTGAAGTAGAGATCTCAGTGCAAGGAGGTAAATTTCCCCTTACTGGTACCTGAGACTCAGTATGGTAGTATTAAAGGATTGAAATCTGGCTATGAAAGAATATAAACCTTACACAAATAAAATAGATTGAATAAAAAAAGTGATGGAGAAGCACTGAGAAAGTATACTCATGTAAAGAAACCCATGAACCTTAGGAGAGAAGCATAGTGGAGGACATTTAGGTGAGGAACAATAGAAGGAGAAATATCAATGATACAGTGGGGGAGGATGATGCAATCTCACCAATATGGCCACTCTCTCCATCTGTAAACACCATAATACATCCATTCTTTCTAATCCTGTGCAATTCCTTTCCTTGAGTAACTGCTCTTCCATACAGTTAGTCAATAAACATTTCTTAAGTGTCTACTATGTATTATATACATTCATATGTAATACTATGTATTACATAGCATATAATACAGATTTTATGGTAAGCCCTGGAAATACAAAGAAATGCAAAAGAAAGTCCTTGTTCTTAAAGAGGTCATAATGTATTACATCATGCAAAGGTGCAGGGGAGCGGGGGGCACACTTCTAGTTACCTCACAGCAACCCTGAGAGGTAGGTAGTACAAGTAATATTATCCACACTTAAAAAAGGAAGAAACCAGAGTTCAGTTAGGTTAAGTGATTCCTATGGTCACACAGCTGGCATTACAACAGGAGGTAATCATCTCTCTACTGGATTCTCAAAGGTGGTTGAACTGAGCCAGCCTTGGTACTAGAACTCAACACTCCCAGATAGAAACTGTTGGGAGGGTTTTCTGGACATATAAAACCTTTACCACCAACCTGGGGCCAAAATAATATCAAGAGAATAAAGATCACAGGAAAGGTTGTTTATAATGAAAGACACTCTTGAAAACTAACAGGTTAGACTACAGTGTTCCCTGCCACAAGCTCTATATTGTACCTCTCTGACCTCTCCTTTTCTCTGGAGAAGTTAGACATTAATTATTAAATTAAAAAGCTTAGAGTAAGCCCTAACAGAACTCTTAAGAACAAAAATCCCTGGGCTGGGTGAAGTACAGACACTGGGGGCAAGAGTAGAAGAGATAAACTCACTGAATTATCTACTTTTCATCTTTGGTCTACACAGCCATACCATCTAGTGCCATTTCTAGTTCTTATGTGTCTATATAACACACACAAAAAAAAACAACTGGTCGAAATGCATTGGAAAAAAATTCAGTCAAACTAATTTTTTTGGTGTAATATAAACCAGAGAAGGACAAGATCCCTTATATGTAAATATTTTATCTGCAATGAGCTTTCCCTGACTATCTCAAAAGGTAAAGGAACATTCTTCAAAATCTGTCTTCAGGCAACAAAAGGAGGTTATCCAAAAATGAGGAATTCTGTTTACTTGTCCTATAAGAATTTTTGCATGAAGTGGGATTGTGTAGGACACCATTGAAGATTACCATATCATTGAACATGTAAGTGGATGGTTTTCTAGAATAACATAGGAGGCAAGTTTAATTCTTTCTCTTTTTAAACTAGCTAGGAATTTAGTTTTGTCTCTCTGACACACACATCTTTCTTCTGCTCTCTATAACAAACACACAAAAGCATTCAATAAAGTTCTGCTCATGAGCATCAAATATTCTATATAGGAAAAATAGATATTTTGTCTTCTGTCTTGTCATTGTTCATTAATGGCATTCTGAGATAGTTTTTACATCTGTTTTGTGACATGCAAACTTTAGTGAAAAAGATTCATGAGTTGTCATTATTCCACATTTATCAGCACTGCACTCTCTTATCTATTATCCTTTAAGAGATCTAAGCCCCTTTGTATCTGGGCATCCTCTGTACCTCATTATCTGCCATTCCACTCGCATCCTCTTTTGACTGGCAGAGTTCTTTGTTCTTTGCCTTTCATTTTTAGAGGCAAACATCAGTACTTCTCATACTGTTCTAATGTTTAAAATCAAAAGCCCCATTAGAGATTCTTTCTGAATGTGTTATTCATATTCAAAGTTTCTTTTTTATTTATATTGACTCATTTTTACATAAAAAATACACACATTTGCTTCAATTGACTGTACTCTTTGATCTACTAAAGGACTAGGGAAAAAAAACAACCTGCCATTGGGCACTGCCAACTCATATTTAGTGACACACACAGACTTGACTTTCACTCAGTCCAATCTTCTTCCCAATCATTCATACTTAATGCCACACATACTTGACTTCTTGACTTTTTTTTTAATCTCATATGCTGAATGGTACACAAATTAGTCCCATAATCCTCTTTGCAGCCACTTGTCATTATTTATCAGCATTGACTGAGTTATCATTGTCATCTATTCATTAGCCTTCTCAAGATTTAAGTCTCTTCCTGTGTATAATCTCACTGTATTATTCATCACATTCTGTCAGTATTACCAGTCCTCTTTCTGTTGTTATCTGGTTTTACAGTAATAGATCATTTTCTGGGCCAAACTTCTTGTTAATTCCAGGGCTGAGACACTTTTAACTATTAGCATTAACCTTGATACATTTTCTCCTAAACACTCACTACCCAGATGGATCACAACTCTGTCATCCATGCAACACAGAAAACAGTTTTCCATCACGATTCTTATTTAAGTGTTCCATCATTTCATAACCTTTCTGTTTCTGTGATACCCATCAAGGAGAACTGCCAAATAGGGAATTAGACTTTGCTCCTATCTGCCAGTACTCTCAGAGAACAGCTCTAGTCTAAGCACTTGGGAAAACAGTATCTCCATCCCATCCCGTCTCTTCTCCTTAATAGATTATTCCTTGGTGGCCTTTTTGGGGTGATGGAAAAACTATAATACAAACTAAATTATAGCAACACACATAGCCTCATTTCTCCAAGGGAATCAAATGGAGAAGGTCTGAAATCATACTTTTCATTGTGTTCCCCTGAACACTGCTTTTGAAATCCCCTGGAAAGTCAATCCCTAGGACTAAAATGGGCTTGGCTCATAAAGTAATACCATAAACACCAAAGCAGAACTCTCCCTGACTTCTTTGTCCAATAAACAAATTGTTGTTAGTAAGAGATTGGCAGACCTTTGTTGAGTGTTGGTTACGTACAAATCAGATGATGTTCTAAGAATGGCCAGAAGAAGAGTTCTGTCCTTGAACTAAGGACATTAGCAATCTCCAAAATATTTCCCCCAGGCCATCTGATTTTCTCTTAGGAATATTTCTTTGAGAACACCCATAACTAGTGGCCATTTAAACCTCATAAGAGGAGCAAATTGTGCGATTAAGAGATATAAATCAGAAAGTATCCAGATGCCATTTAGATCCAGATCATGGCAATAGATGGGTTCACATTGGCACATACTGTCATTAAAATGAAGAGAGAAAAGAAATGAATGACAAGATTTATTTTAATCTGTCATAGTTTTCTAGACTCTAGAAGCGACATAAAAACCTGTGCTTCTTTCCCAATATTGAACATGACAAAGAGAAATATTATAACATATAATCTCTAAATCAACTACACAGTGAATCCTGTGGGCAGGAAAATTGTTTAATATCTTTTGTCTATCCCATAGTACCTTGGACAGCATGATGCACGTAGTATAGGTGTTCAATAAGTAATGAATATGAGAATGAATGAATGAATGATACTGCCATATTTCCATGATTACTTCACTAACTGTTTTGAGTAACTAGGATAGCATGGCTGGAATAGCAGTGAAACATTAAATCTTTGGCTTTCCTATACAATTGAGAGAGAATAATATCCCCTTTTCTCTCATGAGCTTGGTTTTTGTGCCCAAGCTGATGCTTCTTCCTTAGATTACAGCATCTCTTCTGGCCTTTTCTCTCCTGCATAAACATTTTGAGTTGATATTTACCATCTAAAACACAGTAGACACAGGTGTTGCTACAAATTTCGTGTTGCACTGCACTGCATGACTTACAGCATGTTTTATCATGGTGCCACATTTTGTTCTTAATAAAACATAGCCCAGCACAGCATGACACTCACTATAATCTAATTAAATGCAATGCCAAGGGAAATATGTCACTATGAAGGTGAAAAATACAGGCTATTTTCTTCTTCTTTCTGTACAAGAGGAATCCTAGGCATGAGTTTAGTGAGCCATTTAATGCATTGATGCTTCAGGGGATGGTAAGGAATTTACCTGTCTACCTCCTCTACAACTCACCAGCAGGACTTGGCCTTATCAAAGAATCCCTCTTGAAAGAGAGATAATAAGGGTGAGAAAGAGGACAAAGAAGGGAAGGGGTGAGGGAAAAGAGCAAAAAGAGATAATATAACCTACAGATAATTTAGTCAAGAGTGGTAGCTCAACTCTTCCTTAGGAAGGAAATAAACATTTTTTAATCCTCTACCACATGTCAAGTACTGTGCTAAGCATTTGACAAATATTATCTTATTTAGTCCTCAAATTAAACCTGAGAGGGAAGTGTTATTATTATCCACATTTTATAGTAGAGAAAATTAACGCAGACAGAGGTTAAGTGACTTGCCCAGGGTCACACAGGTAGTAAATGTCTGAGGTTGAATTTAAATTCAGGTCTTCCTGACTCCAGGCGCAGAGTTCTCTCTACTGTGCCACCTAGCTGACTTGACTCATTCTCTACAAGAACAAATAATATAAACTGTCTCTGCAAACTACTTTTCATTCTTTTCGTGAGAGACAGGATTTATAAGCCAAGTTATGTGAGCTTGGGCAAATCACTCAAGCCTCTCTGGCCCTGTGTTTTTCTTCGCCTATAAATAAGGAGGTTTAACTAGATTTTCATTGCCAGAAGTCATTCCTTTAACCATGGTACTGACATAACTGGAGAGACCATGGAACAGACCACTAACCATGCTACTCACTTGGCTGAGCTAAGGGTACTTTGATGTTCATATACTTGTATACCGCAGTCATCCTATCACATAGTTATAACTAACAAGTGTTGAAAAAATGAATCATTATATCCAATTTTCTTGGCTACAGTTCAAATAAGCATATTTTATAGGAGCCAGGATAGAAGTCCTACCTTTGCTACTTAGCTAACACTAGCCTATCTTCAATATGCTGAGATCTCTTAGAACATCTAACTCTGGAATGTATTTAGGGAGCAAATCACTACTGGATTTAATGCCCTGAGGAATTCTGTCTCCTATGTCTGTTGACTCTCTTCTTCATTCCTAGTACTGTCAATTCAATGTATCCTGCCATATTATTGTTCAGTTGTTTTTCAGTTGTGTCCAAATCTTCGTGGCCCTATTTGGGGTTTTCTTGCCAAAGATACTGGAGTAGTTTGCCATTTCCTTTTCCAGCTCATTTTACATGTGGTAAACTGAGGAAAGTTAAGTGACTTGCCCAGGGTACCCCAGCTAGTAAGCATCTGAGATGGCATTTGAACTGAGGAAGAGGAGTCTTCCTAACTCCAGGCTTAGCACACTATCCACTGCACCACTTAGCTGTCCTAGTTGCCTTCAACTCAGAGTAATAGTAAAACAAAATCCCTTCATGGGAACCTATATATAAAAAAAAATCAGAGCCTGGATCTGAGTTAGTTGAGCCAAAAATAAGTTACTGACCTAGAATGAAAGTTAGCTTTCAGTCAAGTATTTCCTAGATCCATATCTAGGATATAGTACCTCAGTCCACCCTCCACCACTGGATAAAATAGACAGGTCCAAATCTCACACAGATTATTTCCAAGATTCTCTAACTAAATGATCCCTGAGGTTCTTTTCAGCTTTAAAATGCTGTGATTTCATGTGAAAGCAGAGTCATAGCTCATAATTGTTAACTCATCCGTGTCTCATCATTTTATGATTCTGTACTATTCTCTATTAGGAAATAATTCTTTCCCTATTTCTACCCATTTGTATGGCCTATAAACTACTTAAAGAAAGGGACCAGGGAATAAGTCCTTTCTCTAAAAAAAAACTACTGGATGTGTGACCAAATACAAAACATACAAACTCAGTGCCTTAAGTAACTTTTTAAGACCATAAATGCCAGACTAACTGTTAATCTGTGCCAATGAAAGGAGTTTATACACTGGAAGGTCCCTATATGATTAAAATAATTGATTTGGACCACCCCCCAGAAAATTATGTGTGACATCCAACATAATATCACGCGTGTCCAAGAGCTTAGCAAAAATTAAGAATATATATGATATATGTATGTATGTATGTATGTATGTATACACACACATATCCTCTTATCACTGGAGCTTGTGTGATCTTGTGAGGAAAGTAAAATAGTTGATGTGATGACTACAAATCCACATACATAGATATTTTGAATGTGCTTCATGCTTGGTGTACAGGACGATGTGAGTTCAAAGCACTTCTTGTCCCATGGGATATGAGGAACTTCCTTGGGGCCTCTTGGTTCCAAAGCTTCTCTGTACTCATGTGAGATAAAGGAGTGCTGAAGGCCACAGTCCAGTTGTTAGCTCACAAGGAAATCTCCCACAAAACCGCTCACTTGTTGAACAACAGCTGAGGTGACTGGTTCAGCCCCGCTCCATTGGTTCATACTCCTGTGTATGAGGAGATCACACTTGAATCATGTTTACTTTAGTGTATAAAAGGAGCCAGTTTTCTTTCTGCTGGAGGGCCATGTTGGAATAAACTACAAGCTGTATGTTCCTCTAGTCTCTGGTCTCTTCATTCCTTCCTGAGAACTCAACCTAAAACTGGCCCTTAGGTTAGGAAATTAAGCGGCCGTTTTCAGCTTGGCAATCATTTTAATGTATGTATCTATGTATTATATATTATAAATTATGCCAAGTATTATAAATATTCCCATTACTTGGCTTTCAGTTTGCTACAAGAACTAGGAAATTTTAGAGTTGGAAGGGACTTCAATGAACATCTGTTCCAACTCATACTTGAGAAAAACCAATAGGAAGAGGTTAAGCTAGATAGCCTTTGATATAAGCTAGATACCCTTCAAATACTAGAAACATGACTCTAAATTTAAGTTTCTCTCCTTAAGAGTCTTACAATATAGTAAAATAAACATTTTAAATGATACGAGAGAGGAATAGGGATTAGACTCAGAACTTCATTGGTATAGGAAACTCCCAAGTGAAGAAACTCCCTCTGACAGTGCAATTTGATACCTTTTCTATATCTTAGACTCTCAGAGAGTTAACTAGAGCACTAAAAGTTAAGTGATTCACCCAGGGTCATACAGCCAGTAAGCATCAGAAGCAAGAGTTAAACAGAGGTTTTCCTGGGTCCAAAGAATGAATGAATAAATAAATTATTTATTAAATGCTCACTATGTACAAAGCACTGGGGTTACAATTTTAAAAGCAAGGTAGTCCCTGGTCTCAAAAAGTTCATATGGAGGAAATAACATATATACAAGGTTTCAGTCACAAGTCAGATGGAGAGATATGGAATGGAATGGAATGGAATGGAATGGAATGGAATAAACATTTATCAAGCACTTGCTGTATGCCAGGTATTGTGTTAAATGCTTTACGAATATTATCTCATTTGACTTTCCCAAGAGCTCTGTGAGGTAGGTGTTATTATTGAGGAAATTAAAGCAGAAAGAGGTTAAATGACTTACCCATGGTCAAATACATAAGGAATGCTTGAGGTCATATTTGAACTCAAGTCCTCCTGTGAAAGAAATGATTATTAATAACCAATGATTTGAGGAGATTCCAATTTCCCATTTTTTCTTTTATCCTCATTTTAAGACCTCAGTCTCTGAAGGTTGAGCTAACCCCCAGAGGGGGCAGCTATTGTATTTTCAAGTTTGGGTGGAGGTTGGTTGGTTGGTGGTTGGTTGGTTGTTGTCCTTCATTCTGGAAAAGGACCAAAATGACATCACTACACTAGAGTCAAGCCTCAATGTGTCCAACTATTTCTGATCAGACCAATAAGAGCTCAGAATGCTCTACCACAGATTGGGCACAAATAGTCCATGTGAACATTTTGGGTGGACTCCATAAATTTGTGCAGCCTGCATTTCCTTTGAGCTGTCTCAAATCTGCTTTGCTCATAGAGCATAGCACCTTCTCTGATGTAGGCATGCCATGCTGAGCAGTCCTGTGCCAGTGTCTCCCATGTCACACAATCAATTCCAAAGTTTTTAAGAGAGATCTTGTGTGTGTCCTTATATTGCTTACTTGCTCCATGTGGGTTCTCCATAAAATAGTCTTTTTGGCAAGCATACATTTTGCATTCAAACAATGTGGCCAGGTCTCTGAAGCAGAGTTTGAATGCTTGGTAGTTTAGTTCAAGTAAGGACCTCAGTGTCTGGTACCTTATCCTGCCAGGTGATCTTCAGGATCTTCCTAAGACAATTCAAATGGCAGCAATTCAGTTTCCTGGCATGGTGCTGGTATACTGTTCAGGGGTTTCACAAGCAAAGCTTAGAGAAATACAGGATTCTTGGCTCAACAAGAAGGCAGACAAAATTCAGTTTTATGCTGATGGTAACAATCTAAAGCACTTTTATGATACCCTGAAGATTATTTATGAACCAAAGACCTATGATGCATCTGAACTACTCAGTGTTGACGGAACCTCATTGATTAGTGATAAAGATATGATCCTAGAGAGATGGACTGAATGCTTCCATAGTGTTCTCAACAGACCATCATCAATCAATTCTGAGACCACTGACTATTTACCTCAGATTGAAGGCAATCCCTCCCCAGCTGAAGTTCCAACTGAAGAAGAGGTTTTGAATGCCATTAGGCTCCTTTCACATGCAAAGCACCTGGTACTGATTCTATTCCAGTTGAGATTTACAAGGTAGGGGTTTCATTGCTCATACAAAAGCTGACTGAAATTTTCCAGGTTATGTGGCAAGAGGAGGTTATCCCCCAGTGTGGAGGGTAAATTCTTTCAATAGACTGCCCAAGGCTGGTGTTAATTTAAGAAGGAAATGACATAATCAAAGTTCAGGTCCAACTCCTTATTGTAATATTCATTCTCTCATTAATTGTTAACCAATTAGAATTGATTTTCACTCTGGGGAACACTCCTTTTTCAGAAGGACCTATAAACGGGAGCCTGTTGCCATGATTATCTTTGGTCTAATTCAGAGATGGCCAAATGACTATCCTTTTGTTAAAATGTTGGTATCATTAATAAAATGGTTAAATTACCCAGAAATTATGTCTCTCAAACATTTTTAAGCTTCATGCCTCATTCTAGACTCAGTACTCTATCCAATGTACCACTAGCTGCTTCTAACGTTATCCTTGGGATGCAATGGCAAGCAGATATTAATGCTCTTTAATGTCATTTCCAGTAAAAAAAAAAACCATCAATTTCTGAGGTTGAACCATTTGACAGTGTGAAGAACTTTGGTGGCAAAATCTTTCTTTCCTGGGGCTTCAGTAGCTGTGTCTATAGCACCTGCAGGAACAGCAGCCAGGCTGCATCTCCACAGGGGTTACTTCACAGGATGATGGCTGAAGGTGTGGTGCTAGAAACAGTGCTATTCCCAAGGTCAAGCAGATTCTGAATCCTCAGCTATCGCCATCAAGATCTAAGGCAGCCCTGTACAATATACAGCCCATAAGCCCCTTGCCAATGAATTTTGGGCAGCCCCTGAAAAATGTAGAGAATAGAAAAGAAAGTAAAGATGTAATAAGTGCTTAGTCTGTGCCATGCTTAACCCACCTTCCCCTAGTCACTAATTGTGCTTATCATGTAACTTAGTAAGTTGAGTTGCCATTGTGCACTCTCTCCTGTTCATCACTTGACCCATGGTAACCAACCATCATCAGTCTGTCCCTAGTTACCTTTATTGGGAAAGTGAGTGGCTAAAAACCTGTGGCCTGAAGAAGTTTAGCCTATTTTAATTTTGGCCTCTACCTTGTGCCAGTCTGCTCTAAGAGGAGATTGTGGTTAAAGGTTTACTATCTGGCACATTCCATATCCTGTTTCTCCATGGTATGCCTTGTGGATTCAGCCAGGTTGACTGGCTTTTCTGGGGTGTGGTAGCTGTTTGATAGTTGGTGGGGATGTCTGGCCCCTTTTCCACAAGAGTTACTTCCCCAGATCATGGCTGTGAAGGCTGGCCTGGAAGCAATTCTAGTGGTCTTTAAGTTGCTGAGACTCCTGGCGTTCTTGTACAGTAGTTAGCAGTTGTTTCTAGTGGTGATGAGGAAGATGGGACACCTCTCTACAATGATTTCTCCCCTCAATGATAGTTGTGACTGGAAATGAGTCTTGTGGCTTGGAGGCCACTGTTATTCCTAAGGCTTTGGGTCTCATGACTCTAAGTTAAATAATCAGCCCTTGATTCAAAATAAGATAATCCATTTTCAAAATAAATTTCACTGAATTTATCCAACCAGATGGGAATTCAAAAAGTCACCGTGATCACGAAGCTCCAATAAAGATTACATAGTACTTTAAACTATTGGGGCTTGGAGCATTGGCTCCTAAAAATTTAATAGCATAAATTCTTCCCAGGTCTGGAAGATGCATTTGTACATTGACATAATAGAGAATTATTCTACTAACTGTAATCCCTGTAGCCACTGAACAGAATGTAAAAAGAATTGTTAAGCAGTCCTTTTTTGTTGTCAACCCATAATTTTGCCACCTGAATGGGGTTCTCAAAAAATTCTTCCTATTAACTTGTTCTTGGGCTCAATCAATATTCAAGTTCTCAAAAAATTCTTCCTATTAACTTGTTCTTGGGCTCAATCAATATTCAAGCATTTTAAGAGATGATGAATTTGATAGATAGCACTGACAGTTCTTGAAGTAGAAAACTATTTCAAATCAACCTTATTGCCAAATATCTATAATATTTACAGTTGTTCAAAAGACTCTTACTTCTGATACAAGTCTTGAGGACAGAATTGTTCACCCTCTTAATCACTTTTATGACAAAGAGCCATGAGCTAACATGGGAAAACTCAAATTCTGGTCTCTCCTCTATGCTAACTGTACATCTTTCTTCAGCCGATCCTCTATTTAAAAAAATCCCAACTGTTCCAAGGTATTTCAAGGTACTGCACAGACCAGGAAGGAGAGTGATTTCTTTTTTATCAAGGGCAAGGTTAACAACCCCTCCATAAGGTCGATCAAGGGCCATGTAAGTAAAAAGCCACTTAATTTTCATACATTCTTTCAATGTTCTTTTTTTGAATTAAAAAATATAAAACTCTATTATCTTATTTGGTGATCTCATTAATTCCCATGGTTTCAATTATCATCTCCATAGAGATGAATCCCAGATATGTATATCTAGCTCAAGTCTCTCTCCTGAGCCACAGTCACAGTTACCAATTATTTTTTAGACATCTGGAACTGGATTCAACATGTCCAAAAAAGAGCATATCATCCTTCCCCCAAACCCACTCCTCTTCTGAACTTCCCTATTACTGTAAGATAACCACCATTCTTCTAGTTCACTCAGGCTCATGATTTCATTGCCTTTCTCAACTTCTCTGGCTTGAAGCCAGCTTGTACCAGCTAGAGAGAACCAATTGTTAAATTTTCAGTGTGAGCATTTATACCCTGGAAAATTGCGAACACTACAAATCAGAGTTTTATTTACTGTTTTGTTGATTTCTAGACTTAAGAAAGTGATGGGGAAAATGTTAATAACATAGAGTAAACTTCAAAGTGTGTCAGGTACATTTTTTTGAAGAACTATTTGTTGAACATTTGCCAACACATCACTAGCTATATATCAAATATGTTGCTCGTCTTGTCATTTCTACATTCATATCATTCATATATAAATCTATATACACACACATATATACATATATACACACTACACACACACACACATACACATATACTATTGCAATAGCATTCTAATCACTCTCCCTATCAAGCATTTCTCCACTACAGTACATCCTCCACTCAGCTGCCAAGGAGGTTTTTCTAAAGTGAAGATCTGACCATGCCACCCCCTATTCAATAAGCTCTAATGGCCACCAATTAACTTCAGAATAAAATATAATGTCCCATTTAGCTTTTAAAGTTCTAAATAATCTAATCCATTCTGAACTTCCAGCCTTCTTACACTTCATTTTCCTCCACATATTCTATAATCCATATGTACTGGTCTTCTTGAAGGTTTTCAAAAACAACACTCCATCTCCTCTCTCTAAGCCTTTGCAATGTCTAGCCTTCATTCCTGGAATGTGTTTCTTTTTCAAGTGTGCCCCTTCACCATCTTTGACTTCCTTCAAGAATCTACTCAAATCCTACCTTCTGTGAGGGGCCTTTCCTAATCTTCTATCCCCTGTTCCTCACCCCATCATCCTCTTCACTGCTGAAGTCGTCCCTTATAGACTACCTTGCATTTACATTCTGTACATATTGTATGTACAAAGTTGTTTGTATACATTATCCCCTTCCATTAAAATGTGAATTCCTTGATAGCAAGGATGATTTTTGCCATTCTTTGTAAGCTCAGCCCATAGTAAATTTATTATAAATATCTCTTGACTAATTAAACATATTATTCGTTTGATTTTTTAAATTACTAGTAAGTAACATAAAAGAAGAAAGAGTAAATTATAGTTCAGGGCTATATTATTGTAAGGATGATAGAAGAAGAGATAGAAGAAAGAGGTTTATTATTGTGATAGGACTAACATTTACTAATATTCCCCTGATGCAGCTTCTTTTCCTTCATCCACAACATGGAAAGGTCCCCTTTATGGATTAGCTTTAAAAAGCTGTCCCTAGGACCTGATGTGAATATGATTATAATTGAACTATGGGAGCTGAGAAAATCACAAAGCAAGAAAAAGGGAGAAAAGAAAAGAGTGTAGGACAGATACTTGGAAAACATCTATAGTTATTAAGAATAACCTAGATTAAGTTCCAACAAAGGAGATTGAGAAGGAGTGGTCAGAGAGGTAGGAGACTAAGGAGGTAGGAGAATAAGACAGAACAAGATCAATGAAAACTTAGAGGAAAGTATATCCAGGAGATGGTGATTAATACTGTTAAAGCTTACAGAGAGGTCAAGAAGCATCAGGATTGAGAGAAGGTCATTAGTTTTGGAAATTGAGGTCACTTTAGGTTTAGAGGAAGCAGATTCATTTGAATGATGTGGTTTAAAACTAGATTGCAGACTTAAGAAGACAATAAGAAGAGGGAAGTAGAGGAATTTGTCTTGTCAAGGATAAAGACCACCCCGTCTTGTGAGACAGGGACAAAGATGAATATGGGAGGGAGGACATTAGAGTAAGATGAGGAACTCTGGGCAAATGGCCTTCATTTTTTAGTGAAGTATAAGGCACAGTTCTTATTTGGGGGGAGGGGGAGAGGTTACTATGGGAGGCTTAAAGAAGGATTAAAAGATTAGAATAGCCACTATGGTACATGGGATAATTAACTGATTAGAGAAGTATAAAAGGATTATCTTTATTGCAGTGAGGGCCCAGTTGAGATTATGCAACATACATTGGTCATGGACCTAGACAGTGTGTTTTTGGGATTTTTTACAGTCCCTTTCAGTAGCACATGAATAAAAGAGAAGATATTGTCAGCAATAGGATAAAGAGACAAGGAATATCATGGAGTTGAATTGGTTCACTCAAGGGACAAGATAGAGAAGGAAAGAAAGTATGGCCAGTGCATTTGGATGATGGCTTGAAAAAGAAATGAAGTGTGGAGGGACTATAAATTATGGTGAGGATGAAGAACATGGTTAGAGACTCATGAGGCAGAGGGAAAGATAGAATGATAGAAAGATTGTGATTAAATAAAGAAACTTCAGTATTTATAAACATTCAAGCAGAACACTTGTGGGTAATGGCAAAATCAAGGCTATGATCATCTATGTGTGTGCAGCTGAGGTAGAAAGAAAGAGTAGATTTGAGGACCTGAAAAGTTAGGGTGCTTGACAGAGTATCAGTATGTATGAAGTCCCCTAGTATGAAAACAAGAATTAGGGTGGAGAGAAAAATTATGAAGAAGGCACTAATTTATTGAAAAAGGAAGGAGAGTTTCCTAGAGCTACCAGAATCTTGATTGGGTGATAGAGATTGAATGAACTTCAAAGGAGGGGAGGTTAATGAATAAGGGTAGTTGAGGAAGTTTGGGGGCAGCTAGGTAGTGAGATCTGAGTTAAAATACAACTTCAGACACTTACTAACTGTGTAACTCTGGTCAAGTCACCTAACCCCTCTTTGCCTTAGTTCCTTATCTGTAAAATGAAGATGCACTGGAGAAAGAAATGGCAAATTACTCCAGTATCTTTGCCAAGAAAACTCTATGGACAAAGTCAATGAGATCATGTAGGGTCAAACACAGCTGAACAACAAAGTTGAGGGAGGGCTGGGAAGTTGACAATGAATGAAAATGAAAGAACAGGAGTGAGGAAGAGGAAGAGAGAAAGGCAAAGAGTGATGGATAGCTGGGAGAGTAATAGTACTATTAACAAAAATTAGGAAGTTGATGTGCATGAAGGTATGTCTGTTCCTCTTGCACCCTTTGTCTCTTTTTCTGTGTGTACAGATCTCACAGTTTCCCTCTAACTCACTGTATCCATCTGTCTATATAGGTCCATCCATTCCCATATTCATGTACATGTTTGAAATTTTCTTTAAAACATATTCCTGTATTTTTCTTGAGTACATCTTTGTCTCTCTCTGGGTCTTTCACATTACTTTTTCATTTGTGAGCTCCTTGAGGTCAGTTTCTAAGACAGGCTTGTTCTCCTTCCTCTCAATTTTTTATGTGCCTTCTTTCCTTACTTTTTAGCCCCACGGTTCCTAAAACAATAAAAACCTCACAGTATATACTTAATAAATGGCTTTAGAGAATCAAGATGGAAACCCTACCCTGGCACTCAAAGGTCTTCACAATTTTTCCTCAACATATATTTCCAAATCTATATTCCATCAAATGAATAAAATAATTTCTACTCTCAGGGAGCTCACATTCTCACAAGGAAGTTGTTTTTTTTTTTAATGTGTAAGTACATAAAGAAAAAGGAGAATAAAAACTAATAATTACATAGTGGTTAAATATAAGGTAATTTTGGGAGGGAGGGCACTAGTAGTTGAGGGAATTATGAAAAGCTTGCTTCTTGCAGAAATGATACCTAAACAACATCTCAAAAAAAGAGAGGGAGTCTTATTAAGTAGAGGTAAGGATGTAGATCATTCTAATCCTGGGAGATACTGAATGAGAAGGCTCAGAGTCCTGTCCACAGATGGAATGTTTGAAGAACAGAAGATCAGTTTGCAGAATTGAAGATCATGGAAAAGAGAGGAATTATATCCACTCAGACTGGGAAGATAATCTGGAATTAGATTGTAGAGGACTTTAAAAGCAAAGCAGAGGAATTTACATTTTATTCTAAAGACAATAGAAAATCTCTAGGTTTCATCAAGTTGAGTAGCTACATACAGTCACATCTGTACTGTACTCAAGGAAAATTATTTTGACAATGGTATGCAGATTGCACTGGAGTGGTAAGAGATTTGAGGCAAAGAGATTACAGGTAATGGGCATCTGAACTCCATCAATGAGAGCTCAAAACTCAAACTATTATGAAAGTTTACCTCTTAATTCTCTTTTTAAAAATTTCTTTAAAATAATCAGCGTGCTTTTCTTTGAATGAAGTTAAATTTCTTACAACAGATTCAAATACGTATGCCTAAATTCTACTGTTTTAAAAGTTGGGCTAAGAAACATCAAATTTTCACATCTCTTTTCTATATCCTTGTCTATCCAATAAAGTGATAGGGATGTTAATTAGGGTGACACAGAGAGAATTATGACCTAAGAAGTTGTTTGTACATCCAATATATTATTCCCTTTTTTCCTTCAAAAAAACATTTTTTATAGCCATGCCTATGGGCAAGAACCAGACAATCTCCAAATTGTGAAATACAGCCTGCTTATGTAAGGAGAAAAGCTTGATTCATGATTTTCAAAGACCAGAATTTCAGAGGTAGAAGAGACCTTACTGGCCACCTAATCAAATCCCTAATTTTACATATAAGAACACTGAGGCCCAAAGAAGTGACATCACTCACTCAAGGTCATATGACTAATTAATGTTAGATTCAGGACTATAACTCATCTTCTAATTCCCAGTGTACTGTCTCTCCTACTACTACATCACACTATCTCTCCATGAAAGACTTAAAGTACAATTAAAGGTAGAGACAGATGAAATTCCTATTGAGTTCAATAAATGAATTATTCATTTTAATTTTTAAAAAGAATTTATCATGTTCTGTTGATGAGGCTAGTAAATTCTGGTCCTTACCCTTGGTCAGGTCAATTTTTTAAACTTAATATTTGATTAAATTTTAAATAGGCATTGAGTACAAAACCAGCAGATTAGATTACATTAGTACAAGTTACCCTTTATTATTTAAAAGTTTTTAATCTAATTTGTTTCTAATTCAGTATCAATTCCAATAAATCATTTTAATCAACTTTATGTTTTCCTTCTTTGATGTCTTATTGCAATGCCTCACTGTAATATGGTAGTGACCCTATATATTCAAAACCTATACAAAGAGAACACAAATTCTAACAGAGCCTATACCAAGCTGAAAACAACTTCAAGTAACAGCCCGGTGAAAAGCTAGATCTCTTTCAAGTGAGGATCAATCTAGCTAAGGCTGCCAAAGGCTAATTATCAGAATGGTAAATACCAGATGATGACTTTTTTCCAACTGAAACAGCTTAAATAGACCATCTACCAAGATGTGGAGGTACTGTCAACTCCATCATAGGAAGGAAGATCGTTGTTCAGCAATTTTTCAGTTGTGTCTGACTCTTCATGACCCTATTTGGGCTTTTTTTGGTAGAAATACTGAAATGGTTTGCCATTACCTTTTCCAGTTCATTTTACAGATGAGAAAACTGAGGCAAACAGGGCTAAGTGACTTGGCCAGGGTCATGCAGCTAGTAAGTGTCTAGGGCCTAATTTGTACTCAGGAAGATGAATGAGTCTTCTAGACTCTAGGCCTGGCACATTATCCACTGTATCATCTAACTGTCCAAAGGAGGGAGTATTCACTCCATTTAAGATAAAAATCCTCAGAGTTTTGAGATATTAATTTTTAAGCCTCTGTACTGTAGAACTTTGGTTCTTGTTCCCCATCACTTTCATGATGGATTTTAAGTGTTTGGGTAATTCTTCATCAACTTTCTAGTTCTAGGTTCAGAGCATTAGCTTATCCTTCAGGTTGGTGCTGGAGGTAAAAGAAGGAGTTAGATGATTATAGTTTTAGTTGAATAGGTCTGGCAATTTCAGAATACGTAAGTAGACAGAGATGCAAAACCACCTTTCAAATATTTGTCTATTTTCATAGTTCTAGTTTATAAAATGTTAATAATAGGCAGAATTAAGATTTATTATTAAATCACAGAAAATTATGGCATTTTTCAATTCAATTAATTGAACCCAATGCACTTCAATTACGTAACTCGCGTGAAAGGCACTGTGTTGGACAGTGGGAAAATTTTTTTTTAATTTCACAGACCTTTTCTGAAAGAGCTCACATTCCACTGGGGACAACATGATCTATATTTAGATAAGTCTAATTCAAGATAGGGAATGATGGAAATAGGAGAAAGATCTATACAAAGTATATACTCCAAGAAAATTTGAGAAGACAGAAAATGTCCTTTTTTTGAGAAGAGAAAAAAAAATACTTTTAACTGAGGAGAGCAGGGAAGGTCAGCATGGTGATATCTTTTAAAATGAACCTTAAGGGAAGATAAAGATTGTGAAATTGACAGTTGAGAAAGGATTTTATTCCTGGCATGAGAGACCACTTGTAAGAATTGATAGAGGCAGGAACCCAGGAAAGGAAATGTACTATAGACCTCAGAGGAAAATAGTCCAGTTTGAATTGATTGTAGAATTTATAATCTTTGGAAATAAAACCAGACTCAGACTGTAGAAGTCCTTAAATCCAGAAAGGAATCTTATAGATCCCATTTTGTTGATAAATTTAAGGCACAGAAAGGTTAAGTGACTGCCCAAAGTCACACAGCTATTAGCAAGATTTGAACCCAGGTCTTTATGACTCAAAGTCTATTGTCTACTGTGCCACTTTAGATGTTATACACACACATGTATGCATACAACCCAGTATGATATATACAAATATATCCAACATTTCATATCCTAGATAATTCAGTGATGGTAGAAATATCGATTCTTTGGGAAAGACAGTGTTAAGCAGAGTTAAAAAAACAACTCTAAGCTAACCTCCTTCTTTGTGTGTATTCTATACCTTGACATGTGACCTCGCAAGAGTTAAGTTAAAATCAATTATTTCCTGATGTGATTTTTCCTTCTTTAATTAATTTTTTTAAGTTCAATTTCTTTTCCTCTCTAGAAGTATCAGGCCAGGGGCGGGCCACACACATCTGGTTGTCACTAGGAACACATATTGGAATAATCATTTAATGACAAATTACTCTATTAATATGTTCTGGTGAGTCTTTCCATAGACAAGTTGCTTCCTTCTCACAAGCTATTTGTCATATGTCTTTTTAAGTGATCGTTCTGGAAAGGACTAAAAATCGCACACATTTTTCACCCAGTCGTTGACAGTGACCAATGAGCATGTTTTCCTGGGCATATGTTTGGCAGGTGGCTTGTCTTATTTTAAAGCACAATTTTGTATTTCTTTTCCTTTATTAATGAACTTATTTTTTGACATTGACTGTCACATTTTTGATGTATATTACAGCCTTCTGAACACTAATAAACAGATTAAGAAAAACTTTGATCTGCCTGGTTGATTGCTTACCTGCTATAGAAATCATCTACTGACTTATTAAGTAAAATCATTTTATCAGCCTTGCCAAGGAGCTGAAGGGTATCAGCCATTTCAGATTCAATGAATAACATAAAAGTTTGAGCAAAGTCTGGCCTAAGTGTCAAATTGCTGAGCATCTATTGATCTAGGTGTTTTTCCACTTTTAATTAGAAATTGACTTCTGTACTTCTCTTACTAATGTAAAATGTTCCATTTTACATTAGTAACAGATTATAACTATTAGGGAGATATAGAACATTCCGACATTTTCCTAGAAAACCTAATATATACAATGTCTATAAAGTCCAAATTAAAAGAAGGTTTGTGTCAATTACCTAAATAAATTATTCCCCCCCCCCAAAAAAATATTCCAACACCCCACAATCTGATATTAAAGAGACAGGAATAGAGGAGAAAAGAGACTCAAACTACCAAAAATAAAGCTTAGGAAAATCACTAGTAACCTCTTGTAATATCATTTTCCCAAACAAATGTTTAATTTAGGTGGCAAGACTTTCCAAAGAAAAATTTCAAAAATAACAACAACAAAAACACCAGAATTTCTATTCTCTAGGGTCATTAAGATAATCATGTATTTTCAAAATGGTCAGGTTTTTCTTCTCTAAAACACAGGCATCTCTCAAAAGAGAAGTATTCTCCCTGTGTTACAGCTTCTTAACTTGTTTTGTGCCATGGGACACCTTTGGAAATTTGGTGAAGACTGAGAAGGCTGGAGAAGAACCTTTCTCAAAAAAAGTTTTTAAATAATTGAAGAGAATGCTAAATTCCAGGTAGAGATTAGTGAAAATAAAGATTTGTTCATCCAAGTTCACAGGCCCCTTGAAATCTATCTAGGACTCCATGGACCCCAGGTTAAAATCTTTGCCCTACTGGGATCATGAGTAAAAGTTTGTTCAATTTATTTAGTCTGTGCAAGACAGGTGCAATAAAGATATACTTCAGGGAGCTTTCTTTAAAAAATGTTTCTTAATTTCTTCAAAATAGAGCAGCTGACCCTTCCTTCAATAGATTTCCTGTTGGATATATGTTCCACTATAGTTGTTTTGCTTAGAATTTGTTTTTTGTTTTGGGTTTGCTTGTTTTTGTTTGTTTTTTGGTGGTAATGGTGGGGTTTTTTCAGCTTGTTTTATTTTGTTTTTGAAACTAGGATATCTTATCTCATTCAGGCTACAAGTGCAGGGGCCACTTACAGGCCCAATCTCAGTACCAATTGGAACAGAAGTTTTGAACCTGCCCCATCTCTGACTTTAACCAATTTGACCCTCTCTTGGCAATCTAGTGCACCCTCCCCAGTCCCAGAAGTTCACTATATAGGTACAGAGATTTTTGTGGCCACCCAATCAGCTGGAGCCCCACTGTAGCTCAGAACTCAAACTCAGTCAATCCACCAGCCTCAGCCTCAGTAGCAGGGATTATAGGCATACTCCACTATTACCAACTCAGACTTGACAATACAAGAATGGTTTGAAAGTGAGGGAAAATCTATCATCTTCCCCCCCTCCATAATAATTCTGTGGCAGAGTATGAGCCAGGGAGTCCTTTTGTTTCTTGTTCAACATGCTACTATATTGCACTATTAGACTGGCATTTCAGGACAAGAAGTTAGAGCAAATTCAGGGCAGTCCTACCTGTCTGCACATGGGACATGATTCCTTGTCCTAATATTAACCCTGGGGCAGCATTCCTCATTGGCCTGGGTGCTGTTTTCTTTGAGGAAACCATGCTTCACAATTTCTTTTGACAATTTAACATGAAGAGTTGCTTTCCTCTGATATGGCCCAGAGTTCATGCTTCTTGAACAGGTTGTCTGAGGTAAAATAAACCCACCATCTGTTCCCAGTGCTTGTTTAATTTTGGAGGGAATCTAAAATTTGACTAACTCTGTAAGATGAACTGAGAAAACGTAAACAAAGCCTCTTTATTTAAAATTGACTAAATGCATGTTTTTCCTCTTTCCAGATGATCTGCTTCCTTCCAGCTGTGCCTGCTCAATTCACACATCATTCAGAGAGTGCCAGTGTCACAGCAGTGAACAGGCAGAGTTCAAGGGAGATGAAGCTGGGCCAATCTTACCTTCACCTCCTGAATACAAATGCAAGCCCTTAGGAAGGTATTAATAATGCAAAAATAAAGCAAGGAAGATGGGTTTATGCAGCCCTCCAAGCATCAGCAAAGGCAGTTGGGATGCACCACATTGAATGTGTCTAGGGACACTGACCATCTGCGTGGATTCCAAATCCCCTTTTCCATCACCCTCAAGGGCTTCATGAATAAAGATGAAACCAACAGACACTCTCTGTCTCCTCTGTCTCTCTTGAGTACCACTGCAGGTGCACACTTAATAGACTTCCCTATCTCTTTGGGGAACAGCTACCTCAGAGACTCTACAAATCCATAGCTGTAATCTTCTCTTTTCTGTTTTAAAGGTGTGTATATATATTCAAATCACTGAGGAGAATGATAAGAGGAGACATAACTGACAACAGGGAAGAAATGTACTTATCTTTAGGAGATGCTGGGAGCAGCACAGTGTGTCAGCACCAAATATATTCACCAAGTAACAAATGTGCCTTAAACCTCAGCATCCTACTTCATTCTCCAGGGAAGGGCAACCAAACTCTGAAGTAACTCTGGGCAAACTGGTGCTGTCATGTTACAACTATTGCAAGGTGAGATTCTTTGAGCACCTTCTGAAAGAAAAGCCCTGTTTTCAATTCATTTTATTATATATTGCTTCCCTAATGTTTCACATGTTCTTCAGAGCATTGGTTGTAGCTCTTAAAATTTGGTGGGAGAGCAAACAAGAGAGGCAGTGATGAAGAGCCAGGGCATTTCAGGAACTGGGAGTGGCAGCCAAAATGAAGCCTTTACACAAAGGCAGGGATATCACATATAGGAAGCAGCAAGGAAGCAAGATTGAGTGAAACAGAGTGAATGAAAGGAAATTATGTACAGTAAGCCTGGAAAGGAATGAAGGCAGGAACCAATTGTGAAGGGATTTAAATTTCAAACAGAGGAGTTTGTACTTGAACAACAGGGAGTCACTAGAATTTCTTGAGCAGGGGAGTAACATGTCAGACCTGTGCCTTAAGAACGTCTATGTGTCAGTTTGTATTGAGGATGATCTAGAGAAAAATGAGATTTGAGCAACAAAAAACAACTAGAAAGCTATTGCAGCAGTTTAAGCAAGAAGTGAGGAGAACCCAAACCAGAGTGGTAGCTAAGTAAGTAGGAAAAAGGAAATCAGCACAAGTGATGGTGTGGGAGTAGAATCAGAAAAACTTATCAGCTGATGATGAAGGATAGAAGACAGGAAAGAGATTATCTCCATTTTTGATATGTTGAGTTTGAAATGCCTATGAGTCCATTCTCTTATCCTTATCCCCTTCCCATGAAGAAGTGGCCCTTCTACTTGCCCAAGTCAACACTTCTATCTGCATCTTTTGTCCTATCCCCTCTCAAGTTCTCCATCAGATCATCCCAGCTCTCCTCCCCATTCTTTCCCTTATCTTCAGTCTTGCCTTGTCTCCTAGTTCCTTCCCTGCTTACAAACATGCTCATATCTCCTTGCTAGTCATCATCTTAATATCTCTCATCATTTTCATGGTGCCAAAACTGGCATGTCAAAATCCCTCGAGAAAGTCATCTGTCCTAAGTGCTTCTATTTCCTCTCCTTTATTACTCTTCTAAATTTTCTGTGAACTGGCTTCTGACCCCATCATTCAATTGAAACTTTCCTCTCCAAAGTCATCAGTGATCTCTTGAGAAATCTAATGGCTTTCTCTCAATTCTGATCCTTTTTAACCTCTCTGTATCATTTATACTGCTTATCACATTATCCTGCTGGATACTGTTGGATACTTTCTCCTCAATAGGCTTTTTTTTTTTTAACTTTACCCTCTCTTGGTTCTCTGCCTATCTGTCTTAACTACTCCTTGTTGGGTTCTTCATCCATGTTGCACCCATTAACCATGAGTGATTCCTAATATTTTGTCATGGGTCTTAATCTTGATCTATACTATCTCATTTAGTGACCTGTAAAGCCAAGCACTAGCAGCTCTCCAGAGGACTGCTGCTGTGAATACCTCTAAGGTTCTGATCACATAGTATAGTGAACTCTCTATGTATTCAGCAGTAAACTAAAGCAAAACATTCACAGAAACCAAAGTATACCATTCATATGATATAACATAACAACTTATCACTAAAGTGGTCACATAGTTTTAGACAAAAGATATCATTCCATTAAGTCTTTAACTCAACCATCCTTAAGGAGCAATCCTCCTTAAGGGATACAAAGTACAAAGGTCTCCCACCCCTAGGTCACATTATCTTAATCTCGTCAGTCAGAAAGTCTGCTTTCTTCTTGATTGGAGACCAGCTTCCAATCATCCTCAACTCAATCATCCTTGAGGAGTACAAAGTACAAAATTCTCCCACCCCCAGGTCACAGTAAATCATGATGTTGTCAGCCAGCACTACATACCCAAGAAAGGTCCTTTCATCTTGGCTCAAGGCTGACTTCCAAATTCCATGGTTCCTCTTCCATGCTCCCAGTTTTTATCCATCACCTGGACTCACAGGTAGACAGCTCCTAGCTCCTGTTCCAGTTCAAAGCTCACGGTGACCAGTCTACCTCAAGCCCTTCAAAGTCTCTATTCCTGAGAAGAGAAAACTTAACAGAGCCACAATATCTACACACATCAAACTTAGCAGAATTACAACAGCATTCACACACATTGCCAGTCCTATGATCTCAATTCACTTTCTGCCTGTGAAATCAACACAAGTCAACAGACAGGGTGCATCTGTCTGACAAAGTAACACAAACACAAATCAACACAGACAGAACAGACAGAGTGCCAAACACCACAAGTATTCTCCCTCTCAGGTCTGCTCTGTTCCAGTTTGTGCATCTCCTTTTATATGGTGGTTCTCCTTCCTGTTCCACACTTCCTGTTGCATCAGCAAGTTCCTCCCACCTTCAAATCACAAGGTGGGGCTCAAGGGCACTTGAAGAACCAAAACAAGGTGCTAAACACTTAAATAACTAAAACAAGGTGCTAAGTACTCCTTTGCTTGCCATTACATGACTTCATCAGGGAAAGAAAGGGAAGGGACAGTAAATGTACTGAGCACTATGTTCCATTGCACTATGCTTAGTACTTTATAAATATTATCTCAATGTATCCTTACAACAGCCTTGTGAGGTAGGTGCTTTTACTACTCTCATTTTATACTGACTCTCTCACAACTATAACCCTAGTTTAGGGCCTCATCACTCATCCCCCTGGACTATTACAATGATCAACTTTTGACTCCCTGTACCTCAAGTTTCTCCCCACTGTGATCCATCATCTACTTAGCTACCAACATTAGTGTTCTATAATGTAGATCTGACCATTTTGCACCACTGCTCAATGAACTCTGTTGGCATCCTGTTACTATAAGGATCATATATAAACTTCTTTGTCATTCAAAGTTCTTCATATTCTAGTCCCTTTCTACCTTTCCAGTTTTCTTGTACCTTAATCTCCTTCACATGTGCCACATTCCAGCTGCACTGACCTACTTAAGAGGTCCTTAAACATGATACTTCACCTCCCATCTATGTGCCTTTGCACTGGCTATCCCCCATGCCTGGGTTGCTGCCTCCTCATCTGTCTCTTAATTCCCCTGACTTCCTTCAAGACTCGACTCAAATCCTGCTAAAGCCTCCCCACTCTCAGAATGTCTTCCATCTATCCTGCAGGTATCTTCTATCTACTAAGTTGTCTAATCTAGAGGTTCCCAAACTTATTTGGCCTACCGCCTCCTTTAAAAAAAAATTACTCAGTACCACCCTGGAAATCTACTTTCTTTAACCATTTAATAGTTAAAAAAAAAAATTTGCATCATTTAAAAAATATAAAAAAATTTTAAATGATACAACCTAAATTTAATATTTATTGTAAATGTGTAGGGTTTTTTTTCCCTACATTGAAATTTTGGTGACACAATAACCATGTAGTATTACATCACAAACAAGTCACTACATGCACAAATTCTTGCCAGATGCATGCTGGACTTCCCGATAATATGTGACAGGCTCACCTGCCAACACCTGCTTATTAAAATTTTTGGTGGGGCGGAGCCAAGATGGCGGCGTAGCAGCAGCAACATATCACAGCTCTCACATAGCCACCCCAAAATACCCATAAAATAGAACTCTAAACCAATCCTAGAAGCCCAAAACGCACACAAGGATACTACGAGGAACCATATCAGCACTGCGAACCGAAACCAGCCTGGCCTGAAGCCGCGGCTGTGCCCCGGGGGCGGCTGGGCAGGAGAA
>CM053585.1:80232846-80254694 GCA_028646515.1 Pseudochirops corinnae
TTGGCCTTTCTATGGCTTACACCAGGGGTCAATTTGCCTTGAGATGACACAGTAGTATTGAAAGCTATTGACTATGTTACTGGATCTCTGATTTGGAAATGATTAGCAGTTGTTTTCTTCATGAGTATTAAAGAATTGATCTTTTGCTAACATGGAAAACAAGGAAATAAAGGTCATTGCTCAAGAATGATGCTTTTAATACGAGACATTTTACTTCAGTCAAAACTTTTTCCCCTTTTTTCTGAGTAAAATAAAAATTGTGTGGGTTTATCTCTAGGAAATGTCAGCATGGCTGTGAACACTAGGGAAATTAAAAGAGTGAAAAGAATGTATTTCTTGGGGGGAAATGGGTGTGGGTATACACAGACTTGCTTGGCTCATTTATTAAATTGTGTGCTAAGGAAGGATTATCTGACCCAGTCTTATCCATTACCATGTGTCAGTGATTTTAAGTATAGATTTTTTTAAAATATAGCGTTTTATTATTTGCATTGGGCTGGGCCAAGTTGAAATGGAATGAAAAACTTAAGTATGTCGGAAACTTTATCTCTGATACAAAAATCAGGAACTAAATACTGGACCACCTTGGCCACACAAAAGAAAAGTGTCACAGAGCAATTCTGGCAGAAATGCACTGTCTCAGAAGAGGAGGGATCCTCGGAGCCATTTAATTCACCCCTTTTCTGAATAATGATACTCTCTACAACATCACCAGGGAATGGTCATTCAGTTTTTCCTTGAAGACCTTTTGCAAGGGGGAAATATCCTTCCCTAGGCATCTCATTCACTGTTACTCACCTGCAACAATTAGTAAGGCTTTTCTTCTCTTCAACCTAAATTTGTCTCTTTGTAATTTACGTCCATTTTTCTAGTTTTGCCCAATGGGATTGTGTGGGACAGAGACCACTACCAAAAAATCAATACAATACAAAGAGATACCTGAAAGCAGAAATGAGTTTATTACTTTCTCATGAGAAAGGATACCGCTCCTCTTTGCTCTAATGGCTCTGGCCAGGGAAGTACAAATTGATTCCAGAAAGCATGGTCTTTTTATACCCTAATGTGACACACACACACACCCCCACTACCGCCCTAACCCCCTTCCCCTTATCCCATTGGCTGGGCTTCACACAATCCATTTGTGTGAATCCTCCCCAACAACAAAGAACAAAGTTTGCCTAGAGACAAGTAAAGGTGGGAAATTCTGCAAGAGTTTGCTAAATAGTGCACAGTTTAGGTTCTATTGTAAAGCATGATCAGCTAACTACAGATGTTATTCTGTAAGGGCGTAAACTGTGTTTGAATAATACAAAAACTATTAATCCTTCTGAGGAGGCTTCACTTCTGAGAAATCATCCCTCACAGGATCAAACAGAATAAGTTTAATAGGAAAGGAGTACCTCAAGCTATATATCCAAAAGCCTGTTTCCCTTCCCACCAAATGCCAGTTGCACAGAGACCATCACATATAGCAAATAGTGAATAATCCATTTATCAGAACTAATAATGAACAGAAATCAGAAACATGACAACCCTTCAGTACTTGAAGACAGCTACTGGGTCCCCTCTAAGTCTTCTCTTCTCCCCACTAAGTATCCCCATTCATTTAACTGAACCTTATGTGACTTAATTCTATCTCCTTTCACCTACTGCTAATGATACTGTACTAATCAAAACAGGAGGAGGGGAAGAGAAGGGAAGAAAAGAAAAATGTTTTATTTCTATCATCCCTTGGAAAATTAGCCCATTTAGTTTTGGAATTCCATCATGGAGATGAGCTTGATTAGCCAGTGAATGAGTGTAAACTCACCTAACCTCCTCTATCTAGTTAGACTATGTTTTTACCCCAGGCATATTGCCATTCTCTCTTCTCTTCTCTTCTCTTCTCTTCTCTTCTCTTCTCTCTCTCTACTCCTCCTTCCCTCCTCCCTTTCCACTTCATATTCTTATAATATTACTCAAGTCAAAACCAACAGTGATTATGAAAAGGCCAACGACCAATTTCCTAATAGTTATGCACACTATGCTGCTTCAATTCCCCAGACAAGAACTCTCTTTCATGGCCACCACCTCCCCATATGTACTGTCTCCTTTTATTATGAAGTATGCTCCATGAGAACTGTCTGGATTTTATATTTATATCCCCAGGACCTAACAATCCCAGCGCCTGGCACATATTAGCTGCTTAATTTGCATAAAATTCTCTTCATTGATGGAGAATGATTATCCCATGCTCCTTGCCTATAGGAGGAGCAAAGTTGGCAAGAGCATGGGAGAGGAAAGATGCTACATCTTCTGGCTTCATACATGTGGTTCTAGATTCTCTTCAAGGAGAAATGTCCAGAGAAAAAGAGCCAGTATCACAATCAAATCCTTTTACCTCACTCACTACTAGAGAATTTGGGACATTTCCATTTGGGTTTGATAGGAAATATCTTTTGGTTAAGCTGAGATATCTCATTAATTGTTCCTTGTTTCAGATCTGTTCCCTTGTTGTTTGTCCTTCATTCTCTAAGAGGACCATGACATCAAGAAGATAACATCATGATTTGCAAATGAATCGGATTTAAGTAAAGGAGGCCCATGCAAAGTCAACAGCTTCACTCTCTCCTCCAGGGCCATCTGGGTCCAGTGGCAAGATATAGATCAGGATTACCGGAGAAGTCCCAAGATGCAGTGGGAGACCTTGACCGGTTTTAATTATTTCACTTCAAGTGGGAGAACATATTCATTCTATATAGTATTTGATTTCTGCTTGGTATTGCCTTGGATAAATGTATTTGCTATTCACTATGTGTGATGATCTTTTTGGAACTGGCATCTGCTGGGAAGGGACTTTGGATATACGGTTTAAGCTAGGTCCTTCAGCATTAAGGTAGAGTAATCAGAAGAGTGGCTTGAACCTAATGATAATTTCCCCTAGACTACTGATATTTAGGGGGTGATGGATATAATCCTAGACTGATCTAGTCTCCTTCCTGAGTAAAGCAGATTGGTCAACCATATGGTCCCAGTCTCCTGATCTTCTGACAGCAGGAATCAAAGTCTCCTTTGGAGAAAGGTAGTTAGAGGAGACTCCAGAGATAAGTATTCCCACTTCTCTACAGAGTCACTTCTAGATGGATCCATATGCACACACATCTCCTACAGGGGCAACATGCATACATACATGTGTACATACACACAACACCCTACAAACATGCCTTCTTATTCATTAATCCTGGTCATTGATAAGGGAACTCACCTCAAAATGGCCAAACAGGGCTAAAGACAACATTGCCTGAATTGTTGGCCTGAAGGAACAAAATCAGATTTATTTATTTATTATGGAAAAGTAGGGAGAGGAATGGATCACAAAAATGTAGAGATCCACTCTACAGAATGCATCTGCTTAGCACCTATCCTTTCAAAGCTGAAAGTCTTATCCAATGAATGGAGTAATTATGGCTTTCTTGGTGCCTTTTGAGAGGAACAATGCCAGATAATGTTATTATCCAATATTCAAATAGTTCTTTGTATTTGGAGTGGTTTTTGCAGTCATTAGTCAATCTCCATCTCTAGTCATTCTTTCAGATCTCAGTTAAAACCTTGCCTTCTGCAAGGAGTCTTTTCCACCCACCTTAAGGTTAGTGCCTTCCCTCTGAGATTGTCTCTACTTTATACTATCCAGTATCTGTCTTATTTGTTCATAGTCATTTGTGTGTTATCTCCTTTACTAGACTGCAAGCTCCTTGAGAGCAAGGAACTTTTTTTTATCTCTCTCTTTTTATCCCCAGTATCCAGCACTTAGAAGGGAATTAATAAATGTTTGTTGACTATCTGTTTAGACTGTTTCTTGGAAGACAGGTTACCACAACTAGTCTTAATTTATATATAGGGACTGGTAAAAAAAAAAATCAGCCATGTCCTGAGGAGTTAAGCAAAAATTAGAATAAAAACTAGAACTCAAAAATTCTCAATTTCAATCTTCCCCTGAACTCAGTCCATCTAACTATAGATAATGCCTCTCAAAAGAAACAATGAAACATCCCCTAATCTCATCTCAGAATGACCTTAACTAAACAATGTCTCTTTTGGACAAAGAAATAAAATTTCAGCTTTTTTTGGAAAACGGATCTTGTGTATCTCATAAATATTGGGTAATTGGGGTGGCTGGGTGGTGCAGTGAACAGAGCACAAGGCCTTGGAGTCAGCAGAACCTGAGTTCAAATCCAGCCTCAGACACTTAACACACACACACACACACACACACACACACACACACACACACATAAAACTAGCCATGTGACCTTGGGCAAATCTCTTAACCCCAATTGCCCTACCTTCCCCCCTCCAAAAAAAAAAAGCAAAAAAAAAATTTATAAATATTGGATAATAATAACACAATTTCCCAGTGTATAAGAAATACTTGTTTTATTGGAAGCAAGGAACTTATAAGATCACAATGCGATGCTTCCTCTATGAAGGGCAAAAACTGACATAGACTTCTGGGAGTTGGAGTTTTTCATTCATCTCTTAAGGCAAGAAAATATCATATGGTTTGGAATGTGATAATCCAAGGGGAGAGGCTATGAAAAAATAAGAAAAGAAAAAACTGGGAAGAGAAAGGATACTATGTAGATGCAGGAAGTCACTGCATCTAAGACTCTGAGGAACTTTCTCATTCCCATCTACCCTCACCCAAGGATTCCACCATTTCTCTTGCGAACGGTTAGAAGAACTTTGTTATTAGAACATACTCTCTTTGAATATATCTAATAAGTCAACTTCTTTCAAGTCACTTTTGCTTCCCAAATTGAAGCATTATCTTTCTATACCATATACTTACACTTCTATCGATCCTACTTTATTCAGAGGCTCCGTGGGCTCTTGCTTTCCACTGTTGGGGGAAATTGTCACTTTTGCTCAAGGATGAAAAAGCACCTTTGCAGGTCCTTTGGTCAAAAGAAATGAGTTCTTCATTCTTTAGTTTAAAAGCCCCCCCAAAAGCCCATACAGAACATGAGGCTAATAATTCTACAAATAAAAGTAACCAAAGCCAAGATGGGTTGAAAGTGATTTGATTTTAACTTAGGTACCTTATAAAGTCTTCCTAAATTAAGAGAATCGTGTCAGATCTACTATTGACATCCAGAACATCTCTAAAACTTCCTGGTAGGTAGGTATTTTTCCTATTTTAAGGATCATCAGGAACTAAGAATCTGTAATCTTCCCCAGAAAAGTTTTTCCAGTGCCTAACTACCCCTACTGACAACAATCTCATTCAATATCCCTCCTATTAAAGTTTGCACCTGTTAGACAGGGTTCTATCTTTGGTTTAGCCTCCTTGGAAATGGAATAACATTAGTCATTTTTTTTCTGACAAGCTTTCCCATACTTCTCACCAAAGGGAAAATTCGTATAAAAATTTCTCAGAAAAGGAAGTTACTTTTCTGAATTTAGTTTCAAATCATTTTATGCTATAATTCGTAAGTCTTACAGTTGTCACAGAAAGTTTTAAAGTATAAACCAAAATAAATTTTTAACTGAAATAGTTTCCCTTTCACACAAGGAGTAAAAAGTAACTGGCAATTTCATCTCTAAAATAAAAATGTTTCTATGTAAAGTTGATCTGAAAATACATTTGAGAAATTTTTTTTAACCTGCCTTAAAATTTGTCTGAAATGGTTTACTTTTTCTTGAATCAAGAAATCTTAATAAATATGAACAGTTGAGGAAAAACTATGACCTTTACAAAATGAATGTCACTTAAGAACACAGAATTTTTCACATTAAATGCTAAGAGAAGCTTTTGGAAAATATTCCTGATTTCATTTGGCAGTAACTTTCTCACTTTCTCATTTCTTCTTTTTCCCTCCTTTTAAACAGAAATCTGTTTCTTTAGCATTCTGGTCAGAATGACATTTCTTGTTATGGCTTCTTACTCAACTTTTTTTAATTTAAATTTTCAAGAAACAGTATTTTCTGAGAAATACATGTACTGAGATTCCTGTCACATGGCCCACTGAGATCTGATTCTACTCTCCATGAGCCTCAAGAACCAAAAAGAAATGGAATGGAGTGTGCATTTAAGCAAATCACAGGCATTCCATCACTACCTCCATCCAACTTCCTCCTCCTGGGCTCAGAATGTCCACAAATCTATAGGGAATTCATCAATGCACTTTTCTCTCCAGCCAAGCCCAAAAGTGTAAAATGTACTTCTCCATTGCCAAGGATTTATCCTCTGTTGTTAGTGATGCCTACAAGCTTCTAATTACTTGATGAGGCTAATGGGTAGAAGTGCTTAAAAGGCTATGCTCTATGCTTCCATTATTGTAATCCATGTCAAAGGAAGCCCAAACCAACACGCCCTGACAAGCTTTCAGATTGTTGTTCACATGGTTTTTTTTTAAATTACAGTCTTATTTAATTTCTCATTGAGCCCTGACATCTTATACAGCTTTCTTTCATGTTAGAATTAACCCCCAAAGAGAGGTCTGTATTTTTCAGGCTTGGCAAGTTATGGCATATGACGCAGGTGGCCAGGGGGGGAGTGGGGGTTAAGAGAGGGGGGAGTGAGGCAAAGGACAGGAAATGTATAAGGGATATTAAACTTGAAAATAAGTGTAATTTCACATCTAGTAACTTTTACCACTTTGTCAGTGGAGGCAAAATAGACATTCTCTTCATTTTAGTTTCCTTAATCATCTTGTCATCTGTATAACAGTAGGGGGATCCAGCTACAGAAAAGTAAAGGAAGAAAACAAAGTTTCCTCAAGCTCGACTAGAGAAAAAATACCGAGAGAGGCAAGAAGCCATTGCCTTCTTTTTTTAACTGATATTTGCTGGTATTTAACTAATGTTTAACTGATATTAAGAATGAGACAAGGGCATGCTTTAAATGTCTTTTACTTTGAAAAAGAGAAATACCACTACTTGAGGTTGGCAACATGTCCCAATGCCATTCCAACGATACTTCTGAGCTGGAGTCCGGGGCAGCACCTCTCTCAAACAATCCCACAGATTCAAAAGAATTTTGAGCCCAGTTACAATTTCCCTAGGCTTCAAAATACACAGCAACACCCATGATCACTAATGCCACCCACACCTTTGGGATCACATCATGAAACCAAGAAAATACATAGATCCATTGATAGCAAATGTGATCAGTTACACACACACACACACACACACACACACACACACACACACACACACAAAATCAAGCCAAAGCATGATATAAAGGAAGGACATTCCTGTACTTAACAGAGTGCTAGGATTAAAATCAGGAAGACCTGAGTTCAAATTCTACTTCCAACACTTATTAGCCATGTGATCATGATCATTTTACGTCTTAGAACTTGTTTCCTCCTCTATAAAATGGGGACAATAGCACCTGTAGTTCTCATCTCATAGACTCAAGTGAGATAGCACAACCTACAAAGTGCTTACCACATATTGCACAAAGATTTGAAATTTGCTTTTAAAAAAAAAAAAACACCTTGATGAGTTGTGCCATTAAGAAACTGTTCACTAACTAGCTCTGGCTAATCCCAATACAAATTCATTAATTCACACTATAAGGGGGACTCAGGGAAAGGTTGTGTTGTACCTGAACCCAAATCCCAGGTCACTGCACACCACCTGATTCATGGCCCACCATTAAGTCCCTTTTAGATTTCTGTTTTTGTCCCTATCCTATATCATGACATAGCTTGGAACAGCTGTAAGGCATGTCTGGGCATTGCTCAGGACAAAGTTCCCTATCAGCATTCTATATATATTTCTTTCCTTGAATCATTATGAGTATACAGAGTGCAACTCAGGGTTATGGTGTAATATAGTGACCACCCTGTCCTGTTCCGTTAACCAAACAGGGTCCCCATGCCCTCTGCCCCAAACATGGCCCTGGCTTGTCCTGGGACTTTCCAGTTCCTCCTTACCCATGACCTGCCACCCTGTTCTGGAAAGAGCTGACTATCCCCGCTCTTCCAAGGGACACCTGAGTCACAGGAAGACTGCACCCTTATACTCTCACACCATATTCCCAAATTAGCCCTGAACTATAGATCTAACCAACAGCTGTTCTTTGCTTTTGTACGTCATGGCTTCTGCTAGCTCCCCTCCCTGATTGTGGTTTTGTGGTTTTGGCCTGTATAATCAAGTCTGTAAACCTCAAAGGCACTTCCTGATTTGAGTTTACACTCCAGGTGGTCATGTGCTTGATCAATAAATCCACACCTAAATTTATCTCGAACCCAAGTCTCGGCTCGCTCTTATTCTCTGCACAACAGTTGGAATACAAAATATTTCTAAAGAAATAACGAAATATTTTCTTTTTAAGTAATAATATAATAATACTTACATAATACTTATTATGTGCTAGGTACTGTGCTAAGCATTTTACAGTTATCTTCTCATTTGATCCTCATAACAAAGTTGGGAAGTAAGTGCTAATATAATCCCCATTTTACAGATGAGGAAACTGAGGCAGAGATTAAATGAATTGCCCAGTGTCATGTATCTAGTGAGTGTCTGAGGCTAGATTTGAACTCAGTTCTCCCTAACTCCAGGTCCAGCACTTTATCCAGTTCATCAACTATCTGTACTAAAGTACATATGATAATCCTGAAAACAAGGGCAGGAAAGACCAAAGCTAGATTTTTCATCTGGGAGAATCACGTTTCAGAGAAAACTTCCACTAATGAAGGACCCAAAGATATTCCTGTTTCTTTCTCAGGTTTATCTGCTCCTTCTCAACTGAGCCTGGAAATATCTGGCATTCCCACCAAATGGAGAGCATTATCTCCACTACAAGGACACAAGGCATAAGAAATAGCACAGCTTTTATCTGAGACATTTAAAAAATATAGAAAAAATCCCATGTACTATCAAGAACCTTCCTCATATTTTGTATAGGGCCACTGTCCTCTAGTTATAGTACTATAGGCAGTAGCAGGGCATAGGGAAACAATGAGAACAAAACCATGACAGTGCAATATATCCAGAGAGAATAGTATGGTTTACTGGTATGAAGAATTCATAGAAGCAAATGAAAATACATCATAACTACTTTAGTTTGCCCTCCTCTCCAAGAAGGAAGACCTCAAAGTTCATGAAAGAATCAAGAGGCCTCCATCTTTCTGATAGGCCAACTCTCCTAAAATATTTGTACAATCCACATAATTTACCATACTACCCTGGATAGGACTCTAATGGTTGGCAAAGTTCAGATTTCCTCTCTATCAGGTACCTGTACTTCATCCAACAGCTCAAGAATCCAACCAACTTTTACCAACTGACTGTTCTATCAAAGCTATATAAGAGGCCCTTGTGCCTCTTCTGCCAGTTCCTCCTTGGTGCATCTCCAACTCTCTCTCTCTTTCTCTCCCTCTCTGTCTCTCCTTCCCTCCTTCTCTGATTCCCTCCCTCCTCCTCTTTCTCCCTCCTTCCTTCCCTCTCTCTCTCTCTCCTCTCTCCCTCTCTCCTCCTTTCTCTCTCTCTCTCTCTCTCACTCTCATTAAGTAGTTATTCTGCTTCTTTATATAATCTTCTTTATATAATCTTCATTGCCCTAGCTCCTAATAATACCAACTTCTTTCTCATATTGGTATTTCACCACTTTGCTGCTATAACAAGCCATACCCAGAAGTCATTTTGATCTACTTCATCACAGTTTCTGCTCCCCACTATTCTCCAGTCTCTTCCCCAGGACATGGTGTTACCTCAAAAATCTAAACATTTAAAGAGCAATCTGTGTTATGGCTTCTTTTGAATGAAACAGCAAGATCAAGCTCATACCAGTCTACTTGAAACTTTCCAACTCTCACAGGCAAGTCAAAGGGTATTCAAAACGTTTTACCCTAGTAGAGTGGAAAGGTCTAGATTTAGAGTAAGAAGACTTAATTCTGCCACTTTCTGATTGTGTGATATTAAATAACTATGGTGACATTTTAAAAGTCTGAAAGACATAATTTCTGGGTAATGAATAATTTTATTAATAACGCTAGCCTAGCATATTACTAATAAAATGGATAAGTGACTCTCTCGAATGCCAAAGACAAATTGTGGCAGTGGGCTCACAGTTTATATGCCCTTGGAAGAGTGGGTGTTCTTAAAAGTGACAATCAATTCTGATTAGCTATAAATTAGTGACAGAGAATGAATATTATAATGAAAGGTAGGCCTATGCTAGTGAGGGGCTAGGAGATAAAGCTTGTCACATCCAAATCATCCGCAGACTTGGGGAAGAGACAAAGGATCTATATACTCCACACAAGCCTGATCAGAACACAATGGGCCAGGAGTTCCACTTCAGATTAAATTCCTTGTAGGGCTGAATAGGATAGCAATACCTAGATTGAGTAGAATATTAATCCTATCTGCTATCATCAGTCCTGTCCTTTTAGAAGCTAAGCCTTAAAATGAGGACTTTAGATGAAAGGGGAAAACTCTGGATTTCTCCAAATCATTGGTTATTAATAAGCATTTCTCTCACTACTGAGAAAGGTTCATCATCAGTAAAATGAGGGATTTTGACTAAACAATCTCTAGGGTCCCTTCAAATTCTAAATCTATGATACTATGATTTAGTGGCAGTATTCACTTTAAAAGTAGCCTTACAAATCCTTAATCTATTTGGCCCTCCTTTTTAGAAAGTTAACCATTGCACTCATTTAGACCATTAATTTGTCTAGCAAGTACTTTACTCACGTATGAGTTTCAACAGTTCCTAATTATTGGCGTTTTTTAAAACAGAGCATCCAAATCATTGGATTTTTGAATCAATCTAAGAAAAAACTCTAACCACAAATAAGAGTTGGTGAGTTATTCCAGGCAAATTCCTCGCAGTTGTCACTCAGATTAGGATTCATTACAAATCCTTTATCTGTAGCAAAACATTTGACTGTTTTAATGACAACCTGATCCTGGAGGCTACAACATTGTACAGTACCTTGGGAATAGGAAAGTAATCATTTGAGTTATACTACCCCTAGACAAATGAGCCTACAGACAGAAGACCATATTTTTAAGTCCCTAAAGTCTTTTCATTTTTAAAGATTAACAAAGCCAAGGTATTTTTTTTTAAAAGACTTGATCAAAAAAGGAAAAGTAAAATCAAATTATGAAAATTAAAAATTAACAAAGTTAGTTAACAATGGAGAGGAAATAAGAATTCTCAGAAAATATTGTGTCATCAGAAAATATGGCAACAAAACTTTGGCTGATAAATATAAAATACTCAAATTAGCAAAAAAAGAAAAAAGAAATAGAAATCTTAAGCAACTCAATATCAGAAAGAGATACTAAAGTAAGTTATAAACAAACTACCGAAAGGGAAAAAAACTCTAGTCCAGTTTTACAAGTGAATTCTATCAAACATTTAATAAGCAACTATGCTATACTACAAAATTATTCTTAATAATTGAGAAGTTAATTAGTCAATAACCATTTATTAAACATCTACAATGTGCTAAGCACTGTGGATTGCTGGGGATAAAAAGAAAGGTAAAAGATAGCCCAGTTCTGGCCCTTGAGGAGTTTATAATCTATCTAATTATAATAATCTAAAATCTTGCTACCTAAATTAGGGAAGGAAAAATCATAGAAATGTAATTGTAGACCAACATTACTAAGGAACACTAAAAATGCAATATTACTGGTAATCAATAAACAAAATATAAATAAAACCCTCATAATATATCAATACAACCAAAAACTCATGGGATATTTATTTTATTTACCTGCGGTAAAATGGTCACTTGGTCACCATGATCAAATTGAATTTATGCCAAGGTTATAAGGATGGTTCAAAATTAGGAAAATAATGTAATCATATACAAAACCAAAACCTGCATAATTAAAATCAACAGATAAGGGGAAAGGGGAAGGCCTTGGAAAACACAGCATTCATTTACGCTAAAAACTCTAAAGAACATAAACATACAAAGGTCCTTCTTAATATAATATTATACAGGGTGTTTTAAAACTGCACTAAGATTTTTGGGGTGTCCTGTATATGTACATACATACACACACACACATACAACCAAAAACAAGCATTATTTATCATGGAAATGTACTAAGCTCTTCCCCAATAAATACAGGAGTAAAGCAATAATATTATATAATAATAATAAATAATATTGATTAGTAAGCAATATATTACAAATAATACTATGTCATTATTATTCAACAGCTTGAGAAACATTAGAGAGAGCAGTAAAACAAGAGAAGGAATTTATAGGCATGAATATCAGTATTTCTCCTGTTTGTCACCAGGGACTGTGCTAGAAAACTTTCCCAGAGGACACCACTGGGTTTGTGTGTTCCTGGGAGGGCCACTGTTCAGCTCTGTCTTTGCCTGGGATCCACAGTGGGTGCTGTATGAGCCTATCACATTTTCCAGCACTTAGCACAGTTTCTGGCACATAGTAGGTACTACATAAATGTTTATTAATTGATTGATTAATTGATCTAAACTCTTTTTTGTTGTTGTCCCAACCTCTATCCAGCAAATCCTATATGAAAACAAATGTGAGTGCATTAATTTCTTTTCTATCTCTCTTTAGAAGAAGACAAAATAGCCAAAAGAAACAGCCTGAGGGCGCATGAGGAGACAGAAGGTGGGGGATGACAAACTGGAAATGCTGGCCAGCAGAGCCAATGGAAACAAAGTAGTAGCCAGTATTCAATGTTTCTGACTACAAAGACAGGAAAAGATTTTTTTTCCTGTTCAGACACTGGAGAGAGAAGAGTTAACATAGCAAGAGTTAACACTCCATGCCTAGAGTTACATGGGAAGAAAAGATGTCTCTGAGGGTGAATCTCACCAAGGCAGATCAGGTCATCATTGCAGTCCCTCATCATCTTTGACTTGTGTATCAGCTACACTGCCCCCCAAGCAATGCTAATCAGCTGTTCATATAGTCTCTCTGAATGAAAGAACCAAAGCAAAGTTGTGCACAAGCATCTTCTTCTATGTTTGCAAGATGGAAGATGTGGCCAGATACTGTATTCTGCTTCCTTCTCATCCTTCTCCTGGACACTACCCTCACCACAAACAATTCCAGAAGCCTTAATGTAGTTCATGACCTCAGAGGCCGGTGAAACCTTAGGAGAGCATCTTATCTTCAAGCACATGGTCAACAAACTACTTGAGAACAAGGACAATCTCTTTTTAATTATTTGTATTCCCTCACAGTTAGCACAGGGTCTGGTACACAATACGGGTTTGTCTGTTGCTCTATTTTATAACTGTAACAGCAGGGGAAGCTAGGTGGTGAAGTGGGTAGAGCACCAGGCCTGAAATCAAGAAGACGCATCCTCCTGTCCTCAGGTGCTTACTAGCTGTGTGACCCTAGGCAAATCACTTAACCTTATTGCCTCCGTTTCCTCATCTGTAAAATGAACTGGAAAAGGAAATGGCAAACCACTCTGGTCTGAGGAAAACCTCAAATGGGGTGAACAAAGAGTCAGCCACAGATGAAACTACTCAACAACAACACAAGGTTTAATGCATGAGGGTGAAAAATAAACTAAATGTCAGAGTCATCTCCTTTACTCCCCTTTCCCTCCTTCTTACCAAGCCTGCAGCCAGCCGTCAGTACTAAAAGTTAGGCTTTCATCTTAGGGGGACTGAAAATGTCCTAAATTCCCTTTTAAACTTCTGGTTTGGGGAGTTTATAACAGAATAGCAGTTAAATGATTTATAAAATGTCTATCCAGTCAGAGAGATTCTCTAACAATGGCCCTCGGATTGAGGCCCCAGCGCTGAGCTAGGAAGAAAATTTTCTGCCAATCTCCTGCGTGGATGGAGCAACTGAAGCTGTCCCACCACGCTCTCCTACTACGAAGAAATGAACTCAAGGAAGCATGGATGTCTGGGCTGACCACAGATGTTGGTGAATAATGACCATGCAGGTCCTCCCTGTTTCCATCAAAGACTTGACTTTTACAGAGCTCCAGCCACATGATAGGGCTGCCTGCCTCAATGCCTTCCACACTCCAATGTATCCTCTATTCAACTTCTAGAGTGATTTTCCTAAAGTGAAGGTCCCACCATCTCACCTGCCCCCTACGCAATAAAATTCAGTGACTCCCGTCACTTCCAAGAGCAAGCACAAAAGATTCTGTTTGCTTTCAAAGCCCTTCATACCCCAACCTCCTCCTACCTGTCTTTGCAGTCTTCTTACACCTTGCTCCCTGACACATACTCCTTGATTCAATGACTCTGGTCTCCTGGCTATTCCACAAACAAGATACTCCATCTCTCTACTGTGGGCGTTTTCTCTGACTGTTCTCCCATGCCTGGAACACTCTCCCTCCTCCATTCTGACAACTGATTTCTTTGGCTTTTCCTTAAAGTCCCAACTAAAATCCTACCTTTTATAGGAAGACTTCTGTACCTCCTCTTATGCCTTCCCTCTGTTAATTATTTCCTCTGTATCTAACGTAAAGCTTGCTTTGTATGTATTTGTTTGCATGTTGTCTGCCCCATAGGTTTGTAAGCTCCTTTGGAGCATGAACTGTCTTTTGGCTCTTGTATCCCCATTGCTCAGCACAATGCCTGGTACATTGTAAGTGTTTTAAGAAATATTGATTGATTATTGGTTGATATTTCTTGGTGTTTTCATTTTTTCTCCCTATGCACCTAAGAGAGAAACACTTTGACTATTGTCTTTACTCTTATTGAATGCTGAGGAAGGTTTTTCAATTGGCTGCTATCAGAACCTGGTGTGTACATACAAAAGGCAACTCTTTCCTTTCCTAATTATGAAGGAAAAACTGCTATAGGCTTCTGGGTTAGGGAGGGGTTTCTGACTTTCTCTCACAAGAGAGCCGTTATGAAGCCTTGAGTTTATACTCGGTAAAGAAGGAAAACTTGAGATTTTACAAAAAGCTACTGTTGAAAAGAAATTTATTGCTTTCACTTGCACAGTGCTAATGGTGTTTGCAAGAGGCGTGTACAGGAATTCCCAAAATGTTCAATAATCTGTCTCTTAAATCTGTCACTTTTTAATAGATCCTTAGATTTCCGTCATCCCTCAATGGGACCACAGTATTTTGAAGGTGGTATCAGGAAGGGAGCAAAAAAGAAAGATGACTGCTGAAGGGGTTTGATGGTATGGAAAGGGCTATGTGTTGTAGGCAAGATTTAAGGAGCTCAAGGAAATAGCATGCCTGAAGAGAAATGGAAACAACCCCCAAGATCTCAGACAATTATCTGTAGACAAAATAGTCAGTATATCTCCAGATCTCTCATATCTGTCTGCATTTCTCCACTCATATAACCATCACCACAGTTCATGCCTCTATCACTTCTTGATGGACAACAGTATCAACTTCCTTGATTCCAGCCTCATCCATTTCCCATACATCCTCCCAGTCAAGTAAACCTTCCTAAACACATCAGAACCCTGTGGGGGAAAACTTCTGTGGGTCCCTACTGCCCTTGGGATTAATAATAATTCACATTTATGAGAATTTTAAATGTTGCAAAGCATTATACACCTTATCCTGTTTGATCTTACCATAGTCCTGGGAGGTGAAAATTAATATCCCTATTAGCAAATGAGTAAGATCAGGGTCAGTGAGGCTAAGTGTTTTGACCATTGTCAAAGTAAATGTCAGAAGCTAAATTCGAACCCAGATGTCTGCTAACTCCAAATGTCATTTTTAGTCCATTTCAGCAAATAAACTCTTTCAAGTCCTCAGCCTGTGGTTCAAAGTCCTCAATGGCCCAACTCCAGACAACTTGTCTAGTCTTATTTCCCATTACTCTACTGCACACACTCTATGCAATAAGATAAGCAAGCTGGATTACTTGTCTTTCTCTGAACTTGACATTCCATTTCTCACCTCTACACATTTATACAAACTGTCTCTCCTGCCCAGAATGCATTTCCTCCTTATCTTCACCTATCATAATTACTATCTTCCTTTAAGGCTTAACTCAACTGCAACCTTCCCCCAAAACTTTTCTCTATTTCCAGTCCCCTATTTTTAAATGTTCTCTCCTCCCTCAAATTGACTTGCATTTAATTTTTGGCATATATGCCATTCATTCAGTAGTTTTTCTGTTCTGCCTAACTCTTTGTGACCTTATTTGGGATTTTCTTGGTAGAAATACCAGAGTGGGTTGCCATTTCCTTGAGGAAACTGAGGCAAACAGGGTTAAGTGACATTCCCAGGATCATACAGTTAGTAAGTGTCTGAGACCAGATTTGAACTCAGGAAGATGAGTCTTTCTGACTCGAGGCCTGGCCCTCTATCCACTGTGCCCCCAGATGTACGCCACACCCCCTTGTAGAGTATAGGTTCCTTGAAGGCAAGAATTGTTTAATTTTTGTCTTTGTATACATAGAGTGCCTTACACATATCATAAAGGAACTTAATAATTACTAGTTGAGTTGAAATGAGTAAGCAGGGATTGGAAGATCCTGGTCAGGTCTCTATATAAGTTCTCCTTAGGTAAAGGAGATAATTGATCTTTTCCAGATTCAGTTAGTTGTTATGTTTAGGGGAAAGATGATTCTTTTGCATATAAGCTTGCTAATCACCATCTGTTTTAAGTAGGAGAATGTTTTTCTTTAATTAATTCTACACGAGATTAGCAACTTTGGTACCATTTGGTACCATTGTCCAAAATCACCTAAAATTTTTAGTGCAGCATTCTGCACTAGAAGATCTCAAACACAAGAAAATTGTCAGTAACAAATAAGTTAGGGTTTTAGTGTAATCACATTCTGTACAGAGGAGGGAAAAAAGAGAAAGTAGCACGAAAGCATGAGCAACATTGACATTTGAAGAAAGAATTTGCAGAGGCTTCAATCCTGAACCAAGAATTATACAAAGTTTTGTCCCCAATCTAGCTATCAGTCACCTACCCAAAACATACTTACTAAATCATTTCCATTCCCCCAACAAAGAAATAAGGCCTGTATTAAACATAACATGATTGTTGGAGAAGCCACCATAGTCATTTTTTCAGGTATTTTATATATTTATATAACCCATGGCCTAGGACTACCACCATGCCCAAAGACTTGTACAGACCAGGTTTGATCATTGTGGCTGATCACAAAAAAAAAAAGACCATTATCTCTCTTTGGTTCATTGTCCCCTCAGAGTCATTTTGGGTAAATGTTAAATATTCATTGTACAGCTTGCGTCTTAAGTTTTGCCATATGCAGATAACAAGGTTCTCAAGTCTCAAAAAAGAACTCAAGGTGGCAAATGCAAATAGGGTATAGGATAGCCTTTATTTCACCCCACAAAAATGCAGAAAATGCTAAGGGCACGCAAGATCCCATAAACAGGTGCAAAAAATAATAATAATAAGGCACAGAAAACATCAACCACCCCAGAAAATACCTAAACCTAGAGTTGCTTTTAAGGCAATCCTTCAGCATTCTAGTCAGTGTTTATTTTCCCTAGAGTGCTATACACTACCCTCCCCCAAGATTCATAGTAACACCCTGTACCTATGGTATAGATTCCTTCATAAGGTACATGTACTTTAGGGGGTGCTAAACAAACATTCTCCTTCCCATCTGACCTTTGCTAAGTAACTCACTGTAACAGTGGTGATGAGGATGGAAAGGTCCAGATTTCTTGACCCTGTGATGTGGCTTTTAGTTGCAGAAACTGTGTTGGCAATCCTCTTCTTTCTTTAAGAAGCATGCTTTAGAAGAAAAATTCTCCCTGTAGAATACTCGTGCTCAATCTCTCAAACCTAGGGTCACCCAAGAGGCAATTCTTCCAGATTACAAGGTGGAATTTCTGAATAATACTACTTAAGGAATTAGAAATTCCATTTCTTCTACAAAGAAGGTATCATTTACCGACTCACAGAGTTTTAGAGTAGAAAGAGACCTCAGTGGCCAACTAACCCAATCCACATAACACACTTCAGAGTCATTTTACAGGACAGTGTCACACTCATATTCATCCTCTGATACCTGCCCCTCTTCCATCTTCTATATATTTCTCTTTTTTAATGTATCTTTAGAGGGGGGAAGGCAAGGTAATTGGGGTTAAGTGACTTGCCCAAGGTCACATAGCTAGTAAGTGTGTCAAGCTTTTCTAAGGCCGCATTTGAACTCCACTGTGCCACCTAGCTGCCCCTATATCTCTTTTTTTAACCTAAATTACTTATTAAGTTACCTGTGCCTCCATATCAGACTCTTCAGATAACTCCCATTTATCTTCTTCATTGCAATTGTTTCCTTGAACATTTTCCACTCAAAAAGAAGAAGCAAGGCGAGGCAAGAGAGGGAGAGAAAAGAGGAAGGGAAAAGGAAGGAGAGAGAGGAGGAGAGGAAGAAGAAGAGAGGAAAAGAAAAAGAGGAATAGAAAAGAGAAAAGGGAAGGAAAGAGAAAATTAGTCTTGTAGGTTGCTTTTTTGTATGGGTGAAGAGCAGCATCTCTGACAAAAGTTCTTTTTTCTGAGTCCCAACAAGCCAATCATCAGAAGTTCCTTGTGTCCTCTCAGAAAGAACACAGGGACATGACCACAATCCATGAGGAACTGCCTCACAGATATGTCCCCTAAAAGGTCCAAAAATTATTATCTCAGGTTGACTGGGCAACTTATCAACTGATGAGGCAATTCCCTGATTAATACCCCCTTATATATTTTTTTCAGTTTTAAATTATCTCCAATAAAGGTAATGAATCAACTTCCTATATCTCAAAGGCAATGTTTTGTGGGATCTGTAATTTCATCAGTCAAGGGAATTTTCAGTGTAGAAATCCTTCAACCAGAGATTGTCACTTGTCCATGGTTACTTAGTTAATATGTGCCAGAGAAAGGACTCGAACATAGCTTCTATCTACTGCACAATTCTGCTTCTTGCTTATAAGGGTGACTTTATGTCCCTACTTATTTGTGTATTAATTAAAGTTGAATAGAGAGAAAATTTACACTTCATGTTTAATGAACAGATAAGCTACTTGGTCAAAACCTGAAAAAGGCTCTCAAATACTTCAGTCATCCCGCGGGCATTTTTAAGGACTGGAACATCTGCCACAGGAAATATTGAAAAATAATATTAGATATCAATTTAAATGGAAAAAATTATGGCAACCCTCAGTAACCTGCATTGCCCCTGGTTAAACATCAGGAACCCTATGGCTCTCTTGAATATAGGGACCGGACCTTTGATTTCACTGGTAGAGAGAACTCTACCAATGTAATTTCACATTTTCTCTGAAACTTACAGATAGTTGCTGTATCAATAATGCAATGTTCACAATGCCTACAATGCCTATAAGTATGCTGATATGGTTATTAATCACAAAGTGTAATAGGCTCTCTATATGGGAAATATAGCTAAAGCATTTATTCAAATGCCAGAAAACTGAGTCCCAAAACCAGAAAGTCAAAGCCAACACAGTAGTTATGAAGTTGGCACATGTAGTTAATGTAGTAAACACCCACGTTCTCAAGCCTTCAAAACAGGACAGGCTACCTCAGGCAAAGATTCTCCTCTCTTCACTCACGCAACTGCTCAGTGTCCAGGCAGCTTGCTTCCAGTAGCTCCGGCTCCTGCAATTCCTGTCACTGGCAGTCCTCAGCAGAAGTCCTTAGCAGAGATTTTGGCAGGCTCAAAGAAAAAGGAGTTCACACCACAGCCGCAGCTGCTGCTGCTTCCAGTCATCGGAAGATCTTCAAATCCCAGTATCATTACAGTTGCCTATAATACTTAAAGGATAAATGACTTGCCTAGAATCATATGGGGCCAAGATATGAGGTCCTGCTTCTAGCCCAGCCCTCACAGCCATTATCTAGGAAGCAACTACTGTGGAGAAGCAACCAACCATCCCTACCAATTGCCAGACTTAGGGAAGTCAAATCAGTCTAATTAAAACAGCAAGGTACTTTAAGAAAGAAACATTAGGAGGTACCAAGCAAGTCAAACCTCTGCCAACTCATTCCCCTAAATACCAATGGAGACAGCCAAGAACCATGAATCCAAGAACCTTGGAAGGAGCAGAGCAAACCAGACTGCCAACCAAACATCACTAAGGGGTATAACCTCTATAAAGAAGAGGACTGTTTTCTTTTTTTCCCTATTAATTAATTAATTAATTAATTAATTTTTAGTTTTCAACATTCATTTCCACAAGATTTTGAGTTCCAAATTTTCTCCCCATCTCTTCCCTCCCCCCATCCTGAGATGTCATGCATCCTGATTACCCTTTCCCCCAGTCTGTCCTCCCTTCTATCACACCCCCAACCTTCTCTCCCCTTTACTTTCTTGTAGGATAAGATACATTTCTATACTCCATTGCCTGTATATCTTATTTCTCAGTTGCATGTAAAAACAATTTTTAACATTTGTTTTTAGAATTTTGAGTTTCAAATTCTCTCCCTTCTTCCCTCCCCACCCACCTTCATTAAGAAGGCAAGCAATTCAATAAGAGTTATATATGTGTAGTTATGCAAAACACTTCCATAATAGTAATGTTGTGAAAGACTAACTATATTTCCCTGCATCCTACCCTACCCTCCACTTATCCTATTTTCTCCTTTGACCCTGTCCCTTTTCAAAGGTGTTTGCCAATCTGCCCTCCCTTCTATCATCTCCCCCTCAACCTTATCCCCTTCCTCCTTACTTTCCTGTAATGTAAGATACCCAATTGAGTGTGTATGTTATTCCTTCCTTAAGCCAAATCCAATGAGAGTAAGGTTCACTAATTCCCTCCCACCTCTCCTTCTTCCCCTCCATTGTGAAATCTTTATCTTGCCTCTTTTATTTGAGATAATTGACCCCATTCTATCTCTCCCTTTCTCTTTCTCCCAATATATTCCTCTCTCGCCCCTTAATTTTATTTCTAGATATCATCCCTTCATATTCAACTCATCCTATGCCATCTATCAATCTATCTATCTAGATCTATCAGATATAGATAGACAGATAGATAGATAGATAGACAGATAGATAGACAGACAGACAGACAGACAGATAGATAGATAGATAGATAGATAGATAGATAGATAGATAGATAAGTTGATAGGTAGATAGGTATACACATTTCTTCCAACTGCCCTAATACTGAGAAAGATCTCATGAGTTACAAACATAATTTTTCCATGTAGGAATGTAAACAGTTCCATTTGAATAAGACCATTATGATTTCTCTTTCCTGTTTACCTTTTCACGCTTCTCCTGATTCTTGTCTTTGAAAGTCAAATTTTTTTATTCAGCTCTGGTCTTTTCATCATGAATGTTGAAAGTCCTCTATTTCATTGAAAATCCATTTTTCCCCCTGAAGTACTATACTCAGTTTTGCTGACCTTGGTTTTAATCCTAGCTCCTCTGGAATATCATATTCCAAGGCCTTTCATCTCTTAATGTAGAAGCTGCTACATCTTTTTTTATCCTGATTGTATTTCCACAATATTCAAATTGTTTCTTTCTGGTTGCTTGCAATATTTTCTCCTTGACCTAGGAACTCTGGAATTTGGTTACAATATTACAAGGAGTTTTCCTTTTGAGATTTCTTTCAAGAGGCCATCAGTGGATTCTTTCCATTTTTATTTCCCCCTCTAGTTCTAGGACATCAGGGTGATTTTCCTTGATAATTTCTTGAAAGATGATGTCTAGGCTCTTTTTTTTTATCTTGGCTTTCAGGTGGTCCAATAATTTTCAAGTTATCTCTCCTGGATCTATTTTCCAGGTCAGTGGTTTTTCCAATGAGATATTTCACATTGTCTCCTGTTTTTTTTATTCTTTTGGTTCTGTTTTATAATTTCTTGATTTCTTATAAAGTCAATAGCTTTCATTTGCTCCATTCCACTTTTAAGGAATTATTTTCTTCAGTGAACTTTTGCATCTCCTTTTTCATTTGGTCAATTC
>CM053585.1:80255194-80272099 GCA_028646515.1 Pseudochirops corinnae
CTCTTTTAGCAAGCCATTGACAAATTTTTCATGATTTTCTTGTATCACTCTCATTTGTCTTCCTGATTTTTCTCCTACTTCTCTTACTTGATATTCAAAATCCTTTTTGAGCTCTTCCATGGCCTGTGACCAATTCACATTTTTCTTAGATGCTTTTGATGTAGGAGCTTTGACTTTGTTGTCTTCTCCTGGTTGTATGTTTTGATCTTCTTTGTCACCGAAGTAAGATTCTATAGTCTGACTTTTCTTATGATGTTTGCTCATCTTCCTAAGTCAAATACTTGACTTTCTAACTCTTTGTCAAGGTAGGACTCTTCTTCCAGTGGGGCAGGGTTGGGTGGGTGTACTATCCCAGGCTTCAGGGGTTTTGTATGAGCTGCCCAATTCCCATTCCCCTCTCTCTGTGGGCCCAGAGATTCAGAAGCAGCCGCTGCTGCTACCATCACCACCACCTCCATCACTCTGGGCCTGGGGCTGAAACACATTCCTCTTTCACCCAGATCCTGCAGAGTTTTCTGACTGACCTTCTATGCTGTCTTTGGCATTTGTAGGTTGAGAAGTCTGGACACTGCCACAGTTGCCAGTGATTCAGTCTCTTGAGTCTTGTTTCAGCCCTGTCTGTGCCTATCCAGCACACCCCAGACTGCACTGTGCCCCTAGTCCAGTGAGATATACCTTTCCCATCAACCTTCCAGGTTGTCATGGCCTAGAGATTTGTTTCACTCTGTCATTTTGTGGGTTCTGTAGCTCTATAATTTGTTTAGAGTCATTTTTACAGACATAATGAGAGGTATAATAAGGGTTTTGGGAGAGATCTCAAGCAAGTTCCTGCTTTTACTCCGCCATCTTGGTTCCACTCCCCAGAGGACCATTTTCCTCAATACTACCAACACCAACCACTTACCACCTACCACCAAGAGAAACTCAAGAGCCCTAGGAATTTTAGTGCTCCCTAAAACAACAATCCTGGTTCCATCTCAGCTCCAGTGATGATCATCCTGAGAAACAAAACTTGTGGAGATGCTTCTTGGCAATTGCTTTTGCAGGCACTGAAGCCATACCTCAATAATCATAGCTACTGAAGACCCAGAAAAGAAAGTTCTCTATACCAAAGACTTTGGCACTGTTAGATTGTTCAACATGAAAAAGTTATGACTCTATCAGTGAAAAGGATATTAAAGAAGATGTAATATCATCTGCTTTGCCACTGCACACTCAGGACCAAGGGACCTTTCCATCTGCCTTATTGCTGAAGCTTCCTAAAAGTGGGAAATTGGCTGATATATTAGTACCAAGAGCATTGTACTTTGAATCAGGAAGATTTGAGCTCAACTCCTGCTTAGCTATGTGACCCTGGACAAGTCACTTAACCTCTCCCAGCCTCAGTGTCCTCATCTGCCAAATGGGGATAATAATAACACCTATTTCAAAGGGTTGTTGTAAGGACAAATTGAAATAACATGTAAAGTGATTTGTACTATATAAATGTGAGCTGTTATTATTGTCATGTGGTTTCTCCCATTAGAATGTCAGCTACTTGAGAGAGGGGATTATCTCTTCTTTTGTATCTGTATCCCCAGGACTTCACATAGTGCTTTATACATAGTAAGTATTTAATAAATATTTTCCATTCATTCATTCATTCATAGTTGTTAAAGAACTGACCTTGACCTTGGAACCAAAAAGATTGTCAAAGAACCAAAGAAATACAGTCATACTATCCATTGTCTTCTAAGGACTAGTTGTCAACAAAATGGCCATTTTAGCGAACTGAAATAAAGTGGCTCCTCTGTACGTATTGAAAGAAAGTTTCTTTTTACCTTTAAAATGGAGGCAGTTCAAAAATACTGACCATGTTTCACTGGTTTTCCTTTTCCCCTCCATTAAGTCTGGAATGGTCATCTTAGAACAGAAAGAAAGAACAAGCAGTTAAAAAGTTGGGACAAGATAAACACTCCTTCCTTGTCCCCATGAAGGTTTTTCTTGATGCTGAAAGGTGTAGTATAGCTCCACTTTATAAATGCAGGGAATTCATCATGGCACTCCAAAGGTAATGGAAATGCTAAGTCAATTTTAGCTTTTATAACTGTCAAACAGCAAATGATGTGAGGCACACACCAGATGGCAGTTCCTTTCTACGTGGGAGTACAACCACTGGCAAAGATGGGTTTCCCTCCAAAGGGTATGGTATAAATTATGTTTCCAATCTACCCTCTGTCTAACCCTCCCACCACTGCTAGTCCCCACTCCCCTCTAAAAAGGAATGCAAACTGACTCTCTATAATTTAAATTTAGTGCTACCAAGGAAGGGAACATTCTGTGCCCAGAGAACATTAACACAAGATAAAGCAGAAATAAAAAGCCAATGTGTTGATACTCTACTGCATCTGCCACAAATGATAAAAATCGTCTTTCCTCCCTGCTGTGTGGAGCTGTGACTCTGACTTTAATTCTCTCATCAGGTTCTTTTGTCTCCAGATCTTTAGAGCTTGGTATGAAGTTTGTTTTTGGTGGAGTGGTTTTATTTTTAAGTTTAAAAAAGAAAAGGAGCATCTGTTGGATGAAATGGGCTTCTTTTCCTCAATTGTCAACAGCTCTTACTTTTCACGTCTGTCTCTCTCCTTGGCGCAAAAAGATTCAAGACTATGACAGACACTGCCGCTCAGCTTTTTGTTCTGTTTTTATGAAAAGGTTTCTGAGAAGCCTAGCCTAGTGGGATGCTAGAAGGAAAGAAAATTTCTCTCCCACTACAAGGAGATTTGAAAGAGGTTGTGCTGCCCTTAGGATAATGACTTCTTCTGTGGACAACTAGGTTTTTACATACACCATGAGCATGAAAAAAATTCCCCATTTACAAGACAAGGTCTTTCTAGTCTCTGACTTAAATAACAGCTGTAAAAGCAAAATTGAAAAAAAAAAACATTCCAATGAAGGATTTCTAGGAAGGATTTTGCCATGTAAATCAAGGAATTTCAGAGTCAAAAGGGACCTTGCAGGAGACTAGCTAGTCTAACACCTATCCATAAAATAATCCTTTGTGTACTCAACAAACATTCAGTCTCTGCTTAAAGATGTGAAGGCTAAAGAAATCCACTGCCACTGAAGCAGTTCTGACTGTTAGGAAGTTTAGGGATTTTTCCCCTCTTTCAAGTTTATATTTCACTCTTCATAATTTCCATCCAGTGTTCTGATTCTCCTCCCTGAGGATGAACAACTATTTAATCCCATTTCCAAATCATGGTTTGTAAATACTGAAAGACAACTAATGTGTCTCTTTGACCTTCTCTTATCCAGGTTAAAAATAGCCATCTCCCTACTATGAGAAAAAAAGGAAAATGTTGGATTTTGGAGGGGATGTGGGAAAACTGTGACATTAATGCACTGTTGGTGGAGTGGTGAATTGATCCAACTGTTTAGAACAATTTGGAACTATGCCCAAAGGGCAACCAAATTGCATACCCTTTGATCTAGCAATTCCACTATGAGGTCTGTATCCCAAAGAGATCATAAAAAAGGGAAAAGGACCTACATGTGCTCCTTTTGTGGTGACAAAACATTGGAAACTGAGAGGACGTCCATTAGTTGGGGAATGGCCTAACAGATGTGGTATATGAACACAATGGAATACTATCATACAATAAGAAATGATGAACAGGCATGTTTCAGAAAAACCTAGAAAGATTTGTACAAACTGATGCAAAGTGAAATGAGCAGAACCAGGAAAACACTGTACACAGTATCAGAAACATCATATGATGACCAACTATGAATGCTCAGTTTTTCTCAGCAACACAATGATCCAAGATAAGTATAAAGCGTTTAAGAAGGAAAATGCTATCCATATCCAGATAAAGAATCAATGGACTCTGAATGCAAATCAAAGCATATATTTTTCACTTACTTTATTCTTTCTCATGTTTTTTTCCACTCCTTTTGATCTATTTCTACTTCTACAACTGTGATGAATATGGAAATATATTTTAAATGATAGCATATGCATAAATTATATCAAACTGCCTTTTCAGAAGAAAGGAGGCAAGGGAGAGAGAAAGGGAAAAAAATTTGGAACTCAAATGTTATAAAAACGAACACACAAAAAAATTTTTGATGTGCTATTGTAGGGAAAAAATAAAATACTATTTAAAGCAAAAATGAAAACAAAAAAGGAAAAAGAATGAAAAAATGATCCAAAATAAAGATGCCAAACTGGAAATACAAAAAAGTATTTATAGAAGCTCTTTTTGTGGTGATAAGGAATTGAAAATTGAAGTAATGCCCATCAGTTGGGTAATGGCTAAACAAGCTGTAGTATATGATTATAATGGAACATTACATATATATAAGAAATGACAAGCAGGATGATTTCTTAAAAAACCTGGCAAGACTTTCATGAACTGATGCATGGTGAAGTACAAAAACAAGAGAACGTTGTACAAAGGAATAGCAATATTGTTTGATGAAGAATTGTGAATGACTTAGCTGTTCTTGGCAATACAGTGATCTAAGACAATCCCAAAGGACTCATGATGAAGCATACTATCTGCTTCCAGAGAAAGAACTGATTGTTTGAATAGAGACTGAAGTATGATATTTTTCACTTTCTTTCTCCCATTTTTTCTTTTATTTGAGTCTTCTTATACAAAATTACTAATATGAAAATATTTTACATAACTGCACATGTATAATCTGTATCTAATTGCTTGCCATCTCAGGGAGGGGGAAGGGGAAGGAAGAAGGGACAGAATTTGTTAACTCAAAACTTTAAATAAACATGCTTTTTAAAAAAATGAGGAGAATATGCAAAGAAAGACAATTTCAATATTAAAATATTTTTCATTGTTTACAAAATAACCATCTCCCTTCATAGATGCTCATAGGGCATGGAGCTGGGCCCCAACTCCATTTTGCTTGCTTCTCCTGTGTCAGTGTGCCGCTTTATCAATGTGCTTCCTGAACTGTATCACCTAGTACTGCACACAATACTCCAGATACTGTCTAGCAAGAGTAGGACCATCACCTTGCCTTTAGAAGTTATGCTTCTACATGCAGCCCAAAATCACATTCATTTTTTATATCACTCTATTGATACATAGTAAACTTGCAATCTGCAAAAAAAAAAAAAAGTCCAATTTTAAACTTTAGAACCTGATTATTAAACTCATGTCTGATTTTGTCTTGTTGTTACTATTCAGTCGGGTTTTTTTTTCAATCTAGTCTGGCTCTTTGTGAGACCATTTGAGGTTTTCTTGACAAAGATACTGGAGTAGTTTGCCATTTCCTTCTCCAGTTTATTTTACAGATGAGGAAACAAGCAAATAAGGTTAGAGAACTTGCCCAGGATCACCCAACTAGTAAGTATCTGAGGTCAGATTTGCACATAGGAAAATGAATCTTTCTAGCTCTAGGCCTGGCACTCTATTCACTGAACCACTTAGCTGCCCCAACTTTGTCTTAATCCTCATTAAATTTTAACTTGGTAGATTGAGCCACATGCTCTGAGAGCCTGTCAGCATCTTTTTCCCTCCTCTTTCCTTCATTCAACGAGTTAGTTATCACTCTCAGCTTTGTGTCATTGGCAGACTAGATAAACATGCCTTTCCTGTCTTTATTCATACAATTGATTTTTTAAATGTTAAACATAATGGATCCAGTGGGAGGGGGGCTACCATAGGAGCAATCTCTCCAAAATGATATCAAGCCATTCAAACCATTGATCCCTTGAGTCCAGCCACTGAGCCATTTCCAAATCTTATAGTGTCATCTAACCCTTGTCTTACTGTCTTTTTAATAAAAATAATGGGATATTTATCAAAAATATTGGTAAAAATCTAGGTAAACCACATCTATACCTTTCTCCTGTGTTACCAATTTAGTAATTCTGTCAAAAAAAAAAGGAAATAAGCTTGGCCTGGAGCAATCTGTTCTTGTGAACACTCCTTCCTCCTCCTCTTTCTAGATGTTCACTATCCATCACTTTAATAATCCATTCTAAAATTTTACCAGGAATCAAAGTCAAGCTCACTAATTTCTAACTTAGAGACTTCTTTTTTTTCTTTTCTTGTTCTTATTTTTTCCTTTTTTACTGGAAAAATCAGGATATTTGCAGTCTTCTGTAGTCCTGCAGTGTGCTTCCCCAATTCTCCATTCATTCAAATACCACTGACAGTAACTCAGTAATCACATCTGCCAGTTCTTTCAGTACCTGAGGATATAGGTCCAGGTAATTCAATTTCATGACAGTTAGGTGGCATAGTGGATAGAGTGCCAGGCCTGGCGTCAAGAAGACTCATCTTCCTGAGTTCAAATCTGGCCTCAGATATTGACTAATGAGCGACCCTGGGCAAATCATTTAACCCTGTTTGCCAATTTCTACATCTGTAAAATGAACTGGAGAAGGAAATGGCAAACCACTCCAGTATCTCTTCCATGAAAACCCCAGAAAGGGTCACAAAGATTCAGTTGTGACTGAAAATGACTGAACAACAACAAATTCTATTTTATCAAAGGCAGTTAGGTGTTCTTTTATTATACTTATTTTAGTTATCAGTTCCCTATTAATCATTTTTGTTCTATCCTTTTCCAATTGTGGTGTGAGGAAGGGAAAAAGAGAGAGAGGAAGAAAAAGAGAGCAATAAACCCTGTTTCTTCTCTCACCTGTCACGAGTGACTTTAAACTAGCCTCCATTTCACTGTAAATTGAGCAAGCATACTCATTTCCATGCATTTCGGTTTTATTCTCATCCCAATAGCTTGCTGACTTTCATAATAGATTTTTATCATCAACCAATGTCTTTCTCTAAGTGAAGAACAAGGTTGTAAGACCTGGCAAATTCATATCTGAGACCTGAATACTAAAGCCTTTATCCTTGTTAGGAAAATTGTAAACCAAGTAAATTGTACTTAGCAATCATTTGTGATCCAGAATATCTATCCAGATTTTTTATTTCTACAAATACTAGCAGGAGAGTGTTTGTACTAAGAACTCATTTAACTGAAAAAGATTTTCTCTATTTACTAATCAAATTCTCCTTGCCATGTAAAATCAATAAAAAGTTTTCCTGAATTGCACCCTAAATTGTATTGTAAAATGTGAGATTTTTCTGTGACAATCTGAAGATCATTCTACATGGCAAAAGAAGATACAAAACACAAATTGAGCAGTTTTGCCTTCCCTCTGTTGTCATTGTTTCACTCACCCCAATAAGAGCCTGGTCTCTTCTTTAATCCTTCTATTTTTCCTAATATTAGTAAAAAAAAAAAAAAATACAAGCAAAGAAGCACAAAAGCTCTTTGTTATCCTTGGCTTTCCTCACCAACCTCACCTCATTCTAAGACTGACCATTATTGATGCTATTTTTCCGGTAATATGTTGTACTTTCATATTCATCTTGTGTTACCTGTTTTGTTTCCATCTTCTGTGTGCATTTTAAAAATATTAGTCAGTGAGTTCTCAGTGTATCCATGCTGGTTTGTTTAGTCAAATAAATTTTTCCCTTTATTGGAATTTTTTTATTGTTACTCTGAGAGTGAATCAACCAGCCCTTCAATAAAAGAAGGAATTGGGAAAATAGACCAATTTGGAGTTTCATTCTTCAGAGTTCTCATTCAGAAGAATTGTGGGACTCCAGTGATTATGTCATCAGAAAGACTTGATGAGTAGAAGACAGCCCATCCAAACAACAGCAAGTTTTCCATTAATTCTAGCAGCTTCTTGACTTGTCCTTGACTACAATCACATTCATGCCAGATAAGTGGAAAATTGGAGCAGCAATCTTTTCAAAAAGATTTCTAGCTTTGCTTTTTCAAGGCAACTACCTTTTTCATTGTGTATTGGGAGGAACTGGTTGATTTCCAAATACCTAAGCTTTTTGACAGGCTGCTTTCCTTGGTAGATTATCACAGTGTCTCCCACAGAGTCAAAGTCCTCCCCAGGTCAGCAGGCACATTCCAACTCTCGTTTTCTTCCAGTGGTTCCTAAAGGCTTTGACAAGTTGAGTCACCTTCTTTAGCATGCCAGGAAAAAGGACTGTGACCCCTCCCACGGCCCAGAGAAATTTCATCTGTGGACTCTACAAAGGTAACAACCCTTAGAACCCAGAAAAGAATTAGACCTAAGGGAAGCTTCACAAGGATTTTCTTTGAACCATCTTCCTGTGATGCCTCCTAACAATCTGTGGGGTACCTATAAGAGTTCAATTTGACTCCATGTGGTAAGACTTCAAGTTCTTCTCTGCTTTCACCAAACCTTATATAGAAAACTAAGTTCATGGGTTTTACTACTTTCGCCTTTCTTAGATTTTGTCTCTTGCAAACTTCTGGCTATCTTGGTTCTGATTTTTTCTATGGATGTTTATGTTAAAAATTATGAACAAGATTGAAATATTTGCTTATCTTCCATTGTTTCACCAAATAGAACATTGTGTTATCTCCACAAATAAAAAGAAAATCCTTAAGAAACACAGAGAAAGTGAATTATCTTCATTCTTTTTGTATTCTCTTTGAATTCAATTCAATAAACATTTATTAAGTTCTTAATATGTTCAAATCACTGTGCAAAGCATTGAGGGAGATACTAGGACATGAAATAGACTCTATTTTCAATGAGCTTACAGTTTAATGGGACATGGAGAGCAGCATGTATACAATTATCTGTAAATCAAGGGAGAATGAAATTAGTGCAAAGATGAAAGAAAAGCTAAATGCTACAAGAAATTTGAATATAAAATAGTCAGTTTCACCTGGGATGGTCAAGAAAGACTTCATGAAGGGGGTGCAGCTGATTTGGGCTTGGAAGGAAAGGAAGGTCTTCAATAAGTCAGAGCTGAGTGAAGGAGTAATCTATTCTAGACACAGAGCAAAGCCATGGAGACCAGAGAAGTAGAAGTAGATATAAGAACAAGGAATAGAGATTAGTCCAAACTGGCTAAAACAATACAGTTTGTGAGTAGGGAACAGAATTTCTATATTCTCCCTAAAGGTAGACATTTTTTCTGTAGGTCTTTAGAATCACACCCATTACTCCCTAATATTGTGGAGGTGTAACACTACTTTTGGGAAGGCATTCTCTGCCACCCAACTATGGCACAGTTTTGGCTGTAGAATAAACTCTGCCATAGAGTAGTTTTATGTTATTCTTGCCAATGGAGGTTTGCACTGAAGCAGTTGAGATCATTGTGAATTGGGTGTGGGTGGTGAGGTAGAATGGAATGACATAACTCAAAGTCAATTACACATTAGTAGTAGACTCATCCCCTATCCAAACTATACAGCAGAGGTACTGAAAGGGAGAGTGATCACCACTGGTTACACCTTCTTATGCTAACAAAGAATAAAGTGCCCAAAAGGTGGATAAGAGAATAAAACAGCGGGATAATATGGACAACTATTCTTTGAATAATTGAGTGTAACTAAGGGAACCATTGCAGAATTCATGTACAATTCTGCTGCCTTCCAGACATGGCCTTAATAATGGATATAGAAGAAAGCTGCATTTTCCCCCACTGCCCTTTGTGGATTTGATATTTACAGACCATAGCTAATGCTCTGTGAATTTTTTTTTAAGTTTTAGAATATTTTGTGATGACCCAAATGTAATTGCTCATTCAGATGAAAGGCACATGCAGTTCCCGAAGCCTCAAAAGTGAATAAGGAATAATATAGGATCCATTTAAGATAGTTGAGGCAAGCAGGATATTGAGCTAGCCAGTGTTATTAGAAAGAACATTTCTTGGCAGCTGACAGGATGCTTTTCTGAAACAGGGCATTGTTGTTCATCCATGTGCTGTCTGAGCTACAGTTAGAATACCTACTAGGGGTATGACATTGCTCTGGCCGCAACCACCAGATTAATTATTAACGTCACCAAGTTCTAATTTTTTTTCTCTTTTTTGTCTGAGTGTAGGAAGTGTTATAACACTCCATGTGCTGGGCTCTGTGACCCAAAGTGCCACCCACCTTCTTCTACCCACATTTCCCCAATAGTGTTATGTAGAACATGTTCATTAACATTAATTTGGTTTTGAGAATTGGAGGATTTCTCACCATCCCTAAAGAAAAATGGAGAGACCTTGGAAGTATTGCAAACACAGGACAGTTTAAAAGACAATCGTTTCTTATAACTATCTTGTAGTCAAGACAGATACATCTCGATCTTTCTCAAGTATGGTTTCTTCTCTGATAATCTTTTAGAACCTATGATGTAGACTCAAGTGAAAAGGAGTCTGGGATTTGGATTTTTAAAAGTCAAACATAGATGAGAGTGCCACGTAGGAGAATGTCTTTTTTTGACCATATATAGGAACAGGACCTTTAGGTCTCTGTATCCCAGGGCAAATGACTTGAGACTCCAGACATATTTTCCTCCCATTTCCAACATGTCACTTAATTTCTCTATTTTTCAATTTAAAATAAAATATTAACATTGATTGAGGAATAGCTAAACCAGTTACAATAGTTGAATGTAATGGAATACAACTGCACTGTAATCAATAATAAATGAGAAATAAAAAGTATAAAGAATACAAGTACAAGATGGGAAAGACATGCTTAAACAACAGTCATTCTGAAAAAGGTTGAGGGGCATTAGTGGATTGTAATCTGAATATTAGACAGAAGTATAATGTGATCTTAGATTACCTCAAGATAGGCATCACTTCTAGGACAAGGAAAGTGAGTGTCCTGCTGTACTCTGTCCTCCTCAAGACTTCATCTGGAATATTATACTGTTCAGTGTTGGCACCATTGTTTAAGAAACACGTTTAAAGTTGAAGAGTATCCCAAGAACAGCAACATGGATAATGAATAGCCTTAAGTCCGTTTAATATGAGAAAAAGTTGGAAAAGAACTGTGAATGCTTAGACTGGAGGAGAGAAGACTCTGGAAAGATATGACATTTGTCTTCAAATATTTAAAGAATTGTTTTGTGGAAGAGAATTAGGTTTGTTCTATTTGACTCCAAAGGGCAAAATCAGAAGCAATGAGTGAAATTTGCAAAGAATCCAATTTAAGCTTGATATAAGAGAAAAATAAGCAACTATTAGAGTTGTACAAAAGTGAAATGGATTTTCTTAAGAGATAGTGTTATGGGAATCTGAAGATCTTCCCTGCCCCTAGGTCCTTTGCTAAAGTGGCTACATGACTCTGAGAACCTTCCGAGATTTGAAAGTATACTCTGCCCCCTTAATAGGCTGAATGTGGTCACATGGAGCCTGTGGCAGGAGGCTTGTTTTTTGGGAATGCCCAGACCTTGTAGCTTTGTGATTGGGCAGTGAGTCAAGAGGGCTGTGACATTCTCCGAGCCAGGAGAAGGCTATATATATGCCCTGATGTGAAGTTTTGGTTTGGGGCTCACTTCGAGAAGAGTTGTGTGATTTGGCCAGATGAGACTCTGAGAAGCCATTGGGGTTTCCTCCCACCCCCCACTTTGAAAAACCCAGATGTTTGTGCTTCCCTCTCTGGTGACTGAATAGGTAACTGATGTAATGGTCAGACGCTGGAAGCCCATCTGCTGATGTTTCTTTGTTTGCTTGTAACTTGTGTTCATAACTTGTGTTTCCATTCTCTGAAGTTCAGGGTGCTGACTTTTTCCCCTGAACTAGGTAAATGATATGTGTTTGATTGATTAAAGTAAGATTGTTAACCCACTTTGAGTTGCTTTCCTGTAGAAAAGCAGATCTAAGAACCTGTGCTAGCAGCCACCCTGGGTATGCTAGGGTGCTTGCTGATACAGATAGTAAGTTCCCCCTTCTTGGAGGTCTTTAAATTGAGACTGGATGACCTCATGTTAAGTATGTTATAATGGGGATTCCTTTCATATATGGGTTGGACTAGGTAACCATTGAGATCCTTTCTAATCCTCAAATTCTGTGATTATGTAAGATGTGTGGGAAGACAATTAATACAAAATAAAATGAAAATGACCAGGAAAACAAAATACATAGTGGAAACACAAAGACCAATGGAAAGAACAACAATAAAACAAACAAAATTTGATGTTAAGAAGTTATAATGCTCAATCTTGAAACTCCCTCCCCCAAAAGATACGAGATTATACCTCTTCACTTCTTGTGTGGCACTGTGCATATTAGTTTGCTGAACTACATATTTATTTTTTTCTCTTTTTTATTCATTGTTATAAAAGGTGGTCCTCTGGGAGGTGGTTGGAGGAGTGAAGTATTAGGAAATGTAGGTAATGTAAAAAAAAGATGTCAATAAAAATTTTAATTAAGTAAAATAAGGGAGGTGGACTAAATTACCCCTTCATTATAGGTTCCAAATGGGTGGTGAATAGTAAGTATAATAAATATACCGTGTAAATATGAGTCTTTAGAAAATTCTTTATCAGCGACAGTACCAAGAAAACTAAATAATGTGCTCCATGATTTCAATAGGAAACATCACAACCCATGTATATTACAGAGATGATCATCTTTAGATTTTCATTATCTAACATAAATCTTTAAAACCAAGATGAAATATGAAAAAATTTAGATAAATCCACAGGATGCTTCGTTTATATAGCACCAAAATCTGGATACTTGGAGATACTATAACATACGGCATTATGTAAACCAAGGATGTAAATTGCTAGCCAACACTTGTACTTTTCATCTAGAAACTTCAATATTATATAAACCTAGCCATGACTATTTCCAGTGAACTAGCTCCAAAGCTGAATGGCCATGGAGCTTACATGTTTCCTTTATTTAAGTGCTCTTGAGAAGGAGAACAAAGAAGGAGAGACAGAGAGAAACAGAGACAGAAAGCAAGACATCACATACCACCTTATATTACAGCTTTCTCATTCACTTATGTGCATTATAACTTCCTATAGTTATCTCTTTTCCTCCTACTGGACTGTAAGCTTAACTTCTCTGGTCTTCTTTACTGTACCCCAGAAACCTCTTCATGCCTGAAGATCATTTCAGCCCTAGAATTCACACCTTGGATGTGCCCTCACCCCTGGAGCCCCTCCCTACAATTAGATGGCCCCTCCAAGGATCTATATTTAAGAAGGACACCTAGGTCAGTCATCTCTTCATTTTTTGCCAGGCTCTGCACTCATCAGGTTCTGTACCCCATCCCCCTAAATTGGTTGTCTTCTTCCTCCCTTTTCTGCTTTCTTTTAGGTGTTATCTTCTCCATTAGAATGTAAGTTCCTTGGGGGCAGGAGTGATCTTTCTTTTGTTTATATTTGTATTTCTGGTATTTAGCACAATACCAGGAACATAGTAAGTACTTAATAAATGCTTGTTGATAAATCAACTAATGGTAAGGACTGTGTCATTAATTTTTGTTTTTATCTCAAATTGCACTTACTCTGCAGACAGCAGTTATTTAATAAATGTTTGTTACATGAATGAATGGATCAAAAAAGAATGCCAGCTATAATTCTTTTCATCATTCCAATGAAATCAGACAAAATATTTAATGACAATGAAAGATTAACATTGAGCTATTGTAGTTTGTTTCAGGTTTTTTCTAGATATAACACAGGACCAAATCCTTGCACATGACCTAATTTCCAATCCTGCTTCAATACTGATTGTATGACCCTGAGCAAGTCACTTAAAATCTCTGAATTTCAGTTTCTTCATCTGTAAAAGAAGGACAATAATATTTGCACTACCTACCTTACAAGTTGTTATGAGGATCAAAATAAGTGTTTTGTAAACTTTAAAGATATATAAATTTGTGGTAGCACTAGTAGTAGCAGTAGTAGTAGTAGTAGTAGTAGTAGTAGTAGTAGTATTAGTAGTAGTAGTAGTAAACATAATGTTGTTGTGGTTCCAGGATGTCTTTGATAATATTGTACTTTAATCATAGAATTTGCCCTTCCAAATTACTAATAGAAGTTTAGACACGTTGGCACAATTGGGCTATGTATATTGATCATTAAACTTAGAGATTCAATGACCTCATCAGAATTAATGATTTTCTGTATTTAAGATGCATTAAAATGCCATAACTGTTAAAAAAAAAAGTTGTAAACATATTGTTACTTCTAATCTCAAAACAATAATGCATTATTTATGAAACCTTAGAATATAATTACTTAATGTGACACTTGATAAAGCCAATATAGTAAAAACTTCCTTCATGGCCAGCACAGATCATTTCCCTTCTTTCCATCTACTTGTAATTGTTCATTTTAGTTAAAAAAGTTTACTGATACCTTTCATCAAATCACAATAATTTCCAAAAACATCCATAAATTCACATTTATACACAACAAATGGTCCATTTCTTTTCATTAAAAAAAAAATCTAAACTAGCTGATGTTGTGAATAGGTTTAACAGTATAGGCAATAGTCTATACCAGTAGTCCCCCACTTTTCTTTTGTTCAGAAAGAGAAACAACCTCATCTCTTTCCCTAAACCAATATTGATCACTACCAAAATAAAATGTTTGACTATAAGAGGTCCACTCCTTCTATCTCTTTATAACTATGAGTTTACTGGTATACCTTTATGGTATCAACATGCCCATTATCATATCATATTACGATGACAAAAATAACTCTTGATTTGGTCTCAGAGATTAAAGTGGCACTATGATGTATTGACTGATTTGGAGTCATTCTTTGACCTCTACTAGAGGATGGGTTTCGATGACCAGAATTTGCCCACAAAATGGTTCATCTGGAAAGAATGCTTTGTAGACTAGACTCTTAACTAAGGAGCTAGCCTACTCTTTACTGACCTACAAAAGAGAGACAATGGCCAATTCTGAGTTTAGAAAAAATAAATGTCATTAACTAGTTACATAGCACGTATACATCCACTAGTTTATTTGATCCTTATACAAACCCTTTGATATATATAATGCAAATATTATTATTCCTATTTATGAATGAGGAAACTGAAGCTTAGAGAAGAAATCAAGTAATTTTTGGAAGGTTACATAGCTCATCAACAAAGGAGCTAGAACTTACACTGAGGTCTGACTACTGACTTAGTGCTTTCTATTAAGCTGTGCGACTTGAGGAGATTAATAGCAGAAGTAAAGAGGCAAGAATTAAAGGATCAGGCAGATATCATAGGTCAGAGAGAGTCAATAAGTCAAAAGTCCAAGTAAGTAGGAGGCGATTATCAAAAATCCAGGCAAAGGAAACTGGGTAACAAGGGCTTGGGTATTCAGATAAAAAACCTGGGCCATAGGTAGAGGCCTTTATAACAAAAACAAAGCTTGAAATTGTAACATTGAACATGTATTGAATGTGTGTTCTGTGTAAAGATCTGTCTTGGATGCTAGCAGGATCCAAATGTAGCATCCAGGGTGCTTCTCACACATGAACCCCTAGAAAGCTATTGCAAGTTGGAAGTCATAATCCATTCAAAACCATAGTTCACAAGCCCCCACCAACAGATTTCTTTTTATGGCCAACCTGACAATACATAAATTAAAAGTGAAATACATTTAATTAAACTGCATCTTGAATTAAGTAAAAAGATGTCCCTGTCCCCTAAACATAAAGGGTACACAAGTTACCATACCACCAGTGGAGAAGGCAGATATATAGGGACACACTGTGACCAGGGAATATTTGTGAACAAGCATACCAATAGGGAAAACATGTTGTCAAGATTCATACAGGTGGGACATCCAGGGTACAAGCATTCCTGGGCTAACTTGCATTTCTAATGGTGCAGAGCCAGAGATATTCTCTGGTTGTGTCATTATAATGTCTTCTGCTCAGTGTCATGTCTCCACTCTCTACTGAGCATCTTTACTGGTTTCTGGCTGTACTGTTTACTATTCTCTGCTACCATTTGCTAGTGCTTAACTATACACTCCTTCAAGGCCATTTGCTGCTCTCTGGTACCATCTGCTGGAAAGTGTCTTGCAAGGGAGCATCAAAACTCTTTCAGTCATCCACAGAGCCAAACACCATGACACAGGAGCCTGACTAAACCAGGCAACAAAAGCCGTCAGAAGCACCAGGCTAATAATCTCTTCTTTTGAGTGTCTATTCTAATAAGAATCCTGGCCCCTGCCCGCCATGTATCTCGGGGCTAGGAAATCCTTCTTAACTCCTGTCAATCAACCAATCTATAAACATTGAAGTATCTACTATGTATGCAAGACATATGCCAGGCACTGGGATATGAAAACAAAAATTAAGAGTATCTACCTTAAAGGAGCTTACATTCTATCTGAGGAAACAACATGGAGAAAGCGAGAGAAAGGGAGAAAGACAGAGAGGTATAGAAATTAGATAGACAGATAGATAGGTAGATAGATAGATAGATAGATAGATAGATAGATAGATAGATATAGATAGATACACATCCATATATATGTGTGTGTGTGTGTGTGTGTGTGTGTGTGTATGAATATACATACAAAAGAGATGCAGAATAAATTATTACAAGGTAATTTGGAAGAAAACAGTACAAGTATGAAGGGGGATCAATACCCAAGATACATCTACAATGTAGAAGAGGGTTCTTTTTTTTAATTGATTTGCTTATTTACTTTTAGTTTACAAGATTCAGTTCGAGTCCCTTGAGTTTCAAGAGTTTCTCTCCTCCCTCCCTTCCCCCATGGCGGCATGCAGTCTGCAAATACTTTCACGTTGGATATTAGTCTGGTTGTATAGAAGAATTGTAACCAATGGAGTGAACAATGGGAAAAAGGAAACGAAACCAAACATGGAAAAGAGCGATAGCATGTAGGTTGCTTCAGTCTCCATTTAAACTCTGTTCTTTCTAGATCTTTCTCTGAATGTAGGTATCTCCTTCCATCCTGAGACTTGTAGAGTTGTCTTATAGCTGTGCGTTGCTGAGAAGAGTCCAGTTTATCAAGGCTGGTCGTCACACATACGATGTGTCTGGGATTGTGTACACATTTCTCCTGGTTCTGCTCTTCTCACTTAGCATCAGTTTGTATAAGCCTCTCCAGGT
>CM053585.1:80272599-80297101 GCA_028646515.1 Pseudochirops corinnae
TTCTCCAATCAAGAGTGATTTAGAGCATTTTAGAAGGCGGTTCTTAAATGAGAATAAGGAATTTGGTTTCCTCTTTTTCATAAAATTTTTCAATCTAATTGGTCTGCTTCATAATACTATGTATTTTATACATTATTTTGAGAAGGGTTCCATAGGATTTATTGAACTATCAAGGATGAGCAGGCCACAAAAACGGTTAAGAACCCTTGAAAGAGAAGACGGCACTGGAGGTGAGGTGCAATTTCAAGTTTTGGTTTTGTCATGAACGACTCTACTTATTTCCCAGGTTCCTTATGTGAATACCCAGCCTTTGCCTGGATTCTGGATAATTTCCTCGTACTTAGACTTCTGACCCATTTATCATCTCCAACCCAAGACATCTGCCACACCCTTTAATTCTTGTCTCTTCATCTGTGCTACCAACCTCCTCAAGTCGCACAGCTTAGTAAAAAGCATCAAGTCAGTAGTCAGACCTCAGTGCAAGTTCTAGTTCCTTTGTTCATGAGCTATGCGACCCTGCAAAAGTTACTGAATTCCTTCTTCATAAATAGGAAGAATAATATCTGGATCATTTAAAGGAAATAAGGAGTTCTAAGGGAGACAGACAGGAGCATATTCCAGGCATGAGGGATAACCAGTGCAAAATCAACTCCCTGCCTGTTGGTGTTTGTCTCCATAATCCATTTGGGGGATTCTACTCAATAAAAAGCCATAGGAGTTATTGGGGTCTAAGGTAATGAAACTCCCCCAACTCCCATAATGCTTCAGATTGGGATGAAAGGAAATCTGAAAGCAAGGACAAAAGGACTTGGCAAAGATTGCAGAACGGTGTCTTTTTGACTTTATGAATCATATTGGCCAACAACAGAACCTCTGATCTTCATCATTCTGACCTAAATCTAAAACATCAATAGATGATTTCTCTATGCAAAGGTAAATAAGACAAGTCCCTCAAAAGAACAATAACTTAATAAGGAAAAGGAGAAGCGTTCAATATAAATAAAATTCAAAGAACAGTGTGAAAAGTACATGAAAGGTACAAAACAAGTTGTGAGAGCTCTAAGCACAGAAATAGCATTGCACCTGAAGAAATAAGGAAAAGCTTCCTAGAGGCTGAGCTAACAGGAAATTCTATTGGCTTCCTGTGCATACCAGAGAATTCTTGCTAGCCCCAAACTTGGCCAGCCTGAAGTTTGCATCGAAAAGTCAATTGACTGAACTCAAGAGTGAAGGACTAGAGAAAGATAGTTTATGGAACTTATTCTTTTGAATGGAACTTCAGTAGAATTTGATCCTATATTCTTCCCTGAGAAGCATTTTCACCTAGAAGGCATCATTTTGTCTGGAATAGCCTTGACTGATTCCATGTTCTAAGTTCCTTCCATATTCCTACTGTATGCCCACATTACCTTTCAATGGGGTAACTTTATTCTGTAAGTCCAGTCCAATCATCGTTTAGTAGCCTTACATATAAAGGAAACAGAAAGACTCAGGGGGAGGTGACCCCAGAATGAGCTGACCTCGATTCACAAGTTCACCTCTACACCTTTGGGGAAAGCATGTATGAACAGAAGAAGGAAAAAGTCAGAGATGGGAGTGCCAGAGCAGACAGGAAGATTTGCGAGAGCAAAGTCATGGAAATGGACAACCACTGAGACATAAGCCTTGAGCGCCAGTCAGATTGTCCAGATTGTCCTGTGTTTTAATCACCACACATCAAAAACAGCAATGCAAGGATCTGGGGAGCAGGAATCAGACAAGAGAAGGGATCGAGTAGATTGATCCCTTCTGCCCCCAAGCTAAATGCTTGTCCTAGTCCTAGCTATTTCAGTGTTTGTTCTTTATCTGTTGCCTTTGACTTAGATTTCATTTACCTATCATAAAGCCTTATTTAACTGCAAGAAATGCTAATCTATGCATGTACTTTATTTAAGGCTTGTAAATAGAATAAAAGATAGAATATTTCTGATCTAAGGGAGGCAAAGTGTGGTTTGGACTAATCCTGGGGGCTTGAAAGCTATTTTAGGATAATTGGAAAAGAGGAGAGACCATGATTAAACAGCATAAGCCTGGAAATGAATTTGAAATTCAAATACTTCTATAAAGAAGATTACAAGCTTGTAGGAGCCTGCAAAGGGAATAATGCTTGGGAATTTTTTCCTTTCATTTCCCATGTTCTTGACAGAGGCCATTTGCCACTTTAAAAGGCAAGCTATGGTCATAAATGGGAGAGTGCTGTTAGGAAACTTCAGCCCACCTGAAAGGGAGATAAAAGTGTACAAGCCCGGGATAGGTCAGCTGACTCAATGGATGATTGACAGTCTGCCTACCTCTCTAGCACCACCTTTAGCCTACATGTTCTTTCATTTTAATGGCATTTTGACAAAAAAGTAAGGACCATGTGCCTAATAGGCTGCCTTGCATGAACTTGGAACACATATTTGTTGATTTAATTTGAGAAGGAAACCTAGGCAAATGCCGTCCCTTCTAAAGCACCCTATGGTAGGTACTTCAACAAGGATATACACACACACACACACAACAAGGATGTATCAGCAATGCAGTATTCACAATGCCTACAGCAACTATAAGTATGCTGATATGGTTATTAATCACAAAATGTAACAGGCTCTCTACATGGGAAACATAGCTAGAGCATTTATTCAAATACCAGAACACTGAGTCCCAAAACCAGAAAGTCAAAGCCAACACAGTAGTTATGAAGTTGGCACATGTAGTTAAAGTAGTAAACACCCACATTCTCAAGCTTTCAAAACAGGACAGGCTACTTCAGGCAAAGGTCCTCTTCTCCTCACTCACGACAACTGCTCAGAGTCCAGGCAGCTTGCTCCCAGCACCTCTGGCCCCCCGCAGTTCCCGTCCCCAGCAGTCCTCAGCAGGAGTCCTCAGCAGAGATTCTGGCAGGCTCAAAGTAAACGGAGTTCACATCGCAACCACAGCCACTGCCTCTGCCACTGCTTCCAGTCACCATGGCATGTATGCTAGCTTGGTTCCGGCTTTCTTTTGCTCCACCCCTTCCTGCTACGTCATCAAGTTCAAGGGGCATGGAAGATCTTCAAATCCCAGTATCATTACACTGGATAGAGAGACAAATAGATACTGGAATGGAGAAAACAAGCATTTATTGAATGCCTATTCTGTGCCAGGAACTGTGCTAAATGCTTTATAAACATCATCTCATTTGATCCCCACAACAATTCTAATTAAGAGTTTTACAATTGAGGAAATTGAGGTAGCCAATGGCTAGGTGACTTGCCCAGGGTCACACAGGTAGTAAGTGTCTAAGACTCAGGTATTTTTTACTTCAGGCTCAGTGTTCTACCCTCTGAATAAGCCAGCTGCTGATGAGAGGGAACAGAGAGGGAAAAGAGGGAAAAAGGTTAAGAAGAGACAGAGAAAGAATGAGAGAGAAAAATGAGAGATTTTTCTTTCATACATAATTTTCCGAGGTTTTGTGTTTCATCTCATATTCAAGATAGACATTGTTCTAGACTGTTGGTTCTCCTTAAGAATGTCATGCAAATTGTAAAACTATCTTCCAAAAGTCAAATTGTAGGTTGAGCCCCACAAGTGGTGAATCCTGAATAAAATATTGCCTGAAGAACCTAGGACATGACTATTCTGTAGGTCTCCTTTAATTCTGCTATAGTAAAAGCCAGCTTAGCATTTGCCACTTCCTCGATTATCTCTATTCTCCATCCTATACCAGGATTTTATTGTGACTTCCATTCTTCTAATAAAATAGCATCATGCTTTTATGATTTTATATATGCAAAAAAGCCCCCTGGATTTTTTTTAAAAACATAAAAGCAAACCTATCACCATATGGTAGAGGAATTAAAGCTAGCATATTGTAGGGTTGTATAATTCATGATCCTTAGAAATGATTTCTCAACGATATTATGGCATTAACCCATTACCATTTGCAATGATTCATGATAATCCCAACTTTTCTGTTGTAACATTGGTTATTTGTATTCCTTTTAAGTTGAAATTGCTGAATTTCTCCCAACAAATATGCCTATTATTGGCACCATTCATCTTTTTATAGGCTGGTAGGTCTTCCTCCTTCCCTAAGAAGGATTTATGAGAATCTCCTGTTTAGTGTTATCAGCCAAAAAGAATATTATTATTCCACAAGGTTTATATATGTTTCTAAAGCCGTCTGGAAGTTACTGGGGACAATAGATCAAAAAGGCATGTGTTAGACTATAAGTTCCTTGTAAATAGAAATTGTCTTTCTTTTTTTTGTATTTGTAATTCTGCCCACCCAGCACAGTGGAACATGTAGGAGGTGCTTAATAAATGCTTGTTGGTTGATTGGTTGATTGAAGGTAGGAAGCATGTATAAGCATATATTTCCCAAAGTGTGTGTGTCTAGATTTCCTTTGTCCTTAAGGAGACTACCTGCCACAAGTTTCAGAACAAAAGAGAACAGAAGATGTGGAATGGTATGCCCTACTGGCCAGTTGGGTACAGAAAGCAATCAAATGATCTGCTCAGACTTACTTTTTAGGCATGGCTACTGCTGACGCCATGACTTAAGATTCTACTTGTGACTTGGACAGCATGATAGCTAAGACTAGTCCTAGACAACTGTGGAACTCACATGGATATGGAACTAATGTGGAACAAATGGAGAGGGGTTGGGACCAGATCAGAATGGAGTAAGACTTGTCCAGAATGGCCACACCATAAATCACCCAAAACATAGTGAAACTAAAAAGGTTGTGACAGTGCCTTGCTTGCCATTTCCCTCCTGTTTCGTCTGAGTGCTTGTCAGGTCATTCTCAGGGAGTTCCAAAGTCTCTTCCCTTTATTCCCTCAGTCTCTGGGTGGGAAGGGGGTATTTTTCAGTTTGCTATTCCACAGATTGTTTACTCCTCTGATTTTGCTCTGCTACCACTTTAATTACATGGAGTCAGAGTCAACAAACACTTATTAGGTATCTACTATGTGCCAGGAATTGTGCTACGCACTAATGATACAAGGAATGGCATGACAGTTCTTGTCTTTAAGGAACTTACAATCTAGTGGAGGAAGATAACAGATAAAAAGAAGCTGAGGGTGGGCAGGAAGGTATCCAGCCACAAAAGCATGATGACGTCCTACAGCCATGGTAGAAATTATTTGAGGAGGTGTGAGTTACAGAGTTTACTTCATCTCTCTGAATGACATTTCTGGAAATCATAAAGTCCAGGAGGGCAGCCAGGAGACCACTGAAAGTAATTTATCCAAGCCCTGTGAATTGGGCTGGCATTAATGAAAGAGAAGAAAAGAACCCAAAAGTGGAGAAGAGGACTTATGGCTAAATAAGAGAGATTTATCTTATAAATTATTATGTCGCCTATATGGAACCTGATGGGAGGAGAGGGCATTTGTTGGAAGGACTAAGCTACTCGTATGCACAGTAGACATACCAATATCTAATGAGTAAAGGGGGATTCTGCAGCTATTTAGAAGGCCCTTTCATGTACTCCATTTATCCTCTGAAGTAGCCACAAATCTGTTGTCACTTGGTAGTTAAATTATATACTAGGCCTCCTAGCAGCTCAATTCATATGAGAGCCTCCTGTGGTCTGAAGACTTCAAAAAGAAGGAGAATGAGACATTTGGGCAGGTATAGCTCTGACAGTACCATTATATGGACACCTAGCACCACCCACATCACATGTCACATACATGAATGTGTAAGTATAATGTAGTGGAAAGAACATTGAATCTTGATTCAGAAGAGCTAGGTTCAACCTTGAATTTACCATTCAATGGCTGCATAACATTAGGAAAACCCCGTAACCTATCTCAGCCTTAGTCTCCTCATCTGTAAAAATGGGGAAACCAATATTCATTATCACCAAAAGGTTGGCCACAATTATTGGCCATGGCAATTCACAAAGTTCTTCTGAGGAATAAAGAGTTTGTGACATGTGTCAGTAGAGAGAGTATTCATATTAATGAAATCAGGAATGTCTCAACTTATATATCATTCTTTGTCTTCTCCCATAGCATCTAGCCCAACTGCCCTTTTCGTTGTGCTACTTAATAAATATGTGTTGGGTTAAATGCGCAGAGGATTGATTGAATTTGAGTATTCTGGAAAAAAGAAGTACTATATTAAAACTTTATTTTAAATATACCTGAATTCTGACTTCTATACCATGATATAGATCATTTGTGAATAAAGGCCTTCTAAGTAGGGGATCCCTGAGGCAGAAAAGCTGTGAAATTTCCTTTCTGGAGAATTCAAGATTAGGTCTCAATTGTTCCAAGACAGATTAGGTTGAGCCTGCCTAGATCTTGAGAATCTGTCCCATTTCCATAAAGGATCTCCATAAACTTTTTCCATAAACACCATAAACTTCTGTACATCTTTCTTAAAGAATTAGGTTTCAATTATATTTTAAAAATTGAGACTCTCCAATGGGAATATAGGAAGCACTAAATTGCTGCTGAGCTTTTTGCTGTTTTTGTCACACTACACGTCTCCTAACTCTGCTTTCTCACTATGTCCCATGCCTAAAATGATCTCCCTTCTCACCTCTGCCTCCCAGTTTCCTTGAAGAAAGGAAATCTAGATCCCCCCCTTCAGCAGACCTATCTCACCCTGCCATTCCCTAGTACCCTCCTTCTGAAATTAGCTTCCTTTTACACTGTATATATCTTATATAGGCAGTTTCTTGTATGTTGTCTCCCATATTTGACTATGAGTTCCTTGAGGGAAGGAACCATGTTTTGTCCTTTTTTTGCACCATCAGTGGTTAGTACAGTGTCTGATTCAGTAACTGCTCAATGTTTATTGACTGAATAATGATACACATTGCAGCTAATCTATGCTCTGTAACCAAACAGAACAAAACAAATTCCTTTCCACATGTGAGTTTTCCAAATATTTGGAAATTGCTAACATGTCTCTCCAAGTAGTCTCTTCTCTACATTAAACATCCACCGTTCTTTTTAAAAATTCTCATCACATTCCTGATGTCATGGCCCTCTTCAAGAATGAAGAACAAATAAAAACAATATGGCATAAACTTGAGGTACTTCACCATCCTATCATCCTACTCTAGATGATGTAAAGCTTGTAAATGTCATGGCTGAAGTGACACATAATTGAAAATACTTTGTCACTTTCAGTTTCACAAGGGCAAAATATAATGGTACTACCATGCTTAATTTTATGCAACCTAAGATTTTATCATCTTCTATACAGCTCTTAGCACAGTACCTAGTACATAGTAGGTGATAACATGATTTAGTGATTGATTTTTTTGACTGACATATATTGTTGATTTATATTAGTTTGCAGTCCACTAAACGCCTTTAGAACTTTTTTGCATACACTATTTTCTAGAAATACTTCTCTCATTTTGTATTTTTAAAGTTAATTTCTTGAATCCAAATAGAGTGTTTTGCATTTATCCTTTCTCAATTTCATTTTAATAGATTCAGGCCAACACCATTAGTGTACAGATCTTTTTATGTTGTGACTTTGTCCTTCAGTTTTGTTATCTATACCACCTAGATTTCTGTCATATGCCAATTGGTAAGCAGAACAGCTATACCTTTGTCCTGGTTATTTATGAAAATGTTAATGGCCAAGCACAGTCTCTGGGACCTTCCACTAGAGATCTCCTCCCAAACTGGTGACAAGCCATGAACAACAACCAGTTTCAAATTTGTCTAAGCGTACTTTCCTGTAGCCTGCATATCTCTTTCTTTTCCACAAGAATTGCAGGAAAGTTAGTTAAATACTTTGATAAAAAAATGTAGGTAGACAGCATTCTCAGTGTTCCCCTGAGTTACCAGTCTAATATAACTACCAAAAAAGGAAATGAAGTTAGTCCAGTGCAACATGTTCTTGATGATGCCATACTGACTCTTTGTGAACACCCTTTCTTTTGTAAGTAGTCACAAATAATCCCTTTAAAAATACAAAGTCTATCTTATAGAATTATTTTTGCAGACACCATTCTCTTTCTTTAAAAAAAAAACATACTTCTGCCCTTCTATTCTGTAATAATTCTCTAAACAAATCCCTATTTACCTGGAGGTATCAATTCTCTGTTAGTCATTGAGCTTCTGTTATTTTCAATCCACAGACTTTTTTCCCTTGGTAGAGAAAACAAAAGTATAAAAAAAAGAATTGACCACCCCCATCCTTTAGCAACATTCCATTACCCCTAAGGAAATGTCCTATCCCCTCTTTGATCCCTCTCTTTTCCCAAAGTAGATTTGGGGAGAAAGAAGAAAAGATTCTTTCATTGTGCTTAACTTCTCTGATGACTAGTCTGAGCTCATTCTGAGATTTAGTACCCTGACAATATCCTTACAGGACCACGAGTCACTTTAGTATTATGCCTCCATTACCTGCTCTTGTTTCCATCTTCTATAATGTTTTCTTTAAAAGCCTACTTAGTTGATGAGTCACCTGTGCCTCAGCATCCATCTCTGTAGACAAATTCTCCTTTTCTTCCTCACTGTAATTGTTTCTCTTTGTGACTTCAGAATTTCATTCTTGAGAGCATCCCATTTCCCCTGGATTGACTTTCCTCTTGTAGAATTTAGAACACAGAATACTTGCTATCTTTTTTCTGAAATCTTTGAAATTTTCTCTCCTAAAATCCAAAGGTGCATTTCAGACCATACCTGGCTTTCCTCTCCTTGTCTAACTTAAATTCTAAGATGGATTGGTCATCCATTCTCTCCCACTTAAACTTATCATCACTTATACCTCAGCAACCATTCTACCTTGTTGGGTGAAAATCAGATGAAAAATAGCAAGTTCCCTCATTTGTTCCTTAACTTTTTAAAAGGTGAAAAAAGCTAGTGAAAAAATATTATGTTTTGGGTAGAGAAAAAAAACTTCAATAGATAACTAGATCATTGAAGCCTTCCATCATCACAATATCCATTCTTTGTAATCTATTTTCCCAGCTCCTCATTAATTTTTCTCTCTGTCCAGGAGATCAGCAGCATAGTAGAACATTAATATCAGTGCTGCTTCTGCCTCCGTTGAGCTTCACTCACATGTTCTCCTTGATGTTTTTCTCCCTCTATTTCCTGTATTATCTCAAATAAACATGTCCTCTTAATGCAGAGTACTACCCCTACCCATTTCCTTTTGCCTATCTTGCTTCTTTGGAATAGGATAAAATTCTAAGAATCAAATTCCAAACACAGGTTTCATCCCACCATGTCTCAGCAGTAACTACAATAGGATGTCAAATTTGCTTTGCTTGTTATCAGTTTTACATTTGCATTTAGACATGAGAAATAATGGATTTTGTTGCCGGCTCTTTTCTTTGATTATGTCGCCTGTGAATTTCAGTTTGTTGCTATTGTTGTTCTTCTTCAACATTTCCTATGCTGCCACTTCTCTCTATAGTAATTAGTTTAGTAGATATATATTCTTAACAGTTTTCTCCCTCTGCCTTTCTTTTTAGGTTAAATCATGTATAGCTCCCATGGATTCAACCATCAGTTCTGCAGATGAGTCTCGTTTATTTGTCCTGTCCTCTCTCCTGACCTCCAGGCTTGTAGCTCCAATTGCCTACTGGATATCTCAAACTGAATGTCTCGTGACATCTTAAACTCAACATGTCCGAAACTGATCTCATCTTAGCTTTTCCCCAAAAATCTCCCCTCTTCCTAGCTTCCCTATTACTGTCAACTATACTAACATCTTACCAGGCTCAACACCTAAGTTTCATCCTTAACTCTTCACTCTCTTACACACACACACACACACACACACACACACACACACACACACACACACACACACACACACACACAGTGATCCAGTGACATTAGCCTCTTTGTTGTTTCTGGAGCATAATATTCTATCTCCTAACTCCAGGTATTGTCACCAATCTGATGGTCCCCCATGCCTGGAACTTTCTCCCTCCTCATCTTGTCTCCTAGATTCCCTAAATCCCTTTAAGTGCAAGTCCCACCTTCTACAAGAAGTCTTTTGCAATCCCTCTTAATGCTAGTGCCTTCCTTCTGCTGGTTATCTCTAATCTGTCCTGTTTATATCATGTTTGTACATAATTGTTTGCACATTGTCTCCGAGCTTCTTGACAGCAGGAATTGTCACTTGTCCTTCTAAGTATCCCTAGCATTTAGCCCATTGTAGGTGTTTAATCAATGCTAATTAAATGACTACTAGCTGGCTGAGCTCATAATACACAGCTCACTCCTTAAAGTACATTTCTCTTACTTAGCTCCCAGTATTTAGTGGTTCTTCATCCCTTTTTCTTCTGGACCACATTCTTCTACCTTTAATCACCTGAAACAAGTATTCCTCTCTGCTTCTGCAGATATTTTTCTTCTTTGTTCTCATATTGAAGCCCTTCTTTTGCTCCTTTAAGGAACTCTTCATTTTGCCTTTTAACCTGGAGAAGAGAGAAGAATCCTTCAAAGCCCCTTGAATTACTCTTCTAGAAGGAAGATCAGCCTGTATGTTGAACATAGTTAATGTTGGGCAGCCAGGTGGAGAAGTGGATAGTGCAGCCTGGAATCAAAATGACCTGAATTTAAATCCAGCCTCAGACACAACTGTGTGACCCTGGGCAAGTCACTGAACCTGTCTGCTTCTGTTTCCCTAACTGTAAAATGGGGAGAACAATAGCACCTACCTCCCCGGGTTGCCAGGAGGATCAGATATGATGATATTTGTAAAGTACTTAGCACGGCGCCTGGCACATGGCAAGCACTAAATAAATGCTTGTTCCCTTCTCTTCCACCCTGGTTCCATTTACTTGGTTACGGCAGAAGGGTGATGTTGTCTGCATTATTTGTGCCATTGCAAAATTCTCCCTGCTCTTTAAGCTTTCTGGAAACAAGATCCTTAGTCTATTAAAGAATCAGGTTCCCAGAAATTGATTCAATTGTCTAGAAAAGATCTGACCAGGGGATAACATATCAGGACTTTCACCTCCCTCTCTCTGGACATGTAAGTGTTCTATGAATGCAATATATTCATTCTTTGGCTGCTAGTCACACTGCTGGTCCATATTAAGCTTGTAATCCACTAGAAACTGTCAATCCTTTTCACATAAACTCCTTTCTTACCATGTTTCCCCCCCCAATCCTGTACTCGCAAAATTAGTTTTTTGAACCAGAGGGCCAAACTTTACATTTATCCATATGAGATTTCATCATATTTAGTGAAATCAACTTCAGTCAACTGCTCCAGCCCATGGAGATATACTATAGATAGCAGTGGTATAATGGTGTATTCCATTATCTAGATTATAGTTTTCTCTCACCCAAAAATGTGATCAGCATGCTATCTATGCTATTACCAAAGTCAGTTGGAGGATCATAAATTTAGACCTGGAAGGAATCTTAGAGGCCATCTAGTACAATCTTTTCTTTTTACAGATGGAGAAACTGAGGCCCACAGAGGTCAAGTGATTTGCCAAGGTGACAGAGGCAATAAGCCATAGAATTAAGATTCAAAACTAGGTCTCATAACTCTAAATGGACCGTTACTACCACTGCATAACAGAACAGGACTAAAGAAAGAGCCCTGACATTTTCTACTAGAAACCACTGTCTAAGTAACTCCAATTCACTCATTAACAATTCTCAAAACTAGCATTTCTACAAAGTTGCCAAGATAATCCTCTTTAAAGTGTAGGTCTGACAAATTCATCCTATGGCCAAAAATCTTAACCAGTTCTCTATTGCCTCTAAGATAAAATATAAGTTCTTCCACTTGGGATTTAAAGCCCTCACAAACTGGCTTTGGCCTACCTTTCAAGCTATATTTCACATTACTACCCTACACACTGTACATTCCAGCTAAACTGACCTACTTTCTGGTCCCCGACCTCAGCATCCTGGCTTCTTACTCTGGTTCTTTGTACATGTTGTCCCATACGTCTGGAATGTATTCTATTCACTCACACACACACACACACACACACACACATGCACACACTTCCACCTACCTCTTAGCTTCCTTCAAGATTCAAATCAGGTATTAGCTCCAACAGGAAGACTTTCCTGATTCCCTCCCAAACCCCAAGTTCTGAATGCTCTGTCCTTATTCAAACTGTGTTTATAGAAGTCATCTCTCCCCAGCAGAATATTAACTCTTTCAGGGAGTGGATTGTGTTTTGTTTGATTTTTATTTATATCCCCCATATCTTACAAATAGTAGACACTTAAGAAATACTCATTAAGTTGAGTGCTTAATTCTGAACCCAACTAAATGTGCTATCGTCACATTATCTCCCTCTTGTTCAAAAAAGTGTCATGTCATCTTTGGTGAAATGTTTTGCTGAAGTTCAAATGCATTATGTCCATGGCACAAAGTGCTTCAGTAGATAAAGTGCTGGAGCTGCAGTCAGAAAGACTCATCTTCCTGAGTTCAAATCTGACCTCAGACACTTACTAGCTGTGTGACCCTGAGCAAGTCACTTAACTGCATTTGCCTCAGTTTCCTCATCTATAAAATGAACTAGAGAAGGAAATGGCAAACCCCTCCAGTATCTTTGCCAAGAAAACCTCAAATGGGATCATGAAGAGTCAGATGCAACTGAAATGACTGGACAACAACTACTTGACTACTTGGCAAAAAAAAAAAAAGGAAACAGGATTAGTTTGATATGATTTGTCCTTGCCACAATAACCCATGCTGACTCTTAATGATTACCTTATCCACTGAGAAATGCTCACAAACTGTTCTTCCAGTAATGCAGGGATTCAATGATTGCCCCCCATCTTACTTAAAAGCAATTACCACATTAATTCATTGTTGGTGGAGTTGTGAACTGATTCTACCCTTCTACCGTAGAGCAATTTGGAACTATGCCAAAGGACTATAAAACCATGCATACCCTTTGACTTAACAATACTACTACTGGGTCTGTGTCCCAAGAGAGATTAAAAAAAAAAAAAAAGGAAAAGGACCTATACGTACAAAAATATTTATAGTACCTCTTTTCTGGTGGCAAAGAATTAAAAATTGAGGGGATTTTCATCAGTTGGGGAATGGCTAAACAAATTGTTGTATGTGATTATGAGGGAATACTATTGTGCTATAAGAGATGATGAGCAGGATGCTCTTAGAAAAACCTGGAAAGATTTACATGAGCTGATGCAAAGTGAAATGTACTTTGTACAAAGTAACAGCAACATTGTGCAATGATCAGCTGTGAAGGACTTAGCTATTCTCAGCAATACAACCATCCAAGACAACCCTGAAGGACTTATAAAAAATGCTATCCATCCCCAGAGAAAGAGCTGATAGTGTCTGAATACAAACCAAAACATATATTTTTTACTTTATTTTTCTTGAGTTTTTTTTTGGGGGGGGGGGGCTGTGTTTTCTTTCATAACATGATTACCATGAAAATGTTTTGCATGACTACACACATATAACTTTTATTGAATTGCTAGCCTTCTCAATGAGGGCAATGGGGAGAAAAGAAAGGAGAGAATTTGAAACTCAAAATTTTAAAAATGAATGTTAAAATTTGTTTTTTACATGCAACTAGGGAAAAACAAAATATTAAATGAAAAAAGTAAATACCTTTGTTAGGTAAGAATACTTTCTTAATTGAATCAATCAGTCTATAAGAACTAAGGCATGGCCACTTCCTTGGAGGCCCCTGGCTTAAAATGAGCTAATGAATTTAGTAGAATATTGTTGATTACATCTCAGAGACAAGGGGGCAGGGAAGAAAGGGGTAATGATGATCATTTCTGGTCACCTGATCCCTTCCAGCAGCAATACCCACATGCACTGGTGTTATAATAGTCAACAAATATTTATTAAGTGGCTACTCTGTCCTAGGCAGTATGTTAAGTTCTGGGGATACAAATGAGGAATTTGTTCAAGAATTTTACCAGGAGTCAACATCTATCTAACTGGTTGGAAGAATCTGTCTCCTTCTCCTCCTCCTCCTCCTTCTTCTTGGAAATTGACACTTTTACTTATTACCAACTCCTTAGCACCTCTACCATTTACTACAGATATTCAAATATCATCAACAATGAGAGGGATTTCTTGGTCATATGAGCCACAAGATAGCAGATGAGGCATTTTTCAAATCCTTCCAACCTCTCAAACATCCCCAAAACAGAAATTATGCACCAAAGATAAGGCAACTTCAGTTGTTTCCATGGTCTAAGATACCAAGAATCCAAAAGAAGGTTTAAAAAAACCAAGGAACTGACACTTACTAACCCTGAACTTACTCAATATCTCTCCCCTACCTCCCATGCTACCAACAGCAAGGCTGCACTAGTAGACCCAAGGACATGACACAGGCCTATGACATCAAAACCTATCCTCATACTCCAGTCCCTGTTTCTTCCTTCTGGTGCCATAGAGACACCAACTCCAGGCTTCAAAAAGTTTCCTCTACCCTTGACAGCCAGTTTAGCCAAAGCCTTTCAGAAGCAGAAGTCTTCCAGGAGCTACCTGGAAGCACCAACACTGCAAAGCTCTGAACTACTAGCAGGCTCTGAACTACCAGTGCTAGATTAAAGAACCAAGGAACAAAGGTAGTGGAAAAGATCACTAGGACAACACATTGCATGTGGGGAGCTGTGCAGCAGTCCACTACCACCGAAGGAAGAACATAGCATCAAGTTGGGGCCAATTCTGAGCACCCAAAAGTCAATTGAGACAGAGACCCTAGGTTGATGATCCATGATTTATCCATTGTGGGAGAAGGCTGAAATACTTTGAGATCTAACCCCCAAGGAATCAGAGAGAAGGGAGTCAGAGATGAGCAATATGGAAAAATGGGGAAGGGGGACTGAAAGTGTCAATGATTCAAGAAAGAACAAATCTCAAAGACCTTGAATATAAACAGATAAATCATAGGAAAAACATTAACAACAGAAGGAAATATTCTCCAGATTTAGTAAACAAGCTCAGGCATCTATGAATAAGTACTTCAAACTAAGGAAAATTATCCAACAACTGAAAATTATCCAAAAGAGGACCCTGTGGAATTTGAGGAGAATGTGAAACTACAATACACTGTTCCTCAGTGGTTTAAAGAGAAATGAGGATTATGAGAGCAGAATTTATGTCCTATACAGCAAAAATTAATGAATTTGCAATGGCAAGCTTCACTAAAGAAACAAAAGAGAGAATAATAGATTGAGAATGTAATATATAGAAGTAAAAGACAATTCAGAAGAAAAGAAATAAACAAAATTAAAAGAAAATGTGCTCACTATGCAAGAAAAACATAAGAATCTCAAAGAAAAGATGCTTACAGATAAACTAAAGATCATGGGTTTCCCAGAAGAACATGAAAAGGACCAAAAAAAAAACCTTAACACCACAATGAAGGAAAGAATATAATAAAATTGCCCAGAACTTCTGAACATAGAAAATGAAATTATAACTGAAAGAAGATTACCTCAAAAAAAACCCCAAACTGAAAACTCCATAACACATAGTGACTAAATTTAACAATTCAGTTCAGAAATAACAAGTTCTGCAAGCTGTCAGCAGAAAGACTTTCAAATAGTAAGTAAAGCACATCTGAATAATGTAAGACTATTTCCCTGCCACTAGAAAAAGGAGGAGTAAATGGAATAACGTGTTCTAAAGAGCACTGGAGCTCAAGATGCATCACAGGGTAACCTATTCTGTAAATCTGAGCCTAATCATACAGGACAAAATATGGACATTGAATGATAAATAAGAGTTGGAAACATTTTTAGAAAGAAAACTAGAACTGAAAAGATTATTTACTTCTCAAACACTCTCAGGCAACCCGAATTGCAAGGGAAGTGAACAAATGCAGACAGTAACTATAATAGTGACAAGCAGGGAAATATAGAGGAATCAGTGATTCACTGGGGTCAAATCAAGAACTAGAAATAAGGGGAAGGTAACCTCTGTGGTCTCAGAAAACGAAGAACCTACAGAGGAGTAGGTGAGGAGGAGGGGAGAAAGACTGAAAAGGGAAGGAATGGAAGGATGCCTCTCTTAGGACGTGAGAGGGAATTTCACTGACAAATGTGCCTATAGGAGAAGGGAGATGAGGAATTTACACTAGGTGAGGTCTGGAGCTCTGGCATCCAAAAATTCTACTTGTTGGGGAACTGGGGGGGGATGTAGTTGGAGGCCTTGAGGGCAACTGGCACCTGGAGAAGTGGTAGAGCATGAACCTAGGGAGATTTTAGGCAAATCTAGAAAAAAATTATCACCAGGGGAGTATAGATCAATATGGGATCTGGGGAGAAGGTGCTCTACCATGGGAATATGTCCTTTCTGATACCTTCAATAATTGACATTGCTCTGAGAGTTAAGCATAATGGAAAAGGGAAATCCATGAGGTAAGTCCTAAAAGACAGTAGCAGCAAATGCCTAAAGGGCAGAGCTTAGAATGGATACCTAGAAAGCTTTGCGTGTATAGAGAATACAGGGAAAAGAAAAAGACTAGATGATTACAGGGGTCATGAAGTAGAGAATAAGGATCTAGATTAAATAGAAAGAGAAGGTGGATAATAAAGAAAGTGAAGGAAATCCCTTTTTGGAAGGGATATAAAAGATAAATTTTTTAAAACTAATGAACAAGACTAGGTAAAAGGGACAAGATGAAGAGAAAATTCACTTATAATCAGATAAAAGCAGGAGAGAGAAACTAATAAACAAAACCCTAAAGGGAAAAGGATAATAAGTGAGAAGAGAGGATCAAGAGTGAAAGGAAGAGAGCCAGGAATAGGACTACCTTTAAAAAAGATTAAAGTAAAGTTTACAGGAAAAGTGCAGGTGTATCATAACTTGAATGATATTCAATTTTAGAAATAGATGGAGAAAAAATATAAACCTAAATTTTATAATTTTTAATGTGAATGGATTAAACAATCCAATAAAATGAAAAAGAGTGGCAGATTGGATGAGAAAATAAAACTCTACAACCTGTTGGTTATAACAAACACATTAAAAAACAAAGACCTACAGAAAAAAAAAACTGAGGAAATGGAAAAAAAATTACTATGACTAAAGTGAGTCTAGAAAAATAGAAGTTGCCATCATGCTACAAGACAAAGCAAAAACAAACATAAATTAAAAGGAATAAATAAGAAAACTACAGTATGCTGAAAGGAACCATAGACAACAAACCAATATCAATAATAATCTTATATGTTCCAAATGTCTTAGCATCCAAATTCATAAAGGAAACCTTGTCTGAGTTTTAAGGAGACAAACAATTACACAACAGTGACAGGAGACTTCAACATCCTTCTATCAGTTTTGGGTGAGTCTGAAAGAAAGATAAACAAAAAGGAAAATAAGGAATTAAATAAATTTCTGTAGAAACCATAGTTAAAAGACTTAATGGTATTTTCTAAGTGGGACAGCAAAAAAAAAATAGAGAGAGATGGATATAGATATAGATATTTCTCTACACTACATGGAATTTTTAACAAAATTAACCATATATTAGGGCACATAGATATTGCATACAAATGTAAAAAGGCAGACATCATCAAAATATCCTTTACACACCATAATGCAACAAGAATATGAATTATTTCAGGGACCACAAACAAAAGATACAGAGCCAAATGGAGACAACAACAAAAGCTTAAATGATGAGTAGGTCAAAGAACAAACCATGGAAACAATAAGTATGCAAAAGAAAATGATAATGATGTAATAACATGTCAAAATTTCTGGGACACAGCTAACAATAATAATACATAATAACATTATAATAATAATAATGATATAACATATAATCATATCCTTATAATCATGAATTAACAAAATAGAGAGATTAATGAACTGAACATGCATTTTAAAAATTAGAGATTCAACAAATAAATCTAAAAATAACACAAAAAAGAGATCTTAAAATAAGATGGGAAATAGAAAAATTGGAAACAAAAAATAGAAATGATAAGTAAAACTAAAATCTTTTTAAAGAATACTAAAATTGATAAATTCTTATTAATATGATTAAAAAGAAAAAGCAGAAAAATCTATAAAATAATGAATGAGCAAAGTGAAATCAGGATAAAACTAGAATGAATAAAAAAGAGCAATCAAACATATTATGCATAATTATGTTAACACTGAGAACACAAAAGAAATAGAGGAATATCTGCAAAAATATACAAACTACCAGGAAACCAAAGAAATCTTTAAAAATCTAATCTCAGGGGGAAAAAATTAATCTAGTTGTAAAAGAATTATCAATGTGGAAAAAAAAACCTGAACCTGATGGATTCAAAGGACAATTTTATCCAATTTTTAAAGAATAGCTAATATTCATAATTCAAAAGTTGTTCTCAAAAACTGAGAAAGAATTCTAACAGAATCTCCTTATGAGATCTACTACCTAAACTAGGAAAAGACAAAACACTGAAATAAAACTATAAGCCGATATCATTAATGAATATTGACTCCAAAATTTTAAACAACGTCCTACCAAACAAATTATAGCAACTTATCCAGGAAATTATTTATTATAATCAAGTGGGATTTATACCTGGAATGTAAGGATGTTTAATAAACAACCAACAAAATTATTCATGTTAAAAATCAAAACATCCAAAACCACATGATCATCTCCATAGGTTCAGAGGAAGCCTTTGATAAAATACAATACTCTTTTTTATGCCAAAACAAACAAACCTAAAAAGTATAGGCATAGAGAGACTTTTTAAATATCATTTTAAAAATTTAAATTAAAAACAAACATCATACAACAGGAACACACTAGGAACTTTTTCAGTAAATACAGGAGTGCATTAAGAATGCCCATTCTCCCCACTCTTACTTTAAATAGTTCTGGAAATGTTATCGATACCAATAAGGCAAGAGAAAGGAATTAAAGGAATAAAGATAAGAGATAAAACTATCCATTTGATGATAATACGGTGGTTTCTTGGAAAACCACAGGGAATCAGCAAAGATACTAACTGTGACAATTTCAGCAAAGACTCTGGCTACAAAATAAATCCTCAAAAATGGACAGCATTTCTATGTAATAATAACAAAACATAAGAAGCAATAGTAGAAAGGCAAATCTCATTCCAAATAACCACAAAACACACAAATATCTGGGGATCAACCTCCCAAGTCACACAAAAGACTTACATAGATCCAATTACAAAGCAGTCCTTAAAGAACAAAAAACAATATGACTAGGCCATGCCAATATACAAAAAAAGTTTTACATTTTTAGTGCTATACCAAATTACCAGAACAGCTCACAAAACTTGATAAAATGATAACAAAAATCATTCAGAAAAACTAAAGATCTAGAATATCAAGGGAAATGATTAAAAGAATTAAGGATTAAGGGAGAATGGCTCTTTGAAACCTCAAACTGTATTATAAATCAGCAATCATCAAAACCCTCTGGTATTGGCTTAAAAATAGATTGATCAATGGAACAGACTAGACAAGGGAGATTAAGAAACAATAGAACTCAATAACCCAGTGTTTGATGAAGTAAAACATATGTTACCAGGAAAAAACTCCCTATTACCTTTTTTTAAACTGCTGGGAAAACTGGAAAGTAACCTGGGGGAAACTAGGTTTAGACCAACATCTTAAACCACATTCCACAATATGTTCTAAAACAGCAGTTCTCAACCTTCCTAATGCTGCAGCCCTTTACTACAGCTCCTCATGTTGTGGTGACCCCCAACCATAAAATTATTTTCATTGCTACTTTATAACTGTAATTTTTCTACTGTTATGAATTGTAATGTAAATATCTGATATGCAGGATGTATTTAAATTGAACATAACCCACAAGTTGAGAACTGCCGAATCTAAACGGATACACAATCTTAATATTAAAGATCACGCTATTAAAAAATTTTAGAAGGAAACAGATCATATACTTTTATATTTCATCTTTGTAATGTTGCATTTACTTTTGATTTCTTGGTGTGTCATTTTTTCCACATTTACATTGTTGTAGTTACCATGTAGATTGTTTTCTTGACTCTGCCTACTTCATTCTGAATAAATTCATATAGATGCTTCTCTGTTTTCATCACATGCATCATTTTTACAGCTCAGTTGTATTTCATTACATTCATGTACAACATGATATATTTAACCATATACATAGATATAGGTAAGAGAGAAGCAATTACAAACACAAAACAGGTAACTTGGATTGCTCAAAACTGAAAAATTTCTACACAGACAATATTAATGCCTTTAGGATAAGAGAAGTGGTTGAGAAGAGAGGGAAGAAAATCTTCACATAAAATTTTTCTAAGAAATTGTTTTCAAAGATATGTAATTAATTAATGAATATATGTGACTAATATTCATTCTCTGATAGATAAATGGTTAAAGGATATGAACAGTTCTCCAAAAAAAAGAACTAAAAAGTATTCACAGCCATATGGAAAAATTCTCCAAATGCTCCAAATCACTAATAATAAGGGAAATGAGGCTCTAAGGTTTTACCTCACATTCTACAAAGTGGCAAAAAATGACAAAAAATGGCAAGTCATTATTGGAGTGGTTGTGGGAAGTTAGGCATACATTGTTGGTAGAATGGTGAAAAGTTACAACCATTTTGGAAAACAATCTGGAATTATGCATGTACTGTGGCAAAGACATCCATGCTCTTTGAACCATAACCTTCCTTTGACCCATACTCAGCTCTATCTCACTTAAATCCAAGTCATGAGCAAGTCAAGATATCACCCTCATGATTATTAATCCTCTTCAAGAAGGATGAAGAACAACAACATTACTGGGCTTATACCCCAAGGAGGTCATGGGGGGGGAAAGCCCCTATCTACTTCAAATATTTATAGCAGAACATTTTGTCAATGCTAAGAATTAGAAACAAAGTAGAGACCCATTGATTGGGGAATGGATAAACAAATTGTTGTACATGAATGTAATGAAATACAACTGAGCCATAAAAAATGATGCATGTGATGAATACAGAGAAGCATGGAAACATCTATATGAACTGATTCAGAATGAAGTAGCCAGAGTCAAGAAAACAATCTACACGGTGAGTACAACAATGTAAATGAGGGGGAAATGACACACCAAGAAATCAAAAGTAAATGCAACATTACAAAAATTAAGTTTTACTCAGATGAAGATATATGAGAAGATGCACCCAACATCTACACTTCATGTAGTTTAGAGGTGCACTGGTATTACACATTGCACATATTTTCATACTTTCCTAATGAATTGATGAGATGAACTGACTTTTTTCTTCTTTTAAAAAAATACTATTTATGATATGGGACAGTTCTCAGAAAGGAGGAGGGAGAGAGATACATGAAATACTATGGTGGTATAAGAAACAGAAAAGAGCGATGAAAATTATTTTTAAAAAACAATGGATCAAGAATCACATCCATCTCCAAGTTCTTTTAGAGTTCTGTAAATCCAGCTCACTCAGGTGAGTTGAACTACTGCAGTGCCAGATGCTCTCTTACCATCTCTTTATTGTATCTATCTCGTGTTTCAATTCCCAATTAACTTTTGTTGTTCTATGCTTCTCATTCTGAACCTATTCTGCTTGATAGAGAAAATAAAAAGAAAATGGAAGTTAAGTAGTTCTACTCTTTTGCTCCTGGGAAAGTCTCCTGTTGGAAGTGGTATTGGATCTGAGCCTTGAAGAAAGGCAAGGAAACCAGAACGTGGAGGAGTGAGGGAGATTTTTGTTAAGGTTAAGGAAGTTGTATTGTATATTAAGCTAGTTGTGTATGCTTGATGAGAAAGGATTCAGAAAAACTTGGGCCAACAGATATGTCTTCTTATATGTGTCTGTTAAGGACAGGCCACAGGTTCCACCCATTCCAGAATGCAGGTTACCAATTCACTCAGTTGAGAGTTCATAGGAACAAATTGCCAGGAGACAGTAGGTACAAGTGAAGTATCAATTCTTCCCTGAATTGAAAAAAAAAAAAGAACCAGTTGGAATAATGTATATGTGGATAGAGTGCTCAGTCTAGAGTTCAAATCCAACCTCAGACATTTACTTAGCTGTATGACCTTGGACAAATCACTTAACCCTTGTTTGCCTCAGTTCCCTCACTTGTAAAATGGGAATGATAAGAATAGCACCTACCTCCCAGGGTTGTAGTAAGGATCAAATGATACAACAATTGCAAAGTGCTTAGCTCAGTGCCTGGAACGTAATAAGCACTGTATAAATGTTAGTTATTATTATTATTTCTGACCTCAGTTTCCCAAGGTCCCTTGAAGCTCTAGAACTATGGTCCCATGATCCTTAGAGTTAGAACCACATACCCTGGCTCCACGTCCAGCACAGTCCCTAAAACATCTTCTTTTCAAAGGCTGCAGCCTCAGCGTAGCGTGGAAATTTCTTCAGGAAAGTTTATCCCACTAAAACAGATGATGGCAATGATGCCACACGTTGATTTTTGAAACTATTAGACAGGTGGTAAGCCAGCATAAGAAAGCTTCTGCTGACCACTTTTCATGCCATTCATCCCTGGGATAGAAGGCTTTTCAAAAGGAGGTATGAGGTGTGAATTTGTTATCTTTTGCTAAAATTAAATTCACACTCCCTAGTTTTTGCATGGATCAAAATGGCCTTGCTAGTGTGTTTGGGCTACTGGGTTTATTTTAGGAGTTGGAGCCATAATAACAGAATAATATTTTCCCTTTGCTAGAAAGGTTACAGTTAGATATTTATAAGCTTGACTGGTTATTTTTTAGAAAGCTAAGTCAAAAAGATTATAATTATTACACATTGTTGGCAATAATTTTCTGAATGCTTCTAGCTTAAAGACTGGAAGTAATATTCATGACATGAGCTATACTTCAAACTGAATACAGAATAAAATGGATATAAAGAGCTATAGCGAACTGCATACCTAAGCAGTACATGGGAATTAGTTTAACTATTTCATATCAGAATCAATGACTGGAGTGGGGGACCAGGAAGGGGATTATACATTGTGAACTTGCCACTTTGTATAATGAAGTTCATATGTTGGTCTAAAAATAGGGGAAAATAGTCTTTTTCAGTCAAACATTGATGGATGTTATTGGCAGTGTCAAGGACTACAGAAAGATAAAGAAAGATGGGGATTAATAAAAGGCCATTAGGGGCAGGTAGGTAGTACAATGGATGGAGTACCAACTCTGGAGTCAGGAGGACCTGAGTTCAAATCTGGCCTCAGATACTCACTAGCTATGTGAGCCTGAGCAAATCACTTAACCCCAATTGCCTCCAGAAAAGAAAGAAAAGACCATCAGATTTAGCAGTTTATTTAGCAGTTTATATAGGTAACACTTGACCCATTAACTTGAGAAGTCCCAAGGACAGCTATAATAAACTATATTAAATAAGTGAATTAGAAATGTCATATCAGCATGGCATAATTAGAGGGGAAATGTATACTGAGTGTGAATTTGAATTGACTCTACAAAAACTACCTGTGACCTTGGATGAGACATTTAACTTTTCTTCATATTTAGGCAATATAGTGGATAGAGCACTGAGCCTGGACTCAGGAAGACTATCGTTCAAATCTGGCTTCAGATACTTACCAGCTGTGTGACTCTGGGCAAGTCATGTAACCTCTGATTGACTCAGTTTCCTCAACTGTAAATAGAGATAATAACAGTAACTGCCTTACGGGGTTGTTGTGAGGATCAAACGAGATAATATTTGTGAAATGCTTAGCACAGTACCTGATACATAGTAGGTACTGTATAAATGCTTATTCACTTCCCTCTTCTGTTAAGAAGGCCTTAGTTGGGAGCAGCTAGGTGGTGCAGTGACTAGAACACTGTAGTCAGGAGGATCTGGGTTCAAATCCAGCCTCAGACAGTTAACACACTTATTAGCCGTGTGACTTTGGGCAAGTCACTTAACCCCAATTGCCCTCCAAAAAGCAAAAAAAAAAAAAAAAAAGGCCTTAGTTTTCTCAACTGTAAATAGTAGCTGTTGGAACACATAACCTCTAGGGTCCTTTCCAGACCAAGATTTATGCTATACCACCCAACTACAACCATACTTTGAAAGACCAGTTATCGTTGAGTCGCGAAATTAATGTTTCTGGAGGGGGCGGAGCCAAGATGGCGGCACAGCAGCAACATATCGCAGCTCTCACATAGCCACCCCAAAATACCCATAAAATAGGACTCTAAACCAATCCTACAACTCCAAAACGCACACAAGGATACTTCCCACTAAAGTCAGCTCGGCTATGAGGAAACATATCAGCACTGCGAACCGAAACCAGCCTGGCCTGAAGCCGCGGCTGTGCCCCGGGGGTGGCTGGGTGGGAGGTGCAGAGAACCCTCTCAGGTGAGCGGATTAGCACCAGCTGCGAGTGGGGATTGTGAAAGGGGAGATAAGCAGTCCAGCCGAAATGTCTCCAGAGTGGAAAAGTGAAAGGCAGAGGTTTTGCACACGCCTCTGCGTTGTAGCTTCCCGCCCATGGCCTGCAGACAGCAGAGGGACTGAGCGAGTGTTTTCAGGCCACTGCTCTCGCGTTGAGCAGCCTGGAT
>CM053585.1:80297601-80344077 GCA_028646515.1 Pseudochirops corinnae
AAGCTGGGGGTATAAGAAAGACAAAAGAGAGTCCCTGCGGGGGGGGGGGGGGGGGGCCCACCTGGGGGCATGATGGAGAAGTCCAGAGGACTGAAGTGGGGTGGAAATAAAGAGATGGATGACCTGGGCATCCTCCTTAAGTGGAGGTTCTGGGAGGAGTTCTCTGTTCCAGTCAATGGGTTGGAGGAACCCCAAGGGCAGGTACTAACAGGGTTTGATTTCCAGGGCTAAAGTGATCTTGCTGGAAGAAGAGGTACCTGGGACATAATAGAGAAGTCCAAAGGAGGGCAGCCAAGTGGAAAAAGAAAAATTCCTTAATATTCTGGAGTTGAAACATAGTGTACTATCATGAGATTTTACATTTTTATAGAATGAATGATTGAAAAAAGATCCTATTTATTGTTTACTATATGTAAAGCACTGAGAATACAAAAAGAAAAATAAGACAATTCCGGCTCTTAAGGAGATCACATTCTAATGGGGGAGAAAACATATATGGAAGGTTTCAGCTGTATGTCAGATAGAAAGGTCTCTTGATCCTTAAGGTGCAGCAGCAAAGCAGATGGTAATGCCTTTTCATTGAAATTATTTCCACTGATAAAATCATATCAGTTCCTGGCATTTGCAATTTCAAAGGCTTTGGTGGCAAGAACTTTCTTTTCTAGGTTTTCAAGAGAAGTGGATATACTACTTGTGGGAGCAGTTGTCATGCTGTATCTCCTCAGGAATTGCTTCCCAGGATGATGTCCGAGGGCTCTGGGGGTGGAAGCAGTTATTCCAAGGCTCTTGGGTCCAGGGTCCTGGGCTGTTTCTATCGGGGTCTGAGGGGAGAAGATGTTCAGAGTCATGATGGTTATTTGACTTGCCTGGCATATGTTGTTTCTTGTTTCTCTCCCAGAGTACCTTGCTGCTTCAGCTAGGCTGGTTTGAATGCTATGTTGATGGCAGTTGTTTGGTAGCTGGTAATAATGGCCTCTCTTTATAGGCATTGCTTCCCTGGATGATTGCAGTGAGGTCTGGTCTGGAAGCAGGACTGGCGGTCTGGGGTGGGGCTCTCGTGCTTGCCTACCTTTTGGTAGTAGTTGGTCAGTGTTGTAGATAGTAAGAGTACTTCCTTAACCAATATAAATCACAACTTTTCTATGCTTAACATCTTAAGAAATTTTCCACATATTTCTAGAACTAGTCTACAGAAGATCCATCTAAAATATTGGGGCTTCCTTTTAATATCTTAGGGACATCAGTATAGGACTTAACCTATCCATCTGTAGTTTCTCTTTCTGACTATAAGACCAGTACATTCTTCTTCCTAATACTTATAATAATAATAGCAATTAGATCATTTTTATAAAATTATATAGAAATGAGAAAGCAAACGAATGCTTCATCTTCACATCCCATCTAGCCACAAAGCTTTCTATGACACAAAGCCATCTTACTTTGTCTACTGTCATGGTCTTAACTCTTTCCTCCTAAACCAGCACCTTCTTTCTATATTGACCTTGGCCCTTCATTTCTATGAACCTTTAGCATCAATGATTCTAATCTTTGGAGGAAGTTAATACATTAATTTTTGGAATTTCTGCTAAAGGACCCAGCCTAGTTGATTTATAGTCACAAATCAAATTGAATGAGTGTAAACTAGCCCATTATAGGTACTAGCTAGTTCTAGGCACCAGAACGTGCTTCACCAGAACGTGCTTCACTATCACATCCTATCCAGCTATCCACTCTGTACATCATGCCTTCTCCTTGCCATTGCATAAATGCCAATCTTCCCATTCTTCCCTTTCTACTTTTGCTTTGGACATGGTAATCAAATCAATATTTCCTTTACTTCTGTAAAGGACATATCTATCAGTTGACATTTCTATACATCACCACCACCACCACAACAGTAAGAACAACAATAATAATAACTAACCTTTATATAGCACCTAATATGTGCTAAGTGTTTTATAATTATTATTTTATTTTAATCCTCACAGCAACCCTGGGGGGCAGGTACTATTATCTCCATTTTTCAGATGAGGAAATTGAGGCAAATAGAGGTTTTAAGTGACTTGCCCAGGGTCACACAGCTAACATCAGAGGCCAGACTTGACGTAAGATCTTCCTGGCTTCAGGCCTGGCACTATATCCACTGTGCCAGCTAGCTGACTCCTCAGACCAAAATTCCCTTCCTTGGACAACACTATCTTATATTTGTTGTTCCCCATGTAAGCTTCTTTAAATGAAATTACTTTCGTCATTCTACAAATGCATGCCTACTATGAACAGGTACTTGGGAAATATAAATAAACTGTATGTATCCCTAATGTTTAGCACACTGCCTGACCCATAGTAAATACTTAATAAATGGTTTTTCATTCATTCATTCATGAATCAATAGTTCTGATTTCTTTATCACTTTTGGGAGAGAAAGTTGAAAAACACCATCTGTGATGTTTCCATTTTCTGGAAACCTTTTCATGATTTCAAGAAAGCCTCAGCTTTCACTCCCTCTCCTCTGGATATAACTCCATAGCCTTGGCAATAATAAACAATCACTTAGCCCTGGGTACCTTTTTCTCACCCACCTTTTCAGTTCTGGAACCACAAACCATGATCAAATAAACTCTGCTGGGTAGGATAATTCAGTTGCAAATAGGGGAATACTGGGTGGGATGTGTCAAATCTATTCCCCAATGGCTTCACTCAAAAGGGTAACCTTCCTTGATCACAAAGTCCCACCTTACTCACCATTCCCCTGTATGTACTGTCTGCCCCCATTAGAATGTAGGATCTTTGAGGATAAGGACTATCTTTGCTTTTCCATTTGTATCCGTAGCGGCCCTTTAATTGGAATGATCTTGAGAATTGATTCCTGAGAACCTTTCAAATTATGTAGCCTTTAGCAGATTTCTCCTGTATTTATTTGATTCAGGTTCAGTGGCTCCTACTAACTTCACTTTCTTAAATGCCATTTCCAGGTTATTGCACATTACGTTGGATACTGACATAATATAGTAAAAATATATTGGTCCCATTGTCATTACCAATAAAAATGGATCATTCAAAAACAGTTTCTTATCTTCCTTTTTGCATCAATTTGTCCTAGTTTCATCTACCGATGCTTTTAGAACTATCTGAGTTAGCTGGATCTCATACCAAGTTTTCTACAGGCTTATTTTCTCTAAACCTGTTATGTGTTTTGTGAGGTAGTACTTGTAATCTTGTGTTAGCTTCCCCTTAAAAATCTGCAAATAAATTTAAATTCTGAACTAGTGTTACCCTTGGCTGCTAACTCTCTCTACTTGGCAATGAACTCTACTGACCAAAGTGGTTCCTAGACTCTTTTTATTTCCTTTAGGGCAGTGGGTTTTTTTTTTTTTGAGGCAATTGGGGTTAAGTGACTTGCTCAGGATCACACAGCTTGTAAATGTTGGAGGTTGAACTTGAACTCAGGTCCTCTTGACTCTAGGCCAGATGTTCTGTGTACTGCATCACCTAGCTGCCCCTGAAAGTGTTTTGCACAAGTTAACCTTTTCTAAGGAACAGTGAATCTGTTTCTTTACTTCTCTCCACTTCCTTTTTTTCATACTTGACAACATATTTAATCAGGTCCAGTTGGAGCTATTGTAATTACATGCAGTGTCTTCTCATCTTGATGTTTTCTTCAGATTTATGATACTCTTTGATCTTTGCTATAACTCTTTGATCTGATTGCACACAGACAGCTGACTTTGAAATGACTGCTATGTCTATAAGCAGTCGTTCCCTGTCAAGGTACAGTCACATTCATTTCTTGGGCTAGTGTTTCTTGTTCACCAGATCCCAACACCTGCTCCTCTTCTTGGTGGAAGGTTTCATGATATCCCAGTGGGAGGCTTCTGAACAGACAACAAACTTTTATGAACTCATTGGTTGTTGGACAAAACTACACATGAAGACTGAAAGTTATATTAGTGCTTTTGGATTATCTAAGAATTGTATTGTTTTTAGCACCTCCTGACCCCCTTTCTACTACTCTGCCACTATAGAAGTAGAAAGAAGCTACACAGAACTAAGCACCATTTTCCCATTTTTTTTTTTTTCTATTTCACTGGTCATCCACCATGGTTGCCAATCAGAGAAATCTTTCTAAAATACCTCTTTTGTCTTATCACTCTTTTGCTAAAAAACCTTCAGCCTTCTTTTCAACCTGCCTTTCTTATTATTCCCCTACTTGCCCTGCTATTTCTATGCCCTGTCACTCCATCCTCTGCCTTTCTTAAATCCTATCAGTACTTCAAAGTTCATATGGGGTTTGATTATTCCTCTAAAGCCTACCTACCCTGATACTTGAACCTCATTATCTCTCTTCCATCTGAATTCTTAGAGTATTTATAATCCATATCCCTCATATGCCACATACCTACTGCCTTGTAACTTTTTTTACTTTTATATTTTATTTTCCCAAATAAACTTTAAAATCCTTGAAATTAACAACTATGTCTTCAGTTTATGTGTATTTTCCAAGGCACCTGTACATAGTAGGCACACATTTGTAGAATGACTAAATTAATTTCATTTAAAAAGATTTATTAAACACAATTATGAAAGGCTGGTGCAAGGTACTGAGGGAGATAGATAATTAAAGTGGGGATCTTAAAAACTAGCACTTAGTAGGGGATGTGGTTAATGGGTAACCATGCTGACAGATTTCTTTTTCTGCATAGAATGACCTTTAAAATATTCCTTATTATACTACATCATGTGATAGTAAGTGCCAAGAAGTTAGAAGTATTATTATTACTTTTCTAATGAATAACTCAAATGAAATTAAAATGTAGAGGAGCAAATTTTGAAGTGTTCATTGTGAAAGGAGTCATGAAATTTCATGTCTTTAAGAATATTTATCGCACATTTTTTACTAATAGTGTAAGCCTCTCATCCATTCAGTGACTATTTGTTAAGTGCCAGTTATGTGGCAATCACTCCTCTAGGTTTAGGGAACATAAGATCAATGACAAAACTTTTCATGACCTCAGGGAATTTACATACTGTGGTGGAAAAAACCAACAACATATGTGCAGATAAGTGTACAAACATGCACACAGATACATGTTCATAACAATATGTACATTGGTATATACAAAGTTATTTCCAGATGATGAGAATGAGACAGGAGAATGTTGTTTGTCCTTCATTTTTGAAGAGGACCAATAATGTCACAAGGGTGATGTCTTGACTTGTGCATGAATTGAATTTAAGTGGGGCAGAGTTGCTCAAAGTTGTCAGCTGCACTCTCTTCCTGAATCATGAAAGTCCAGGGCCAGGACAAAAGTCAAGACAACTGGCAATGGCCCACGATGCAGGACATGACCTTGGTGTCTTTGATGCCTAACTAATGTCTAAGCATTCCACAGCACCCGCTTCACCCTGGTTTTTGGAGCAAATTGTTCTCATCTGCCCATTCTACCAAGGAAAATCTTCACATGCTTAGAGTAGACATCCCCTTAACTCACAACAGGTTTGAGGCCTTTCAGTTACCCACAGGACCTTAAATATTTGTTGACTAGTTAGATGAAAGAATGAAAGGAAAACTAGACACCTCAATCCACAAATACAGTTGTTATTTAAGTGAATAATTTGAAATGTGTTGGTGTTACTAACATTACAGGATTAAAGTTTAATAGCAACAAGTTCACTTTAATTCACTTAGAAAAATGGGTTTCCAAAACAAATTAAATAGGCATTGAATGTCTTGAAATTTAAATTCAGTTCAACAGTCCAATTCTCGTCAATTTGACTAAGAAATTAAAAAAAAAATTGTGGTCCTTACCTCAGGGATCTTACAACCCAGTGGGGACATAAGACATATCTACAAATAACTACAATGAAATGGAGCAAGTGCATAGGAGAGGTCAAACAGAGAGTCATGAACAATCTGAGAAGGGAGTGACATAAACCAAAAGAAGAGTTAGCTGCAAAAGGCTTGATTTTAAGGAGCAAAGTCATCAGCCTCATTCTCTCTGAAGTCTCAAGTGGACTTGGATTCAACCTGTAGGCATCCTAAGCTGAATGAGAGGGTATCAGGATTTTTTTTCTTATCTTTCTTGCTAATTATGTCCTTACTCAAGAATTCTGAATAGAGTGGATATGACTACTAGCAAGGAGAGTGTGAAATATACACAGATAACATGAAAAAATATAACCACAATATAAATTTTTTTAGTCCTGGTTGAATTTAAGAATATTGTAAGAGCTATGATTTATAATTCAGTACACGATTCTTTCTGTAGGATGTTCATTTTTAAATTTATTTTTTAAGCTCAAATCCAAGCTGCTCCTGGCCATTTGTCTGCTCAGGGAGGTGTTTCTTTGTGAATTTATCATACTTTAAATGTGTGGACATGACTTTTCCCTAAACAGATTTTTCCTTTGCATGTTTTCTGAACTAATACTGAAAATGTGTTTGAAACTTGGAGGAAAGAAGTATGCTGGGAGTATAGTATAGAAACACATAGACTTTTAAAAATATAATTATGAAATAAAATACTTAAATTCTGAAAATTTGGTCTTGCAATGACTTTTCATAGAATCTTAGACTCTCTGAGTTTAGAAGGGTCCTTAGGGGTCCTTTAGTACAGCCCAATTTTATTGCTCTGGGCTAAAAGCAATGAAATTCTGACCCATACATTTGGCAACCATCTGCCCAACTTGTAGAATCATTTAGAAAAATGTATATTGAAAAGTTATTCTGCCCAGAACTTCTATTGATTAGGATACCAGTTTTGCCAGCACAGCCAATTTGATATGCACTAAAAGTGGTACAACTCTCATGTAAAATATTAATTTTTCATTGACTAACAGCCTGTAACTGTTTTATATGTGATTATACATTTTTCACGTAAGATCAATTTTCTAAAGTCTTTTTTTTTTACAACCAGAGACCACTTTTAGAAAAATTGGATGCTGCTAATTTATGAGAGCTTGCATGCCATCCATGCCTCAGTCTCCTTCCAAAGCCAGTTTTAAGGAGACCCTAGCTGGAAAGGAATGAAGCTGTGTTGTATTTACTTTCCTTCGCCAATCAGATATACCCTTACTTGTTTCTCAGCATATAGATATAGTTCTGGAGAAAGCTCACAGTAACCTGTTCTTAAAACAGCTTGGTAGACAAATAAGGATATTCACCATTTAATTTTAGGGAAGATGCCCCCTCAGAACATAATTAAATCTGATCTTTCTCACTTGAAGTAGAATGAATAATTCATGAGACTTCAGCATAATCAGGTTTCTTGCTTTGTGAAATTCGAAGTTGGTGTGTAGAGGTTAACTTAAAAAAAATTAAAGGAAAAGCACATATGGGACTGGCACCACGATGTGGGTTGCCTTGGATACCACTCTAAAGGAGCATAAAAGTTCAAATGTCACTATGTTCCTTTACATGGAAGTAATTGTGCTCTTGTAAGTACTTAATTGATTATGCTTATTTGAGCATGGTTCTTCTTTTTCTTTTTTCTTTTTTTTTGAGGGGGGAGGAAGAGAGGAGGTTCTTCTTTGATTGAAATATGTGAAAGGGGACCTTGATTGCATTGGTATGGTAGAATCCAGAACAAGGGGAATCTCAACCCTTTGGGCTCTCTTTTAGTAGATTGTGGCATTAGAGACTGACTACAAATTTGTCAGTGATGCCTTAATACCCAAATCCAATGACCTTTTCTCAGTTCTCATCCTTCTTTACCTTTCTATATACAGCATCTGGTACTCTTGATCACCCTTTCCTGGGAATTCTCTCCTCTTGGAGTTTTTGTGACATTGCTTTCTCAAGCTTCTTATCTTACCTGTCTGGCCACTCCTTTTCTATTCTCTTTTCATTCATCTCCAACTCCTGGTGATAGATGCCGTAGCACTGACCTGCTCCCTTTTTTCTCTCTTTTTGTCCTCTCTATACTGCCTTGGTGAACTTACCTGTGCCTGTAGGTTCAATGAGCTCTATGAAAATGACTCCCAAATCTCCCGAGTTCTAGGAATGATTGGTCCGGTTGGAGTAGAGGGAAGAGTGTGAAATAGGGCTGGAAACCTGAAATAGGGCTGTATTCTAGGGGCAGAATACAGAAGTTCTTGAATGCCAGACTAAGGAATTTGTAATTGTAGGAGTTATAATTCAAGGTGGTTTCTTCTAGAAAAGGGGGTGTAGTTCTTGCCTCAAACGGACTTGGATTCGTCTTGGAGGCATCCTGAACTGAATGAAAGGGTATCAGGATTTTTTTTTTTTTCTCATCTCTGACTCATTATGTCCCTACTCAAGAATTCTGAAGAAAATCTCTAAAACAAAGCTTAGGTATAGCTCACATCTAAGGAAAGGTCCTTAATATACACAGTTGATACCACGAATAGGACAACTTATTATTTCCTCCACCAGCAAAGAAATGCTTAAAACACAAAATGCTCATAAGCACACATTAACTAAACCTAAAACAAAATAGTAACCCATAACAATGATTATATTTTTTGGACTATAGAATAATAAATATTTTACTTTCATTTTAGGCTGCCCTGTCTGAGCAGTTCATTAGGTCTAGATGCTTAGTCAGTCAAGTGCAAGGCATGAGCTTTCTAAATCCTTTTATTTTAGCTTCCTTCTGCCAATAGTCATTATCTTCCCCAAGAAGTAGTTTAGTTCCAGAGAATAGATCCTTCTGAAGATGTGGCACCTATTCAGTGATCCAGGAACTCTCAAATTCACTAGGTAATCACCAAGGCTGGAAATTTCTGTCTCTCTCAAGATCATTATTTGATCACCTATGTTCAGAGAAAGAAACACAAACCCAGAAGAGGCAGCCAGGGGCCTGAGGGTCTGCATCAGACTTAACCTAGACAAGCATATGTTCTTGCTGCTATATGGTTGAGTAATAGATGCCATTACTGTTGACTGTGAAGGCAAAGGCTATCCCTCCTTCTTTCTTTGCTGTCCAAGAGAGAGCTAATAAAGTTCCAAAGCAATATGCTTAAAAACAGTGGGGTTGGGGGAGGTAGGATGATATATATTATGTAATCTACTAAGGGGCAGCTCTTACTGGCTTTGTTGTGACCACATTCAGCATAAGGAGGCTTAGATATAATTCCCAGTCATGAAGACCAAGGGACTAACCAAGAACCACTGGGTTGTTATGTCCTTTAGCAAGGGACCAGAACCTGTATCTCACCAGAAAGGATCCATGCACACATTCACACATTTCCAGCTTCTGATACTGTCCCTTTTATGTAGGTAATGGGGAAATATTTGTATTTTTTGAGCTAGGGGTAAGGGGGTGGGATGAAGATAAGATGAAAATAGCGTTTTGGAGAGATTTGGTATGTAGTAGTAGTATGTAGAATGCATTGGAGAATGCAAGGGGGCAAGGATAATAAGAGCAAGAGTATGGTAGCAATGGGAATGAAAGTGAAGAGGATTTAAGAAAAAATAATATAAAGGAAAAACTGACAGGATTTGTTGAAAGATTGTATTTGGGAGACAAAAAAAAGAAGCAACATTTATCTTTGACCATGTCCAAATTTTTCAAAAAATTATTCCTTTTTCTTTCTTTTATTTCCTAACCCATTTGGACTTTTTTGTTAAGGAGAAAAGAGATCCAAAACAACTAATACAAACCAAGGTGTTGGGGGTCTGATCTGTGACTTTTCACAGAATGACCTGAATTTTTAAAAGGTCTGAAGAGAAAGGGCAGTGTTTAGCACAAATGCATTATGAAATTTTAGGGAGCAACAAGGTATAGCAAGAAATATTTGGGGGCAACATCCTTCAAATAAAAGCACATCATCCATTCAGAACACATAGGGGGAGGATGTCCTTACTATTCCATTTTTATTTTAGATTTAGGTTTTCATCATTCATTCTGTTGGGGACATGAGTCTTGTTTACAAAATTATGTCAATGCTTCTTATATATTTGTCATCATTTTTTCTCAAAAACATTGAAAACATTTTTCCTGATCTATTTCTTTTTTCTTGTTGCATTGCTTTTATTGTGTTAATATTCTTTTAAAATCTGATCAATATATTTTTCTTCTGGTAATTCCTTTTATTTGTTGAACAGCTAAGAAGTTTTCTTTCCTCCTTACCATAATCATTATTTTGTCATGTTTACTTCGTTTTGATAGGTTTAAAAATATTTAGATCATTCATCCACTTGGCGCTTCTTATAATTGTAAGATTGTTTTAATTTTTTTTTGCCATGCTGCTAATCCAATTTTTACAAATATATAAATAATTATCTTTCCTCATTTTTTTATCTTTAATTTACAAAATTGATCTGGTGCATATTTTGGATTCTAATTCAGTGTCATATATTCTATTTCATAGATCTACTTTTCTATGAATTTACCCAGTTAGTAATTTTGATAATTATTTCATTATATTGTAATTAGTTTTTTTTTAGAAACTCCTTCCATGATTCCTTTTGATATTTTTGTCAGTTTGATCTTCCATATAAATTTTGTGGTCACTTTATGTAATATATATTATGTAAGTAATAATATATATTATGAAGTAAGACATTGGTATTTTGGTTGGTATTGTACTAAATCTACAGACTCATTTGGGTAACTGCCATCTTTATGGTATTGGTCAATTTGACAGCTGTCTTGCTTTGGGGCCCCAGCTTTTGCTGAATGCAAATGCTTGGTTTGGGAAAACATGTAGGAGAGTATAGGTATCAGATTGCATATCAAGCTGAAGGTCATGCTGCATATCAAACTGAAGGTCTACAGAGCCATTGCACTGACTTCACTGTGTTATGCCTGTGAAACCTGAAGTCTATCAATGCAATAAAACCTAACTGTTTCCGCTTGAAATGTCTTAGGAAGATTCTGAATATTACCTAGCATAATAAGGTACTAGATGCCTCTCTCTGCCAAGCATTCAGATCCAACTCCAGTGCGAAAACCCAACAGAAAATCCAAATCCAATGAGCTGGCCATGTAGCCTGAATGCCAAACACAAGCTTACCTAATACTATTTTAGGGAGAACTCACACAAGGCAAATGCTCACGCAGTGATCAGAAGAAGCTGTATAATAACACTCTCCAGGTCCCTCTGAAAAACATTATTATCAATTGTGAGATGTGGGAAACACCGGCAGAGGGCCACCCAGCATAGCGTGTCTGCATCAAAGAAGGTGCTATACTCCATGAACGAAGCAGAATTGCACAAAAGAAACATGAGCTGCGCAAATCCAGAGACATCTCCATTCCAGATGGTTTAACAGACTATTTGTGCCTAACCTGTGGGAGAGCCTTCAGAACTTGCATTGGACTGATCAGCTGAACACACTGTACCCTGACCTTAACATCATAATGTCATTAGTCTTAGAAAATGAAGGCTATGAGTTTGTGGATTTGCATTCCTTTCTACTATCTTCCTAAGTTATGTGGATTAACTTTTTGTTGAGGTTCTTGTATTTTATCAAATCATGTGCAGATTGAGCTATTTTAACTTGTTTTTTGTTTATGCTTATTCTCTTTTTTAACTTTCATTCTTTCTATAACTAAGATTTTAAAAATCCTATCAAATATTAGTGGTCAGAGTGGACAATCCTGTTTTGCTCTCATAATCAGACAATCATGAGAAATTTTTAAATTACAGCTAATACTATCTATTGACTTGAATAATAAATACTTTTTACTTAGGGGTAGCATGGTGGAGTAGACTGAAACTGTTCAGGAAGACTTGGTTTTAAGTCCTGCTTTTGACATATACTACCTGTAGACCTTGGGCAAGTCACTTAGCTTTTTTTTGCCCTGGGCAATTTCTAAGACTGTGTGTTAAAAATGTTTGTAAGTCTCTGTCTCTGTCTCTCTCACAAAACTTTATTAGTGAGGCAAGTTTCCATGTTCAGAACTCTCTAAGAATGATAAAGTCACAGGTCCAGAATATAACATATATACACCCAAAACAAAATATGTAATATATATTATGTAAGTAATAATATATATTATGAAGTAAGACATTGGTATTTTGGTTGGTATTGTACTAAATCTACAGACTCATTTGGGTAACTGCCATCTTTATGGTATTGGTCAATTTGACAGTTGTCTTGCTTTGGGGCCCCAGCTTTTGCTGAATGCAAATGCTTGGTTTGGGAAAACATGTAGGAGAGTATAGGTACAACTTTTAAGTTGTACTTTTACAACTTTTAAAACAACTTTAAAAAAAACCATAGTGCTAAGAGTAAAAGCCAGATCAATGATCTAAAATTTTATTTAGGAAAAATATTTTACTTCCTAAAATGTCTTTTAAATGTAAATGGGTGGTTTTTTTTAAAACTAAACCTTTTTTCTGGACCTATGGACCTAATAATAACATTTAAAAATAATTTTTCCTTTTTTATATGCCTTATATTTTCTTAATATTAAACAAGAAGAGAATATAGAATTTCTTTATAACACAATGAAATGGATAATGTATATATTAAAAGAATTTTAAAAAAGAAAATAAATAAGTAAAAATATATGGAGATTACCACATATAAATTGCCTTGGAGTCAGGAAGTCCTGAGTTCAAATTCAGCCCCAGCCACTAGCACTATATAAATGCTTATTCCCTTCTCTTCTTTACGCTTCCTCTCAGAATTTTCAAGAGCCATGCCAATAGAAGTTATACATTTGCAGATTCTACTATGCTGGAAAGGCTGAAAGTATGACCTTTGCAAGAAACAAGTCTTTTTTCTTAGGACCAGATCCAACTGTCTGCTTCTTTATTCCTGTACCCTTCAACCATACCCACAATGTCTCATTTCTGATAAACTTAATCTTACCACTGTGACCTCACAACAATATCAACAACAACAACAACAACAACAACAACAACAATAACAACAACTACTACTACTACTACTACTACTACTACTACTACTACTACTACTACTGCTCCATAATTGACAAACTTCCTGACATCTTAACTTTTTCTTTTTTTTTCTTTCCATTTTGCTCTTTCCATTTTCTGGCATTTCCTGAGACCCTGCTCCCTTCCAATAACACTGCTTCCTTGGCCATCCCTTTCACCATTGTCTATACTTTGTCTTGTAACCCCTGAATCACTACTTTTGGTGAGGGGGTTGGAGTACTCCTTGCTCCAATGACACTTTCAGACCCTCACTCTACTACCATCACTAACCTTCTTCCTTTGTGTTCCTGCTGTTCAAATTCATCACTCAATATAGATCTTGTGTCTACTAACCTTGAGGTCATTTTCTTTCTTTTCTTAATGAGTTTAATGCCTGGCTTAGTCCTTCTTTCCACCCTAGGTACTGCCCTTCTACTAGAGTTTGTTCCTATTCATACGCTGCTGGACAGAGCTGGAGGGAATCAAGAAAAACCATGCTGACTCAGTCCACAACATATTTGTCATCCAACATCACTGCATCAAGGGAATTTGTTTACTTGCCCCTAATTGTTTCTTCTTATCTCTCCTCAAGCTTCCCATGACATCCACTTCACCCACCCTCTTCAAGACTCCCCTTCATACTTCACTGAAATAACTCTAACTGAAAACTTCTTCCCTTCTCCTGCTCTCATATCCCTTTGACATCATCTCTTATTACTTCTTTACCTCTAGTCTCTGATGAAGAGTTTAGGTCAAATTGTCTACATGCTCCATTTACTATTCACTCTTGCCTTGTCTAGCACATTATATCCCCAATAATATCTTTATTTCATAGCTTCAGTATTTCCCAAGTACTAGATCCTTTCAGTTGTCAACAAATACACCCATGTATTCTCCATTCTTAAAACATTTTTACTTATTTTTTTAACCATACCTGCCAACAATTATCCTATCTTTCCTATTCATCATAAGTAAACTCTTTAAAAAAAATCATCTGTATTTGTTTCCTACACTTCATCTTTTCTCACTCAATTTTATTTTATTTTCAATTAAAGGGAAAGACTTCACAATAGTTTTTGAAGGGAAAATCACAAGATGGCAAATCCTGTCCAAGATAATGTAAACACAGTTGCAAACTTGCACAAGATTCACACATCTGTGAATGTGTTTTGTGGGGATAGATATACCTCAGGAATAGAGTATCTGGTAATGACAAAATGGTCCAAATGGAAAATTTTGTTGCATTTTGTGTTTTCTGAAAAGAACACATGATCATGGTACTTTAATTCAAATATAATTATCATGTAAGAGGAATTCAGACACACAATTTGTGTAATATATTGTAGTGAAGAAGTAGAATAGAAAGGAAATAAATTGCATTAAGGACCATAAAGCTGATCTCTTGTTTGTTTGTATAAAAGCATTGATTGGAAAGTATTTGCAAAAATTCATTGAAGTACATGCTGGGAGCCACAATATAGACATTCCAGAGACAGAAAAACCTGGGAGTATTCATTCTCTGCTTTTGTCTCTGCGAGCTTCTTGGACCTGTGATCCACCTTATTTTTTCATATTCTCTTTCTGGGACTACCCCTTATGCCCTCAAATAAAGACCTACCATTTGTTATACACTTGACATGCTATAGGATAGCAGGAAGGAGAGTTAAGGTTTGCACTGTCTCACAAGTACTTTATAAAACAAAGGTGTTCAAGTATTTGCTGGACAGTATAATAACATAAACTTGTATGACAAAACACCAGATCTGAACCCTGGAATAAAATCAGTCAACAAACATTTATTAAGTGTCTATTATGTGTTAGGTATTGTTCTGAGTGCTGGAGAATTTTAAAAAAGTGAGGGTGTCAGAAACAGTCCTTACTTTCAAGGAGCTTACAATCCAATGAGGGAGACAACATGTAAAAAACAATATACAAATGAGATATAAATCCGATAAATTGGAGATAACCAAATTGGAAACACTAGTATTAAGGGAAATTGGGGAAGGTTTGCTATGGAAGGTAGAATTTTAGCTGTGAATGGAGGAAGTCTGGAAAGCCAGGGGACAGAGATTGGGAGGGAGAGAATTCCAAGTATAAGGGATAATCGATGAAAATGCCCAGAGTTGGTAGATGGAGTATCTCATGGGAGGAATGGTAAAGAGACTAGGGTCACTTGATGAAAGAGTACATGGGACAGGGTATAAGATGTAACAAGACTAGAAAAGTCGAGGAGGATATGAATGACTTTGAATGCCAAAAAGAGGATTTTATATTTGATTCTGGAGGGATACCGCAGAGGGGAGCCATTGGGATTTATTGAAAATAATTTGTGATTATACTTGCGCTTTAGGCAACTGTGTGGAGAATGGAGTGGAGTGGAGACTTGTGTCAGGGAGATCAAGCAGCAGGCTATTGCAATGATCCAGGCATGAAGAAAGAAGGGCCTGCTTCAGGGTGGTGGCAATATCGGAGTAGAGAAGTAGGATCATATTAACAATAACAGGAAATATTATGAAGGTAAGATTCATAGACCTTGTCAACAGATTGGATAGGGGTGGGGGGGGCAGGGTGAGGCAGAATGAGGAAGCAGGAATGACTCCTGGGTTGCAAGCCCAGGAAAATGATGGCATCCTCCATAGTAATAAGGAAGTTAGGAAGGGAGAAAGGGTTTGGGGAAAAGAGAGTTCAGTTTTGGACATATTGAGTTTAATATTTCAATGACATTTTGTTTGAAATGTCTAATAATGAGTTACAGATGAGAGACTAGAGGTCAGCAAAGAGATTAGGGTTGGATAAGTAGATCTGAGAATCATTAGCATAAATATGATAATTGAATTCATGGGAGCCGATGAGATCAACAAATGAAGTAGTGTAGAGGGAAAAGAGAAGACAGACTCCCATGGTTAGGGAGTGTGACTTAGTTGGAGATCTAGCAAAGAAGACTGAGGAGTGATCATATACATAGGAGGAGAACTAGGAGAGATTACTGTCACAGAAACATAGAGAGAAGAGAGTATCAAGAAGACGGTGATTGACAGTGTCAAGAGCTACAGAGAGGTCAAGAAGTATGAGAATTGAGTAAAGGTCATTAGATTTGGTAATTAAGAGATCACTGATAACTTTGGAGAGAGCAGTTTTAGTTGAAAAATGAGATCAGAAGCAGGACTGTAGGGTTAAGAAGAGAGTGAGAAGAAAGGAAGTAGAAGCACTTACTGTAGACAACCTTCTCAAGGAATTTAGCTATAAAAGGAAGAAGAGATATGGGACAATAGCTAGTGGAGATGGATGGAGCAACAAAGGAGGGTTTTTTTCTCTTAGGATGGGAGAGATGCAGGCATGTTTGTAAGGCAGTAGGGAACTTGGTAACATGGAGGAAGAGATTAAAGATAAGAGATGTGGGGATGATGGAGAAAGCAATCTGCTGGAGGAGACGGAATTAAATAATATCTCTTGTGAATGCAAGGGAGTTTGCCTTGGCAAGGAGAAGGGCCACTTCATCATGTGGGACATCAGGGAAGGCTTATATAGTGGCCAAAGACATATGGGTAATGTGAGATGAGAAGGAGAGGGGAGAAGAGGAAGTTCTCAGTGAACAACCTCAGTTTTTTCCAGTGAAATACAATGCAAGATTCTCAGTGAAGAGGTATAGGTATAGGGAGAGTCAAGAAAGGTTTGAGGAGGGGTGAAAGAATTTGAAAAAAGTTGCTGTGGTGAGTGGGATAGTAAGCTAATTAGAGAGGTATCAAAGGATTGTCCTGATGCAGGGAGGGCCAGTTGAGATTACACTACATAAATTTGCATTGGATCTTGTCAGCATGGCTTTTGGATTTCCTCTAGATTCTTATGTTCATGACATTCACAGAACTTGTTTATGACTCTACTAGGATTTCCTACACACAGTTTATAAAACATTATTAAAAAATCAGGAATTGAACTCATATGTAAGCTTGTATGAAGGTTAGAGTAGACTTCACATTTTCTTTATATAAGCATTGTTAAGACAACAAAAAAAGCCACCTGACTCCCAGGGATGTGGGAGCCAGGTATAGGTTCTATGGCAGGAAGAGCAAAGGGAAACTTCTTTGTCACCTTGGGCTACAATTGGCCAGTGCCCTTATGTGGAGAAGTTCAGTACATTACTAGCATTGGTTATAAATTCACATAGAGGGAAACAATGATAATCATTAATGATAAGTTGCTATGTCACATTAGATGGCATGTTATGGTTTGTAAAGTACTTTCCTCATAACAATCCTATGATAGTTAAAAAATATGAATATTTAGGGGGCCAAAAACATCTGATCCAGAATTCAGGTAGTTCTGTGTGGCCAGCTCTGGGTCTGCCCAGTAATGCTGCTATGTGATGGAACTTCCATGATAGACTGGGATCTAGGCCTCTGCCCTGTTCTGGGATCTTGGCCAGAAGATGTTCAAGGTCTGCCAGACATCTCAGTACTACCTAGAAACAGATCACTCCATCCTGCTCAAGGGAGGATATCAGAACATCCTGCCTGGCGCTTGTACCCTGATAACTAAGGTTAGAGAACAAGACAGTCACGTATGAGGCGGATGAGAACTAGGGCACAGGGAATGTTCCAAGAAAGTAGCTCTTGAAGGCTCATGATGGCTGTGCAGTTTTCCATTATATATATACTTGGTCCCTCAGATGAATAAATTGGTTCAGTTTCCATTGGCTCACCTGGCCCGCATCTCATTATTCCACACTCCTCTGTGAGGTGCCTAGCCTGATGCTGGCATCACGAATAGAAGGCATGCAGGAACTAAGCAAGATCTCTGTTGTGCTGAGAATGCATGCCTGGTGCTCCCAGGCTCCGCAGATACCTTCTTTTCCTGTGTATTTGTTCTTTCCTGGGAAGGCAGTCAGGTAGCAGAATGATATAATGGATTCAGCATTGGACTCAGAATCAGGAAGGCGTGGGTTCAAATCCTGGCTCAAACATCTGACAAGTAACTTAATTTCTCTGTGCCTCAGTTCCCAAAATGAAAGGTTTGAACTGAATGTCCTCTAAGATCCCTTCAGGATCTAAATAACTGTAAAATTCCCTCTTCTAATGTGTGCCTTTTTGCACTACCTTAAGTGCTCATCAATACTAAATTTTAGAATTATGACAGACTTTAACTATAATTTGTCATAACCCTTTTATTTTACAGATGGGCAAATTATGTCCCCAAGGGGTTAAGTGACTTTCTTAAGGTCATACAGCTAATAAATGGCAGAGTCAGAATTTAAACACAGGTCACCTATTTTTTAAACTCAGTTATTGCTGAATGCCTTCTGAGACTGCTTCTTCCCATTCAAAACTTGATCATGGCTGTAGTCAGAGACCTTGCCAAGTGTTACAAATACAAATCACAAAATTATAAATATAATCCATTTCTTTACTACAACCAGGACAAATCCTGTGCCTGGAGAATCTTGTTACAGGTTTTCTGACAAATTCTCCTAATCAGGAAGATGTTCATTTCAAAGGATGGATGAATGAGCCATCTAAGGAAGTCGTGATTTGTCTAGGGATTATAGTGTCACTATTATCTCTATTTTGAGCTTGGGAATGTTTTCTTCTTTCCACATAATTTGACAGACAATGATAACATTCATCTCTTCAATTGGATTACATGTAAATCTGATCATTGTTCTATCATTTGCTACTTTTTTCATATTGACTGACAAGCTGCATTCTTCTTATCGTCTATGTCCAGGTAGAGGCCAGAATCTTATATTCTCGCTCTCATTTGTTCAGAAGAATAGCTAAATTTCCTGCATATTATTGATACCCTGAGTGGATAGGTGAAGGATATCCTCCAATCCTCAGTTACTGTGTATGTGATTTTATAATATGTGTATGACATATATGTATTATACACATACACACTACATATGTGTGTATATACATATGTCTATATATATATCTTGTATTTATTTATTTTTGTACATGTTATCTTCCCTCATAAAATGTAAATATCTTGAGATTTGAGACTGTCTCACTTTTGTATTCGTATCCCCAGCATCTAGCATTCATATAGCAACCATTATGTGCCAGGCACTGTGCTAAGCAATTATTTTCTCATTTATCCTCATGACAATCTTGAAACATAGGTTCTATTATAATCAATCCCCATTTTGCAGTTGAAGAAACTAAAACAAATAGAGGTTAAGTGACTTGTTCAAGGTCACATAGTAATGTATCTGAAATCAAATTTGAACTCAGGTCTTTTTGATTCAAGGTCTAGTGCTCTACTATGCCACCCAACTACTTTGTAATAGGAAGTTAATAAAGGCTTATTGGTTGGTTTAAGAATTAATTCCCTTTGCCACTTGAATGATTCATCCTTGGCTTAGTTCCTATTGAAACAGAGGAGTTAAAAAGTTAAATGGGCAGATACCTGTTACTGTTCAGTTGTGTCCGACTCTTTGTGACCCTGTGGACCATTCTATTTATGGAGTGTTCTCAGCAAAGATACTGAAGTGATTTACTATTTCTTTCTCCAGTGAATTAAGGCAAACAGAGGTTAAGTGCTTTGTGCAGGGTGACACATCTATTGTGTCTGAGGGTGGATTTGAACTTAGGTCTTCCCGACTCCAGGCTCATTGCTCTGTCCACTGATCCATCTAGTTGCCTCTGGCAGATGTCTACTCTCCTGTAAATTTCATGGAGGTTGAGGAAAATGTCAATGGCTTAAAGCACTCTGCAAGCGATGGGGACGTTTGAGTTAGTTAGAAGAACTGTGATGATGGCTGCTATATGACTTTTGAGTTTGATCAATTGAATTCAGATTCTTTGTTTTGCTCTTCTCTTTACTGTGTCTGAATTTTTGTAGCCTGAAACCTAGAATTTGCTTCCTCCTAACTGTCCTTCTTTGGACTTTGTAAACTTCTGGATTTGTTCTTCTCTCTAGCTCTGACACTACCTCCTATCCATGGCTACTTCCAGCTTATTTACCTGTCCACAGGTTCTTAGAATAATGTTGCTTTATCACATTCCTGATCACTGTCTGAGCTTAAATTCCCTAGTAACCGTCTCCCTATTTCCACATCTTCTCCGTGACTATTTCTTTTCCCATAGAATGAGAATAACAATACTGCAATTATCTGTATCTCAGGGTTGTAAGGAAAGTAATACAATAGACGGAAACAGTGAAATTAAAAGGAAAATTGGGTTAAGTGGAAAGATAAACCAGTTTGGGGCATGTTGAAATTGTGATGATATTGGGACGTATGTGTAGTTGTCCTATAGGCAGTGGAAGTTGTAGTCTAGATCAAAGAGGACATCTGGACTCGATATAAGCATTTGGGAGTTATCTTCATAGAGATGGTAGTTGAGTCCACGGGAATGAATGAGTTACCAAGGGAAAGAGCACATAGAAAGGAAAGGTCCAAGAACAACTTTGAAGAAAGACTTATATAGACCAAAAAGGAAGGAGTAGAGGTGTAGAGTAGGACAACTAGGTGACATGGTGGTCTGGAGTCAGGAAGACCTGAGTTAAAATCAGGCCTCAGACATTTATTAGCTGTGTGACTCTGGACAAGTCATTTAACCCTGTTTATCTCAGTTTCCTCATCTGTAAAATGAGATGGAGAAGGAAATGGCAAACCACTCCAGTGTCTTTTCCAAGAAAGCCCCAAATAGGGTCACAAAGAATCAGACACAACTGAAATGTCTGAACAACAACTGTAAGAGGTATAGAGTATAGTTTATCTAAAGCAGAGAGAAGAAAGATGCGGGTGGTCAATAGTGTCAATAGATAAAGGGAAAAATGAGTTAAAAATAGGATATTAGATTTGTTGATTAAGAAGTCATCATCTTCTTAGAGAGAAGAGTTAGTGTAGATGGGCATTGTAGAAGCCAGACTGTAATGGGTTGAGGAGAAAACATATAGAAAGTAAGAAGCATTGAGTGAAGACATCTATTTCAAGAAATTTAGCAGTGAAAGGAAAGGAAAGAGATGAGACGGCAAGATAAATTTAGAGCTGGAAGGAACCTTAGAGTTCATTTAATCCAACATTTTCAATACATAAATTAGTAAATTCAGGCCCATAGAGATTAAATGACTTCTCTAGGGTCATCCAGGTAGTAAGCAGTGGAAAAGAACTGAAATTCAAGTCCTTTGACTCAAAATCTAACCTTTCATTCTAGCGCACTGCTCAACGAATTTTGGGCACAAAAGGCTTGAGGAATGAATGGGAGAGGTTTAGGAAACTCATGTCAAATCAGGCATCTTAGTCTTAGAACCTAAGCAATTGACTGTAAGTATGAGGATGACCAGCAGAACACAAGTGTAGTAATTCCACTGTTAGAGGTAGCCTGGCATAATGAATAGAGGAACCTAGAGAGTTCATTTTTTGAATCTGGCACTTAGTAGTTGCATAAATGTGACGAAGTAACTTCATCTTTTTTTTTTTTTTTTTTTTTTTTGCATTTTTAGCCTTTCCTTTATTTAAATATAAAGAAAAATGATGAGAAGGGTGGGGGAGATAGAAATGTGGAAATGAGAAGATGTAATCAAGGGGTGGGGTTTAGTGAACCATGGAATGCTGACCAATGGGAATCAGTAATTTCATCTTTTGAGGTGCAGCTTTCTGATCTATAACATGGGTATAATACCTGAAATTCCCAACTACACACTTGTTGTGAGACTTAAATGGTTTAAAGCATGTAAATCCCTTACAAACATTAACACACTACATCAATGTCTGTTCTTAGTGTGATTGCCCTTAGGTTGCTTGGTTTGCCCTGCACATTGCTGAATTCTGCTTTGATAACTCAACCTCTCCCTTCCCATCAGACTTCACTCACACTCTCATTTTCATCCTCAGTTCTTTTCTGTATTTAGTATTTGCTATGAATGCTGATTTTATAGTAACACAAAATGCAATGGAACATCATTTACTGGAAAACACTAAATGCTCCCTTAGTGACTTCAAAGAGTCGATTCATCTCCCAAAGTGCCTAATGTACTCCCAAGAAGGAAATTATACCCTGGTGGAATTTGGCTCACCATAATAAAGTACACTAAACATCCCAGTGTGGTGTATTGTGTACAAAATGTAAGAGAATTGAGCTATTTTGGCCTCTTGAAGAGAGAGTGACTTTTTTGTTTCTCAGATTTATTTTACATAACCACATGTCTTAGGATTCTGGCTGTATGACTGGCACTTAAATCAGGACTCTGTAGGTAGGGAGTGGGTATCTTTCTGAAACTCAGATTTAGTAGTGACTTTTTTGAATGGGTATAAAGAAAAGGGCCTTAGAAGCATGATATCGTGGAGGTGGTGGAAAGAAAACTGGCCCTGGAATCAGAAGGCCTGAGTTTGAGTCCTGGCCTTCTCTACTTGCCTGCTATCTGACCATGATCCCACTTTCCAGTCATTTCACTTCTCCATGAATACTTCTATAAAATGAGACTAATAACACTGGAACTACCTGTATTGAAGCTAAGGGCTGTAAAGAAAACACTTTGTAAAGCCTCAAGAATTATTGAAATATCAGTGTTTTCACCTTTCTTGTCAATCCTCACCATCATAGCTGCCCCCAGGCCCTTGGGTGCATAAGCTCTAAGAAAGCCCATATTGTATTTTTGCGTATGTCTTAGTTACCACAAACGGCAGTCTAAGATTTTTTTAGATTTATATGTCTAAATTTCTCAGTCACTGAGATGGATCTGAGCAGAGAATGCTCAATTTTGACATAACATCATTAGGAAATTGAAGCTCTTGATTATTGTAACAGATAATTAGACTATTTCTATAGTGGCATATCCCACCAACTGATGACTCTCCCTTAGAATCTGTTCCAGGTCACAACTAATATTAGAGAAGAGAAGGAATTGCAGTCTTAGATTGTTATATTAAAATTTAATCATTCTCCCACCACTCTCATCTCTAGGTACATTTCCATGCATATGAAAAGGCTACAAAAGCAATAAGTTGCTTTAAATGCATACACTCCCTTCCCTGTCCTGGCCCCCTGTTCCCCTGCAACATGTTTTATTTAAGGACTAACTGTGAAGTTGAGATTAATATAAGAAGTATTAAAGTGGGTAGTACTAATAAATATCCTGCTAGTCATGAGTCAGTAGTTGACCCTGTAAAAATAGACACATTTCATATGCGTGAGAAAATTTTATTTCTTATTCTTTTTTTGCATACTAACTTATTTTAGTTTTCCTATACATCTGAATCTTAGCATAGCTGAGATTGCTCAGGTTTCTCTTTATGTGTCTTTGTGATAAAGCTTGGTCTTGAAAGGGTTCTCTGAACTCTAGGTATCTTTTTAGCTATTCTTAGTTGATTGTAAGTAAAGGAAGTAGTATATCCCCTTTCTCCCACTTGTAGAATACCACTCTTCAGATCTATGGTTCAGATCTCACTGGTGGTTTTCTTTCAAGGCTTCTTTGGGTCTCAGGGTAATTATTAGGGTCTAGATACCATGGTAAGGGCAATTAGAAGTAGGAAGACAAATGAAAAGGGATAGTAGTATTTCCCCCTCTTTAAAAAGAACTCAGTGTAAAGTGCTGACCCAAGTGTGTGGGGGGCATATTACATGAGCACTACATGGAGGAAGAAGTGAATGTAATCAGACTGACACATGATATAGTGGAGAAAAGTGATAGATTTGGAGACAGAAATCCTGCCTTTTTCACTTACTACCTGTTTGACCTTAGCCAAGGTCCTATGACCATTTCTAAAATCTTTCCTATTATTCCTGTGGCAAAGATGGAGAAATGTAGGTTAGGTTAACCAGAAGAAACTTAGAAAATATTACTAAGGGTTATTAAATCTTGGGCAAGAAACTGCATTACAAAAAAGTCATTGCTTTTGATAGAAGATAGGAGGCTCAGAAGAGAAAGATGTATTTAGGAAGTGAGGAGTTGATTAAGAAGATTGTGACTGAGTACAGAATTTAAATTTCTAGACCATGGCTTAAAATACAGGAATGATTAACTGTCAACCAAGGATGGAATCATCCTAATGAGATATGGTAAAATTTTATTTGTCTGGAGTCTTGGAAATGCAATTAAGAGAGATTTAAATTGAAAAGCTGGGTGTCGGAAGAGAATTGCTACATAGATCTACCAGGCTTATTCCCATAGAGTGTAATAGCTATAATGGGAAGAAGAATAGAAAATTAGAGGATCAATAATTCTGAAGGGACAAAATCCAAGAAAGAGTCACCTGTAGCCTCAGTTATCTATATAGAAATGCAGAAATAATGGATAATAATGCAAGAGGGGAAATTTGATTTTGAACCATGCCTGCATTAGGCATGGTATGGTCACACAGATTTGAATCACTGGCATGGCTTCCTTGACTTGAGACACAGAGAGGCCAGTCCACGTGGAATTGTTATTACTGAGGTCTGGCAAACCTCCTATTGCCTTGCATGATATTTTTCTTACCCAGAGTTGCTACCCTAGCAAACACAGAAACAGAGGGGAACAGGATCCATTTTTAGTTAATTTTGTCCTTATAATTTTATTGTAAATAAAATTATTTTATTGAGTTTTATGATCTACAAGTGTTTCATTATAAGTCAATCCTAAGCCTAAACCATTAGATTGGCCTGAGTTAGCCCTAGAGCAGAACAAAGGACATCCTCTCTCTCTCTCTCTCTCTCTCTCTCTCTCTCTCTCTCTCTCTCTCTCTTTCTTTTTTTCCCTCACTCTCCATATGTGTATATATACACACACATACACATATAAACAATGTGATTTTATCAGCATAGAAAGCTACCAGTAAAGAATGCCCTTTGTAAATGCAAATTGGTCCATGCTTTGCAGCTTAGAGTAATGTCTGGGGGCACTAATAGATTAAAGTGCCTTGCCCAAGGTCCCATGACCAATAATGTTTCAGAAATAGGTCTTGAAACCCAGGTCTTCCTGACCCCAAAGACAACTTTCTGTTATGCTATGCTGCATCTTAAAGGGTATACTTCAATCAAAATGTACAGATTAGATTTTTTTAAAAGGGCAGGGATGGGAGGGGAGAATATCATAATAAAAGTACTGAGAGGAAATGAAGATTTCTAGTAGAAAGCAGTGGAGAAAATTTGATGGTTAGCAGAGTGAGAAATAGAAAGAATATTTTTGTGAGGATGTACAATAATCTACTTGGAGAGGAGAAATTAGGTGATGCATTCAGGAAACACATCAGAAACCTAGTGCAGAAACAAGATAATGTATACATGAAAATATTAATTATTATTGCATTACAAATTCTGACGTGTTTTAATTTTTTTTGCCAAAATCATAAATTTTTGATATATCTTAAAGATAACCCATCTTTCAAATGGCGGAGGAAATAACAGGGAAAATTAATATTTTAGCTCTGATTCTGGCAAAAAAGAGAAAACTTTGTTGCTGAAATAGAAATATTGGGAACCTTGACATCAAGAGGCCACTACATCTTAGTAAGTAAAGTTAGGCATAATCTGATGTGAACCATAGATTTTGGAAGAGCAGATTTCAAAAACTTCAGAGAAAGACTATGTAGTATATATGGCTTAATATTTTCTCAGAGGAAATCAGACCACTAGGCGTGAAAAACATTCAAAAAGGAATATTCTGAAGATACAATCATAAACTATTCCACATAGAAGGAAAAGAAAGGACCTGCCTAAAGAGCCCAATGTGACTACACAGGGAACTTATTGACCAACTTAGATTTTAAAAAGATGTATGCAGAAGATGGAAATGCTCCTTGGTTCTGTATTGTTTGGTGTATGTCTTACTTTGTATACCTTCTTTGGTTTCTGTTTTGTTATTGATTTGAATAAATGAATTTTCTTTGCTAGTCACTGTGTTCATTGTGAAACTGCTATTGGGTAGGAAAAGGGTCAAGCCTTGGATATAAAGTCTGGGGTCCTCTGTCCCCCCGATAATGACAAAATGACCAGAACTTAGATTGAACCCAATCATATGCCCCTAGATGAACAATATGTAAGGAAACAGACGTGCCTATCAATAACTCCTCTCTCTGAGGAGAGCGGGGTGGTCTCTGGTCCCAACTTCCTGCTTCTCCTACTGGCAGGAATGAAAAGGAGGTGGGCAGGAGGAGAGGTCAGAGATGTCTGTTCTACCACCCTTTGAGCTATGCAGTGATAACCTTTACCCCACAGGTGGGTCTCATTGCATGTGGGGTCCTTTTCTTTATATTCTTAAGATAGATTTTCAAATACTTAAAGGTACTGTCATGACTTCCCTCTAAATTTTGAATTAATGAGTGAAAAAGCTTTTATTAAGTATTTACAATTTGTCAGGCATTGTGCTGAAAACTGGGGATATGAATGAGCAAGATGAGATGCCCTCAAGGAGCTTGCATTCTTTTAAAAAAATATTTTTCCAATTCCATGTAAAACAGTTCTTAACATTTATTTAAAAATTTTTGAGTTGAAAATTCTCTTTCCCTTCCTGCCCTTCCCACTTGTTGAGAAGGCAGGCAGTTTGATGTAGGTTGTACATGTGCAGTCATGTAAAACATATTTCCATATTAGTCATGTTGTGAAAGAAAACACAGAATCCTCCCCCCACCCATAAAGAAAGTAAAAAGAAAGATATGCTTCCATCTGTATTCAGATTCTATCAGTTCTTTCTCTGGAGTAGGATAGCATATTTCATCATAAGAACCTCGGAACTGTCTTGGATCATTGCATCATTGAAAATGGCTAAGTCATTCACTGATCATCATACACTATTGCTGTTGCTGTGTATACCATTCTCCTGATTTTGCTCACTTCACTTTGCATCAGTTCATGTAAGTTTTTTCAGGTTTTTCCGAAAGCTTACTGTTAATAATTTCTTACAGTACAATATTATTCCATCACAATTATATACCACAACTCATTCAGTCATTCCCCAGTTGATGGGCATCCCCTTCTAATTCTTTGCCACCACAAAAAGAACTGTTATAAATATTTTTGTATATATAGGTCCTTTTCCTTTTTTTTCTCTTTGGGATATAGACCTAGTAGTGGTATTGCTGAATCAAAGAGCATACACAGTTTTATAGACTTTTGGGCGTAGTTCCACATTGCTTTCCAGAATGGTTGTATCAGTTCACAACTCCATTGAGTGCTTAGTATCCTAATTTTCCCACATCCCTTCTATTTGTTGTTTTCCTTTTCTGTCATATTAGCCAATTTGATAAGTCTGGGGTGATACATCAGAGTTGTTTTAGTTTGCATTTCTCTAATCAATAGTGATTTAGAGCATTTTTATATGACTATAAATAGCTTTAATTTCTTTCTCTGAAAACTTCCTGTTTATACTCTTTGATTATTTATCAACTGGGTAATGACATATTATAAATTTGACTCAATTCTCTATATATTTGAGAAATAAGGTCTTTATCTTAGAAACTTGCTACTGTCCCTCTTCAAAACTGTTTTGCTTCTGAATATAACTTTCCCCAATCTGCCCTTCTTTCTCTTGTGCCTTGCCCCTCCTACTTCCCTGCAGAGCAATATAGATTCTATACCCAACTGAATGTGTATATTATTCTCTCTTTGAGCCAATTCCAGTGAGAGTAAGGTTCAAGCATTGTCTGCCATCCCCTGTCTTCCTCTCCACTGCAAGAGCTCTTTTGTGCCTCTTTTGTGTCAGATAATTTACCCTATCCTACCTCTCTCTTCTTCTTCCAGTGCTCCCCTTTCTCATTCCTTAATTTTAAAAAATGTATAATCTTATTGTAACCATTCCTTTTTCTCAACCCTTTTTAAAAGATACCATCCCATCAACTTACACCTGTGCCCTCTGTCTTCTAACTGCTCTAATAATTATAAAGTTCTTAGAAGTTACAAGTACCATCTTCCCATGTAGGAATGTGAACAGTTTAATCTTATTGAGTAACTTACTGTTTCCTTTCCTGTTTACCTTTTTATGTTTCTCTTGAGTCTTATATTTGAAAGTCATATATTCATCTTTTCATCAGGAATGCTTGAAAATCTTCTATTTCATTAAATATCCATCTTTTCCCCAGAAGTATTATACCCAGTTTTGCTGGGTAGGTGATTCTTGGTTGAAATCCTAGTTCGTTTGCCCTCCAGAATATCATATTGCAAGCCCCAGTGCTTCGATATAGAAGCTACTAAATCTTTTGTGATCCTGACTGTGGCTCTATATTTGAAGTGTTTCTTTCTGGTTGCTTGCAATATTTTCTCCTTGACCTAGGATCTCTGGAATTTGGCTATAATATTCCTGGGAGTTTTCGTTTTGGCATCTCTTTCAAGAGGTGATGAGTGGATTCTTTCAATTTCTATTTTACTCTAGGCATCAGGACAGTTTTCCTCAACAATTTCTTCAAATGTAATGTCTAGGCTCTTTTTTTTATCATGGCTTTCAGGTAATCTAATAATTCTTAAATTACTTCTCCTGGATCTAGTTTCCAGTTGTTTTTCCAATGAGATATTTAATATTTTCTTTTTTTCATTCTTTTGATTTTGTTTGATTGTTTCTTGATGTTTCATGGAGTCATCAGTTTCCACTTACTGAGACCAGGGCCCCAGGCTCCCCTGCAAGCTACATGCTCTAGCATGCTAGTGTTCCTCTTTGTCCTGGGACTGTGACTTAGAAATACATATGAACAATGTAACAGAGTCCCATACCACCTTCTAGCAAAAGGTTTCCTTTAATCTTCTTCTGACCAGTTGTGCAATCATTTTACAGTCTGTTGGCTGAGATCTTTGGAAGCAGTGGCTTTTGTGATTCAGCCCCCAAGATCTGCTACAGATCTGCTGGGATGTGACTTGCCATGGACTGCACTCCACTCTCCCAATGGGACAGATCTTTTCTACCAACCTTCTAAGTTGGCTTGGACTAGAAAATGTTTTTCACTCTTGTGCTTTTTTTCACACTTGTCCTTTTGTTGGTTTTGCCACTCCAAAATTCATTTTGAGGTATTGTTTTAAAGTTGTTGGGAGAGGGATTTGGGAGATTTGGTGGAGCCTTTACTCCACCATCTTGGCTTTGCAAGGATGTTGTAGAGGAGTTTACATTAAAATAGGAGAAGACAACACAGAAAGGGGAGGTAGAGTTGGAAAGAAGAGGGGAGTATTCTGGTGGGAGGAAGAGGAAAAGGAGGGCCAGAGCAAAGGCAGCTACAGGTACATCTTTTTTGAAATGGTTTGGATATCTTCAGTCCACTAAGCTTTACATCATCATTCTTTAACTGAGATTGCTAAGTGGGTCAATGAATAGAGGGCTGGGCCTGGAGTCAGACAGACCTAAGTTCAAATATGACCTTAGACCCTTATTAACTGTGTGACCCTGGGCAAGGGATGTAGCCTCTGTTTCAGTTTCCTGAATTGTAAAAAGGGGAGTTCACAAGGTTGTTGTCAAGATCAAGCGAGATAGTACCTATAAAGTGCTTGGCACCATTCTTGGCACATGGGAGGTGTTTTTCCTCTTTTCTTCTTTAATTTAAGGCATGATATTGAGGTTCTTCATTACTCTTTTTTCATAGTAACTGTTGTCTAATCGTTCAATCCCACTCTGTACTTGTGAAATTTATTTTTTGAACCCAAATGTAAAATTATACATTTCCCCTCCTCTACTAATTTAATCTTTTTCAAATGGTCCATCATTCTAGTCTTCCAATGTGTTTCAGAATCTTGACTATGTAATATGATATCTATTTGTAAAGAACTATGCAATGTGACATCTGTCTGGAAGGATTATATCATATGACATATATTTGTGAAGAGTGGTATTAGCTGCAAAGCATCTGTAAATTTGACAAATTATATACTCTATGACTCCATTCAACTTGTTGATAAACATTAAACAGCATAGGGTAAAAGACTGATCCTTGGAACATTGTGCTGGAGTTTTTCTACCAAATTGACATAAACCCTTTAATAACCGTTCTTTGGATCTGGTTATTTAATCAGTTTCAAATCCACTTAAATGTACTATGATCCAGCCCACATATATCTAACTTGTCTACAAAGATAGCATAAATGATGAAATGCTTTGCTAAAATCTAAGTATACTATGTTTTTAGTGTCTTCCTTATCTACCAGACTATGTAAAAAAAGAAATAAGATTATTCTGGAATAATTTATTCTTCATGAAACCATACTAGCTCATAGTGATGTTGCTTTGATACCCTGCAGCTTTCCAATGCATTCAAATCTTTCTTCCTTGCTTGGGTTTCACTGTTCCCTAAAATCATATTTAGTTAATAGTAATAGTTGGGAGGCCTTGAAGATTAGTTAGCACCTTTCTATTTTAAATGTTGACAAGCAATCCCTTAACAACCCTCTCTGATTTGTTTAGGAGTCAAAGTCAAGTTTACTGACCAGTCATTTGAATATTCTAATCTCTTCTCTTTCTTCAAAACTGAGAATCTGGTCTTTTCAGATCATTTGACACCTTTCTCATTCTCCATAATTTTGAAAGATCACTGACATCAAATCGGCCACCCTACTGTCTTTTCTATGCCATTAGGTATAGGTCCTCTAGGCCTGGTGACTTGAACTCATTGATGACAACTATGTGCTTTCTTATTTTCTCTTCAGGTAAGTTATTTTATATTTCAACTACCTTTTGGCCATTTGTTCTATTCTTTCCCACCTAAGGATAATGCTCATTGTAGGCAAAAACATAAGGAAAATGAGAATTGGATAATTCTGCCTTCTCACTGTTATCTATTTTCTTAGTCTCATCCACCTGGAACAGCAATCCTCTCCTTTTAAAAAATTTTGTTCTTGCTCTCAACAAATCTCAAAAATCCCATTTTGTTATCCTTAGAATTCATCACTAGCCTCAGTTCATTTTGAGAGTTAGTGCTGCTTTAGCTATTTTTATGGCTCTGCATCTATATTCAGCTTTAGTTCCCTGTCCTTGTTTCCATGTTCCAAATGTGTTTTTTAAAAATCTAAGTTGGGCAATGGCCGCAACAGTGTAAAATATAAAAGGTAGTTGAATTCTGATGACTTGTAATGAACCATCCCAGTCCTAGAGAATAGATAGGAAAACATACCTTTCTCCTCTTGGTAGAGGGTTAGAGAATTTGGATGCCATGGATGGTGTGACTGGCTATCCTTAATTGTTTTCATTTGTTTCATGAAAAGGTTCAATGGGTAGATGAGTTAAGGGGAAAAGTGACTGGTATAAAAACAAAAGGCAAGAGTGAAACAAAAACAAATCGAAGCTGTGTGAGTTTCTCACATATCCGTGTTGTTCTTTTTTTTCTATTTCTCTTTCCTTCTTCACTAGAATCAATTGTATGGATATCAGAGTTGGACTAAGCTAAAGGACATTTGGGCAGTGGCCCATAGTATAAGCTGCATTTCTCAGAATGGAGGCAGGGCAAAGAAAGCAGTACTGGCTGACTTTGTTGCTCTCTTACCCCTAAATCAACCCTGTCTTGGCAATGTCATGTAGAATTCCACTGATCCCTGGCAGGTCTGCTACTCTGTTCAGTGGGAATTTGCCCATATTACTGGGCAGAAGTACTCCATCTCTAGCTGTACCATTTTATTATTTGGAATTACAGGGGAGGGAGAAGATGCTGCTTTTATATCCTGCGGCTTCTTAGCACTTCCAAATCTTTTCTCCCAGCATGGCATTCTCACTCCTTACTTTGAATATATTTGGCCATTAGTATCAGGAGGGAGGCACTGAAGATTTATTTAACTTCTAGCAGTCAGAATGAAGAAAGATATGTCTTGTTGGCCAAATCTAAGGTACTCTAGAGTTTCCAACTGGGTAGGCTACATTTGGATGGTGTTTGGAATCTCATTCCAAATCTGATCTCAGATTTGAAATTGGACCTTAGAAATCCCTTCTGGTGAAACTACAGGAATTGTTATGGAAAAACTTGGAATATCGCAGGAGCCAGCATGTGATCTTATTGTTCTGACCTCAAGCACAGTGCCATGTTGGTACTAACAATTAACCCCATGTTCCAGATAATGTATTTGTATGAGTAATTATTCCTTTCCCTCCAGTAATAGTCCTTCCAGCTCATTTACCCAACAGTAGTGCTTCTGATTCTGTCTTGTCTCCTTTTTCAGTTTCTGGGATTTTGCTATTACATTACTTGATCCTATTAGTTTCACTGCTTCCCCTGTTCACGCTTCTATAACTGCATCTACATTTTTGTCTCCAGTCCCAGGCTGATTTCAAGCAATATCATCAAGTATTATGCCTTTAGAAAAAAAAAAACCCAGAGAGGTCTCAAATAAACTGATGTCAAAAGGAGAATGACACAGCATTTGAGCTATCAGAATCCCCCATAGCTTAGGCCTTGCCTACTACAAAATTGATACAATACTGTATTTATGCATGGATTTTTTTCCCCCTTGTATTTTTTTTTTTTTAACCTGCCTTCCTGCCACTTGTGAGTAATGGGGCAAATGGTAGTCTAGGTTTCAATGCTGCAAGAACTCTCATTTTTTAGAGAAATATTATCTGATAATTGTTCCCCTGTGTCTGCTTTAGGCATACAATTGAGGGAAAAAAGAAATAATCTGAGCATATATAGTATCAAAACAAGTCTATGAATGAATTAGTATGCATCAATGAACAGAGTAATCATTTTTTAATTTAAATACAGTCCAATTTATTACTTTGTTGGAATCAAAAATATTGATGTGTTAATATACTCTGAAGATAGCATCGCATAAATTAATCAATTAGGTTTGTGACAGACATGTTACCATATACATAATCTATATTTTGCACATATACAGAGAAAGGAATTGTCTGCTGCAGTCTAACATTTTGAGCCTTAATAAAAAATATTCAGAGAAAAAGTTCCATACTAGAACTGGTGCTTTTTTTTCCTTTTTTTTTCTTCCTTTGTAGGAAGGAGAAAGGTTGGTCAATGAAGGTACATGGAACATGTGCAGGGTTCTCTTTCCTTTGCATATTCACATGCAGTCTTGGTAAGCCTGTTTCCAGGTGAGAGAAATGGAAAGTCCTGTTTTCTGCTTCAGAGCATGCATAGGCATCTATCTGATGACTGTTTCCTGTAGGTTTACTGTGTGGTGATGAAATGAATTGTACCTAGATGATGAGCTAAATGTGCATGCAAAAGGCTTGAACAAATAAAATCTTTTCCCCTACATACTCTTCACTCCTTCTTCTGTTTCTCCTTCCCTCTTTCCCTCTTTCCCTCTCTCCTTCTCTCCATCCTTTTCTTTCTCCTCCCTTCTCTGTCTTTCTCTCCTTTTTATCTCTGTCTCTCTCTCCTTCTCTCTCCTTTTCTCCTTCCACTCTCCCTCCTCTCCCCCCTCCCCCAACTTTCAGTAAGAAAGGCTAAGTCTCTGGGTGGGGTGGTGAGGTAGCTGCTTCAGCTGCCTTTTCCCCTCACCTGGGCTGCCACACTGCGTTGGACGCATGCTTCTTTTATCTGTGTTTATTTTTTACCCCTGATCTAAGGTGACTGGATATTGGATATGGATCAGACCAAGTCATAGTAACAAACGTTGAAAGGACTGAAGAACCACCACGAGAGAGTCAGGAACTGTAGTCTATATAGTAGAATTTACAAGTAGCTCTAAAAGTGGAGCTTGGAATTAAAAAAATTTTTTTAATGATATTTTTTCCAAAGAGCCTGTTCTGGAGGAACAACTTGTGGGACCCAGAAGCCTGGCCACTGAGTCACCAAACCCTACAAGCTATAGAATAGCTTGCCCTTTGGGTAGATCCCACCCAGAAATGACCTTTGTAGGGAAAATGTTTGTAATGACTACTTTAAGTTTAAGCTCCAGGATCTGAGATGGTAAAGGAGAATTTGCTCCCAGTTTGAGAGGTTTTTGTACTTTGGGTATTGCTTCTTAGTAAATATTCTTTTCTAAGAGTTAATTAATATTGATTAGTTATCAATGATATCAAGGAAATGTTAGCTAGTTAACTGATATTGGGGGAGTAAGCACTGGGTTAATTGAGAAATCAACTGACCATTGATATTGGCAAGATGGTAACTAGTCAAACTGATATTGGAGAGGTGACATGAGGGGAATATTATCAGATGGGGGCTCATGAATTAGGAAACGGATGTAACCTTTTGCGGTTACTCATGGAACTCTGAGAGAGAGAGACGTAGTTGTACTTTGGGGACCCTACTTGACAGTTCCAGAGGGGGATTTGGGAGAGTGAACCTCAGAGGATATGCACCATACCTTTATCTCTTAAATCTTATATCTTTGAGAGCATTTGGGGCAAGTTAAAAAGTCAGAACAGGCTGAAGCAGAGTTGGGGAAGATCTCTTTCCTGTGCTTCCTCGCAATCCCAGACTTGCTGCTAAGGTGTTGTTTTGGCATGTGTAATTTGGGGTAAACATATCTATTTTTGCTGGTTATTCCTTGTTTATGATGTGGCAATAACTAAATAGATAAAACTATTCATTTACATTGGTTTCACTTTCAGACAGACTGCTGCTTAGACATCTCAAACTGGATGTCCAATGCAACATGTCCAGTTCTAAACTCATTATCTTTCCCCTAAAACTCTCCCTTTCCCCACTAACTTGCCTATTACCACCACCCTCCCAGTCTCTCATGCTCCCCACCTACACTAACATCTGTCATCTTCGACTCTACGCTATCTCTTACTCCCTATATCTAAGCTGCTGCCAAAGTCTGTTGATTTCACCTTTGTGATGTCTCTTGAAAATATTCCCTTCTCTCCCCTGGCACTTGGCAAACATAGAGAGATGACTGCTAAAGGCAATACCAGATTAGAATGTGAAGTCATCTGTAAAATTTTATGAAGAATGATGGACAGTTAGGAGCAGTATCCTCTCGCAAAGCAGAGAGGAAGTTTAAAGAAAGCTTGGAGAGATATCCAAATAAACATAGTCTTCCCAAGGGCATTCAAGGATTAAAAAGGGAAGAAAACTATGAAGAGAGGACAAATGGAAACTATGTACAAAAACTATTATAATACACCTTTTCTGTTAAAGTTAGTGGGACTATAGCATTTGGACTCTAACATCATAGTACTTGAGGTGTTTACAAAAGAAGTAGCAATGACATAAAGAGAATAAAGCTATTGGACTGGGTTAAATATATGGAGAGAAGATGTGGGGTGGACACAGTACAATTATGAGAAATTGAGGGACTTTTTTAATAAGGTATTTAGAGAGGGGAGAGAAGGAGAGATGCCAAAAGTTTAGGAAAAATTCTCAGACCTTACTGATCTGAGAAAACATGTACTAAGCTATGTACCTTCTCTTTCATCTCTATTACATTTTATCAACATTTGTACATGAATGGGGACCATCCTGGATGAGGATATTAGTGGAGAATAAGTAGGCTTTTGCAAAAAATATTCAACAATAGAGCACATCTTTACCATCTCACAATTGATTGAAAGATGTAGAGAATACAAGACCCCATTGTGTTTATTGTTTGTTGATTATGGAAAAAAATTCAACGTGGTAGAACAGAACTGCCTTCCAGGCACTTTTACAAGAGTCTAAATATTAAGATTGCTCAAGATTCTTTGGAAAATAAAGTAACAGAAATAGCTCTGTTCAGTGATCATTTGATAATAAACATCAGGCAAGTCATTAAATAGGGAAGTATATGCTCACCAAAACTATTTACTGTTGTGATAGAGGAGATGGATCTGTGTAGAGTCCAGATTCCCTATTGATTGTGAGGTTCTCCAGAAGCTCCTATTTGTAGATGGCATTGTGTTGAATACCTTGAGCTCCAACACATTGCTGAACCTCCTTTAAGTTATCTGTAATTACTCAAAGGAGTTTGGCCTGTTCTTTCACTAAAGAAAGAAGTGGATGAGGGATGTCTATTGCCCAGATTTCAACATGTATCTGAATGGACACCTTAAAGAGCTTGTCCGATAATATCTGTATCTTGAAAAGTCAGTATGGAAGAACAGTGAACTGGGTCCAGAGTTGAAAAGAACTTGCTTTAGGGAAATGGTGTTTGAGTTTATGTGGATGTCACCCATGGAGGGTCTTTTAGTTTTGTTCTTAGATCTTAGATTTTTCAGAAGCTCTACTCAGAGATAAGGCTATATAGATTGCCTTGAAAAATCCAGTGAGGAGTATCTATTGTTACAATTTGTATTTTATAATATCACATTTTACAATACTTTACAAAATTTGTATTTTACAATAAATTATAATTTAACATTATTGTCCTCATTAAGTATTTGATTATTAGGGACTTGATCACATACGTTCTGGAAGATGATTATGTGGTAGATTCTGGAAAACCCTAGGAGATTTGGTGATTTGCTAAAATCCCTGCTGTAAAAATTCTTGAAAAAATATCTAATTGTGGCAATAATTGTAGAGATCAAAGTTTCTTTTGGGGAAAATGGAGAATCACATTTTACAAATATTATCCCATTTGATCCTCATATTAACTCTGTGAGGTAAGTGCTATTATTATCTCCATTTTACAGTTTATGAAGCTGAGGCAAACAGGGGTTAAGTGACTTGCTCAGGGTCATATGGCTAGTATCTAAGGTAACATTTGAATTCAGATCTTCTGACTCCAGGCCCAGAGCTCTATCAACTGTGCCATCTAGTACATACATATAGTATGAGAGTTAAAGCTACTATATATCTTACTTAATTGATTTCACCTTTGTGACGTCTCTTGAAAATATTCCCTTCTCTCCCCTGACACTTGGCAAACATAGAGAGATGACTGCTAAAGGCAATACCAGATTAGAATGTGAAGTCATATGTGCATGTAGTAAATATATGTACGTACATCTGTAGCATATGTTCTGGACCTACTTTCCCAACCTCCACTCACACTAGTAGTCTGAGTTCCCCGAGGGATGTAGGGTTAAACCTAACAAACTAGAAGTAGGAGTCCCAAACATTTTGATTTCTCCCACAATTATCAGTAATATCAATTAATCATCCAGGGTTATTTTTTAGAAATGGGTATTTTGTATGACATAATTGGTACAGAACATCTCCCCGTTCCCACCCCATACATCTGTGATGTATTCTCTCACTAGTACATGCAGAGCCTGGAGATAAGGGGGTTTGAGCTTAGAGCATATGTTTAAAAAGGGTGTGATTCACAGCTCCCAGAAAGTCCTTTCAGTTGAGTCCTCAAGATGTTCTTCTTAGGTCAAGTGCAGCTATCCTTTTGCTCCCCTTTGTAGAACCTTAAATTCTACCTTTCAAATGCTGACACTAAGGGATACTAAGATGAGAATGAAAAGTTCAAACCCTCTAGTCTTCTGGAATTCAAAAGGTCCTTCTCTGGGCAAGGGAGTGAGGGAGACCAAGGTCAAAGCTGAAGTTCTTCTATTCTCTGCCCAAACCCCTTCTTAGGAGCTTGGCTCCCTCTCCTCTTTGCTGTCAGACACTCAAATCTCTCAGTTTTGAAAGGGCTTGCTATTTTATGGAGAACCTAAAAGTATGATAAAATTCCCTCAATCAATCTGAACATACTTCCTCTGTAATGTGACTTCAGTCCATCCGGTGGTTTTCAAAGACATCTAAATTAATCAAAGACATTTTCATACTTAGTCTAAAACCTATACTGACAGATTCCATAGACCTAGTTAAGGTGTCAAGGCATAGCATCATGACAATTATTTTAAGTTGGTGGGTTGATTGTAGAATTGAACTCTAATCCTGTGGGTATGTAAAATTTGAATAATAAAAGGAAAAGGTACATTGTGAGGATGGTCAGTCTGGTAAACTCTGAGGGTGGATCACCTTGGTTATCCTTCAGTAATTGAAAAGGCATATATTTTAGGTAATTATTTACACTCGATGTGATTTTGGGAAAGTTACCTAGCTTCTCTTGCTCACAGTTTCTTTGTCTCTATTATGAGGATGCTGGGCTAGAAGACTGATATTCCAGCTCTAAATCTGATCTTTTGAATATTTTCATCAATGGCTTAGATGAAATCACAGATGGCACACTTGTCACATTTTCAGAGGAGACAAAGCTTGGAGAAATATCAAACTGAATGACAAAATAGAGATCTAAAAAGGTTGGAGTCTTGGGCTAAAGATAACAAAATAAAACTAAATAGGGATAGGTTTAAAATTTTACACTTGGAGTAGCAAAATCAACTCTACAATCACAGGATGGGGGAGATGTAGTTAGAAAGCAGTTAATATAAACAAAGACCTAAGGGACCCAGTGAACAGGAAGCTTGACATAAATCAGCTGTGTGATATGAGAGCCAAAAAGTTAAAGTGATTTTCTTCTGCATCAGAAGAAGTATAGTGTCCAGAAATAGGAAGGTGATAGGCCCATTGTAATCTTCCTGACCAGAAGTTATCTACACTCTCATATCTGGTACTGGGAACCATATTTTAGAAGGGACATTGACAAGTGGGAGTATTTATAGAGAAGGGTAACCATTATGGTAAAGGGACTTGAAACAGTGGCATATGGATATTCCCTAAAGTAATGAGAGTTATTTAACCTGGAGAAGTGAAGACTTGGGCTGAACATGACAAATATTGGAAGGTTTTTACATGTGGAAGATCGGTTAGGATTGTTCTGCTAGGTCTTGAGGAGCAGGCCTTATCCCACTGGGTAGACGTTTTAAAAGGAATCAGATTTTGGGTTCATAACATATAGAACAGCTTCCTAACAATTAAAGCTGTCCACAAAATGCAGTGGGCTACCTGGAGGGGAGCAAAGGCTTGGTGATCTTTTGTTAGGGATTTTGTAGGCAGGAATCATGATTTTATGTAGGCATAAGGCTAGATGTCCTCTGAGGACCTTTCCATCTTTTAGCTTGTGATTCTTCTGTTCTTATTAGTTAGAAAGGTGTTATTCCCACATGCTTGAAGCAGAGAGATCTGAACCATGTAAGGTATCTTTTGGCTCCAATATGAAACCCCATTGTGACTAATTTTCTCACAGCAGGTAATTTACTCACAGCTAACTTTCCACTGTCCTGTTAAAGAAGAGAGAAATCTTTCTTCTTCTAGCAGGTACTGCCAATGGCTACCTGCTAGCTAGGAGTAACTTGAATTTAAATACAATGGTTCTCTTAGCAACCCTTTAGCAGTCTGCAACTTTTACAAGTTGTCACTGAGATAACTGCTTTCTGAAAGAGCTCCTATCCTTTACCGTAGAAAATTAATTTTGTAACACTAGATGTCACTGTTGATTGTGAGGAGTCTGGGCTCTCCTCCTTTCCCCTTTGAACCAGATAGGAGCAGGGTTGAAATCACATACCGTTTCTGTCTGTCCCTACTCCACTAACTTGGAGGCAAGACTTTCACTTCTAGTCAGTCTTATTCCTGCCTTTCATCCTTCTGCCTTTTTCTTGGATCAGAGCAGAAAAGGAAAGTTAGCTTTAGCCCCATTCCCTCAGGTGCCTGGGGGTTCAAGTCTCTTCGTTCTTCTATGGAAAATCAAAGTGAATGCCTGAATTTAGATTTAAGTTTCTATTTGTGAGAGTTATAGAATCTTTAATAAAACTAAACACTAGCTTGGTAAGGTTGTAGGAAATGTGTAATCCCCCTACCCATAGAAGTGGGAGCTTCCAGCTAGTACACTTAATGACTGACTTACTCATCCAACCATGCCCTGTGTACTCTCAATAATGCAATTAAAGCATACACAGAAATGCACGTCATTGTTGAATATATATGTGTGTGTATATATACATACATACACACATACACATGTATACACATATACACACACATATACAAACACACACATAAACATACATAGGTATGTAAATATATATGTGTAGCCAGTATACAGGAACACCTTAGATCAAAAATAGAATGAGCAAATTGCAAATAAATGCTAGTTGATAGACAAGCAGAAGGGGAAGGCAACCAACAGTTAGCAGAAAGTAGCAGCTCAGTTCCTCCCCATTGTCCACCAGGTATTACAATCTGACTATATCTGCAGCCACATGAACTTGCACACTGGAGGGAATTTTCTACAACTCTCCAAGAAACATTGTTAATTTTCCCACCACTTTCTTGGTGCTGAGGGCAGCGGATGCCACTGGCACTATTGTGCTTCTCCACAATCTCAGCAGCTAGTGGGGTGGATAGATCCATTTGTCTTCCTCTACGGCTTCCTCATGGCTTCTGCCTCCCTTCATCCATATCCATTTTAAAGTTTCCTGTCTTTACATTCAGTGCCTCTGGGATGGATCCCCCAGACTACATAGATCACAAAGACCAAACAGTTTAGTGACCCCCTTGCTGTTTCTTTTGGGTGTTTATGTATGCAAAAGAATCAGTTCTTTAAGAACATGCTAAATCTTTGAAGCATTCTTAATCAGAAAATTTGACAAGATCTTTGTACTTAAATGAAAAGAAATGTCAACAAATGCTCAATTGGGTGTTTAATTAAAGATTCATGGAATATTAGAATTGGAAGGGACATTAAAAGTCTTTTCCGACTCTGAGATTCATGGTCATCTATCTGATGTCCTCATTCCAGTTGAGGAAATGGAGATCTAGAAAAGTGAAAGGACTTGCTCAAGGTCACATGGTCAATTAGTAAATGATATACTTTCCAAGACTATAAGTAGAGAAAGTTCTGATTTGACTTGGTAGAGGAAATTCTTCATCAGGAGTTTCTATGATGATGAAATCACAGATCAGATTTTAAAAAAATACTGTCTAATAGGATTTTGCTTTCAATGTGTATGTATTATTTACTTGATTAGATTCTAAGCTTTCAGGGATAGGAACTATATCTTACAGTTATTTCCCATTAGATACTAAGAATAGTTTCTTGCAAATAGTATCTACTCAGCAAATATCTGTTTGAAATGAAATAAAATATATGTATTCTGATCGATTTATATAAAATGGAAAGCTTTCCTTATGTTATCATGTTATATCTCTCTTCCCTTTCACAGCCAGCCCCATTCCTAGAAAAAGTTGTCTACTCTCCTTACCTTTACTTCCTTTCCTCTCAATCACTTCTTAGCCCTTTGTGTCCCAAATCCTCACCTAGTCATTCAACCAAAACTGCTTTCTCCAAAGTTATTAATGATCTCTTTATTGCCAAATTTAGTGGCCTTTTTCACAGTCCTCATCCTTTTCCTCTTTGCAGAACTTGACACTGCTGATTATCCTTGGTTTCTGGACACTCTCTCCTTTCTGGATTTTAGTGACACTATTTTCTCTTGGTTCAGTTCTCCTACTACTTGTCTGTGCCTTCTCAGTCTTCTTTGCTACATTGTCATCCATATGTTACCCACTAGCTAAGGCCATTCCCCCAAGACTTTGCCCTGGGTCTCTTCTTTCTCTCCACACTCTTAGCAATCTCATCAGTTCCCATGGATTTAATTATAATTTCTATGTAGATGACTCCAAGATTGGTATAATCAGCCCTAGCCTCTCACCAGAACTTTGGTCCCACATAACCAGCTGCCTATTAGACATTTGAATGAGATATCCTATTGGCATATCAAATTCAACATGTCCAAAGAAGAACTCATTAACTTTTCCCATAGATCTATCACCCTTCCAGATTTCCCTATTTCTGTCAAGTCCATGACCGTTCTCAGGTTTACAACCTTGGAGTCATTCTCAGTTATTCATTCTCCATAGCCCCAAATACCTATTCACTCACCAAGTCTTATTCATTCTCCCTTATAACATCTCTCTTATCCATCCATCATATGGCCACTCTTCTAGTTAGTGTCCTTATCATCTCTTACCTTGTTTTCTATTTGCCTCAATCTCTTCCCTTTTCAATCTCTTTCCTATGTAGCTACCAAAATGATTTTCCCAGAGAACAGGTCTGACTAGGTCATTCACCTATTCAATGAGCTCCAGAAATTCCCATTTGCTCCTACAATCAAATATAAACTTCTTTGTTTGGCTTTCAAAGCTATTTATAGCCTGGTTCCAACTTACCTTTCCAGCCCCCTTCCTGTTTTCTGCATTTCAGTCAAACTGGCCTTGTCTCTGTTCTTCATTCATGATACTCTGACATTGAACCAATTATCATCATTCCTAGAATTTATCTTCCCTTACTTCTGCCTCTTAGAGTTCCTGAGTTTTTCATCAAAGCTTAGCTTCTACATGCAGCCTTTTCTGATTCCCCAGTTGCTAGTGCCTTCCCCATAACATTTTGCTAATTTTATCTGTTTTGTATATACTTTTATATATGTACACACCCTCTCCCCCATCAGAATGTAAGCTCTTTGAGGTGAACGAAAATGAAAAACAAGAGCATTTTTGCCTTTATCTCTCCTGAAATATCAGCACTTGCTAAGTATTTCTTGATTGACTGATGTAGCAGTGACATGTCAAAAAATATAATGGTTATAACTATGACCAAGTGTTTGTATTTGTAGGTTGAAATATATGTGAACCAGGAAATCCTGCTTGGCTCTAGAACAAAATCCACTCCGCAAAAATAAAGTGTACAAAGTCTCCTATATCAGTGAGGAAATAAGCAACTTCTGGCAAAACTCAGATAACCTTGGGCAAACCCTCATTTCAATGCCTTAAGATCTGCTGCAGCTCTTTGGGTACAGGTCTTCTCCCTGGATCTGGCATAAAGCTGTCAGTTTCCTTCATGTGGAATCTGTCTCCCGGTTCTGGAACTTGAACTCAGTTAGTGGAGACTGCCCAATAGATGGTGCTGCTGGATTTGCCCTGGCCAGCGGGCACCACTATTCCATTTTCCTCTCTGTGAAGAAGGAGCCTTCAACTGAACTTCTGCTTCCTGACACAATCTCTGCATCCAGGCAGTGTACACTTTAGAGGAGTCCAGCATAGTTTGTCCAGGAATTGAAATCCACTGGACCAATGTTGGGAAATGGAGATGGGCAGCAGGGTGGGGGACATAACTTGACCTTTCCTGGGTCCTTGCTACATGAACTCAAAGACTCCTATATTTCAGTGACTATGAAGCATCAAAGAGGCACTTAGCCACCATCTCTAGTGTGGAGCCAAAGATGTTCTGTCCTAGAGATTCTTCAGTGCTTGAGGAGTGGAAGAATTATCTGAGGAAGAAACAGCCTAAGACCTAGTTTTGTTTCACTGTCTGAGTCAGGGTTTGGAATATTTCCAAAGATCAATGCACATAGTCCATTTCAGTGATTTTCTGTTTTTCTGAGAACAATCTGAAGAATCTTCCCTCTCAGAGATGGAAACTCCTTGGAACCTTAGGAAAGAGCTATTGTCATAGAGTCATAGAGTCCTATAGAGGGGGCTAGGTTGCATAGTGTATAGCATAATGGACCTGGAGTTTGAATCCTGCCCCAGATACTTACTAGTTATATAATCTTGGTCAAGTCAGTTTTGAAGGTCTCAAGGGAACCAAGGGTACCTATATAACCTAATTTAACAGGGGTTAGAGAAAGTGACATACAGTGGGTAATCATTATCCTTGGTTTCTGGACACTCTCTCCTTTCTGGATTTTAGTGACACTATTTTCTCTTGGTTCAGTTCTCCTACTACTTGTCTGTGCCTTCTCAGTCTTCTTTGCTACATTGTCATCCATATGTTACCCACTAGCTAAGGCCATTCCCCCAAGACTTTGCCCTGGGTCTCTTCTTTCTCTCCACACTCTTAGCAATCTCATCAGTTCCCATGGATTTAATTATAATTTCTATGTAGATGAGCTCATTGAATAGGTAAACATAAAGTGACATACATTGGGTAATCCATTGGTTTAGGATTGGGAATATAAATTAATAGGTTAATAAGAATATTGAGGGTGCATAGTGAAGTCTAATATTTCATGGGTCATGAGTGAACCAGTATTGTTAGATACTGCTCACTGCTGAAGAATCTGTAAGATTGCCTTTGTATATAACTTCAAGAATCAAGGTAGTGCAGTGGATAGAGTATCAGCCCTGGAGTCAGGAGGACCTGAGTCCAAATTCAGCCTCAGACACTTACTAGCTTTGTGATCCTGGGCAAGTCACTTACCTCTGTTTGTCTTAGTTCCTCATCTGTAAAAATAAGCTGGAGAAGTAAATGGCAGATCACTCAAGTATCTTTGCCAAGTAAACCCCAAATAGCATCACAGACAGTTGGAGATGACTGAAATCACTTAACAACAACATATAACTGCAATGTGATGTTATGTATTTCATTTTAACGTGTATACTTTATTCCATTGCATGAATCCTGAATATGTTGTTTAGTATTACAAATTTGCATGAGGTCCATGTATTTGGCTGGCTGGCTGCCACCCTAATAATGTGATCCTATTGTTTTTACAAATATGACAAATATTTACTTTACTGCATGCAACTCTATTTTTATTTATTTTATTTTATTTTATTTTGCTTTTTGGAGGGGAAAGTAGGGCAACTGGGGTTAAGTGACTTGCCCAAGGTCACATGGCTAGTTTTTTTTTTTTTGTATGTGTGTGTGTTAAGTGTCTGAGATCGCATTTGAACTCAGGTCTTCTCGATTCCAGGGCCACTGCTCTATTCACTGCGCCACCTCGCTGCCCCATTGCACGCAACTCTAATGTGGATGTTATACATTGTATACTTTTTAAAGATCTAAGTTTTGAATTATTTCTGAAATTGCATCACAGATGTGTTCTGTTTTCAAATCTCTTTGCCTTCTGGTCCCAAACCATTTTCTCTTCTAGGAGAACCGGCTCTATCCATTGGTCAATCTTTTAGGATTTGATCTGAAAATGCTTCTCTTTTGGTATCTATGGCCTGTGCCTGAGGAAATAGCTTGAAGGTATACAAAGCTGACTCTTTTGCATCTGTCCTTTCACTTATTTCCCTGACCAGCTTTATCAACATTGAAAGACTAAGGGACTGTCTTGGGCATGCATGTGATACTAATTTGCATCCCCATTTGCCATACTGTATCAGTCTCACGATTATTAGGGCCAGTATGGACTGTTCCATGAGTTCCACAGATACTGCCCTTTGGTTAATGTTTGCTACAACTGGATCCCCAAATAGCACACAGTATTAGAGGCTTTTTTCCCTTCATATTGGAAGTAGCAGATAACTTCAACTTGCTTCCATGTATGCTTTCAGTCTCACCAAACTGACTACTTAGCATCTGATCAGCAACCATTGAAATGCTGTTATAAATTAGCTTTTTTATCCTCAAGGAGTCCATGATAAAGGCAGATCCTGTGGAGTTTTTGTCAATTTTCTCCATTTCTTACCATTAGTCCTCTGTTATTCCTTCATCACTTTCTTGGCATGATCTATTCAAGACTAAAAGGATTTAATTCAATATACATAAGAATGTCTCCCTGAAAAACATTGTACCTTTCCATATGGAGTTCCTTGTTACTGTACTAGTTGAGTAAAAAGACCTCTCCTCATCTTCCTACTGCCTCCCCAACCCCAGGTAAGTCCTTGCCAGTTTTAGTCTCTGAGGAGAGTATGGCCTTGTATCATCAATTATTGAGAAGGGCATTGGTACTAGAAAATTAAAGCCTAAGAAGGGTATTCTTCACTCAGTAGGCCTTTTTTGTCATCTTTCGTTCATTTTGCTCTCTCTAGAAGGGCTTTAAAATTATCTACTAATAGAACTTAGTAATTAATTTTAAGTATCTTTTTCACCTCTTACCTCCCCATGTAGTCTTACCCTGAAGGAGGGCTCAGGCCTAGGCCCTACATGTGTCCTCAATGAATTGAGGATAGCATGGCAATAGCAGGGAGGAGTGGGAAGAGTGAGAGGTCCGTTGCTACCACAGGCACAAAATTTTGTAAATAATAAAAATCCATGTCTGGTGAAAACAATTTTTTTCTAGATTCCTTGAGATCTAGAAATGCCCACAATTTATGGAAGTTCATCTAGTGCTATGAGTGCCTGGCCTTCTTTTCTGTATGATTTCCCTAACACTTTATATCTCCTCCAAAGAACCACAGTTTGTGTAAAATCCCTATAATATCCTCATTTTTATATTCAGTTCTTATGTATAGTAACAGTCCTTGATAAGAGTTGATCAAGTCCTACCCTTAAGCATTAATTCTCCAATATCTGAGTAGACATTGTGGCCAGTCACTCTAGCATACAAGTATACAATGTGCAATGGCAATACAACAATGTCACAGCTACAAGTGATAAAATGGCACTTACACTTATGGTGCCACAGAGGTTGCTTGAATCAACTTGTCTGACCTGGAAATGGAACTCACGATGGAAAATTGTTGTCAAATTACAGCCTTGAGGGAGAAAAAAATGTTATTTGATTTTTGCAATGCTAACACTAAGCTTTAGCTTGATTTAAAATCCTTTATAACTTATCCATAAACATCCATAGACAGCCTCAAAATATTCTTTACTCTCTTAGATAGGACCTGAATCTGTGATTTCATATATATTCATATAAGAGGACTCCCATATGAGGAAATTCCTTGTACCAATGCAGGCTGGTTTTTCTTCTACAAATTAGTACTCTGCAATAGTTTTTGAGATTTGCTTAGTACACTAATGAGAGGCCACTTGACTTCCTTAGAGTAATATAGTCAGTAATAAGTCAGAGGCAGGTCTTGAACCCAGGTCTTCCTGGCTTGGAGGCCAGCTTTCTATCAACCACCATTTGTCTACTAACTCTTTGAAAGCAGAGACTGTCTTTTGTCTTTGAATTATCAACTCTTAGAACCATGCTTGGCACTTTGTAGGCACTTAATAAATGTTGTTTGATTTATGAAATATAACCCAGGCTTGAGCATCTCATGGAAGAGGCAAGAGATAATTGTTA
>CM053585.1:80353910-80425982 GCA_028646515.1 Pseudochirops corinnae
TAAATAAATCCATATAAAAAATCAGCATTTCTTTATATTACCAATAGAATTCAATAGGAAAAGATAAATTCCCTAAGACACACACAAAAATTATATAAATATAATTATAAAATAATCTTTTATGAAAATAAATACAGGCCTAAATGATTGGAGGAATATTAATTGTTCATGGGTAAAAGGAGCCGATATAATAAAAATGACAATACTACCTTGCTTTGCTGACAGTCCTCTGGCATGAAGGAGGCCCCTCTGGGAGGACAAAGGGTTCTCCTTGAGGGAATTGTGGGAATAGAATGAACCACAATGCCTTCATCTTGTGACTCAATTCTGGAGCTAGCTCAGTTACCTTTCTTTCTATTCAATTATGGGAATTGTAAGAAAAGTTTATTGCACTGTTTGAACCTACCCCTGAGTGGCTGGGAAGCTGAACCACCTTTACCTGTTGCAGAGACTCTTAACTAAGGACCTAAGTTATGCTAACCAAAAACTCAATCAGGTCCAAAGACTGATACAAGGAGTTTTCTCACAATTATACATCTCAAGCAACCCAAATGTCTTATCTGAAAACAGGGCCTGTACTTGTCAGTTTTTGTTTCCATGTTCCTTTGCTTGTTTGCAGACTCTTGAGGGAAAGTGCGACATCTTTTTTCCTGATTCCAGGTAATTATGCCTGCTCATTCTCCCCCTCCCAACTTGGAAAGTCCCTAATCTTTCCTCCAAATAGAAATCAGATTATTAATCTTGTAACCTGGTTTATATACTGTTAATTGTTTCTTTTTAATGCATAAAAATCTATCTCTTCCTATCCAAGTGCCAAGCTGAGGAGGCCTGGAAATGATTTGTTAAGCAATTAGCAAGCATTACTTAATAAACTGATATGCTCGGAAGCTCAAACCTTTTTTTTCCCCTCAGTTATTTCAGATTTCACCCATCACACTCTGTTGATCCCTGCTTTCTACAACTGGACTCACAGCACTATGTTCCCCCAGCATAGGTGCAGCTATAAACAAATTAAGTCCTAGTCCAGGTACTCAATTTATGTCTAAGCTCGTGGGTCTGGCAGAGATGTCAGGGAAAATGACCCCTTAATGAGTTCAGATGCTAAAAATAACACGTTAAACAATGGAAATCTGTTTAATGTAAAGTTTTATTACAAGTAATGAGGAGGAGGAGAAAGAGAGAGAAAAGGGAACCCAATATATAACTCAAGCACATACACTAACATAAGAGTATGACTCACATAAGAGTCACTAAATTGGGGTCCATTCAGCAAGAAGGGTATGCTCTAGAGAAAAGCTGTACTCCCATTCTACAACTGCCAAGTGGTCAGAGTACAAACAGGCAGTTGTCAAAGTAAGGAATCTACATTATTAACAACAATATAAAAAAATACTCCAAATCACTAATAATTCAAAAAATGCAAATTAAAGTGAACTCTGAGGTTCCACCTTACATTCATCAGATCGGCAAAGACAACAAAAATAGAAAATGACAATTTCTAAGGATCACCTCTAGAATTTTGAAGTGAGTAGTCAGTCACCCCCTCGGGAGCCAATCTTCCAGTTAAAGTGGGAGATGGGAGAATTATCCCAGAAGAGACAACATTTACTTTCATCAAAGTTGCTGTTGGCTGAGCGAAGTCAGTCTGAATTGAGTTCCATGGGACTGGTTTAAGCACATCAACAGGAACAAAGCACCAACACCACTTATTTGATTCCCTACTCTAGCCCCAGATTAAATTTTGGCAATATAACCAAGGAACATAAAGTAAGAAGCAGCTATCAGGAAGAATGATAAAGCCTCTCCTCCCTGCAATACTTGTATACTTTCAAAATTAGAAAGACTGGATAGAGACAAAGAGAGAAGCTCCTAAACTTCAGAGGAACTTAAGTTCAAAAGAACTTCCTAAAGTTTTCATTTTTTAGCACCTGCCTCTATATGTTCTACAGCATGAGATCTTAACTCAGGGTCTATGAATTTATTTTTAGTTTGTTTTTCTTAGTAACTTGTATTTCAATATAATTAATTTCCTTTGTAGTGTGTATCTTAATTTTTACATTTAAAAACATTATTCTGAGAATAGTGAGGGAATTGAGTGGATTAGAACAATAAGTAGTTAACTGTGGAAATTCAGTGAATTATACTGATGCCATTTGGTGACTCAATTCTAGAGTTCTTAGTTCCTTTTCTATTCAATTATAGGTCTAGTCTAAATTCTGTCTTGTGAAAAAAAGTTTATTCAATTGCCAGAACTGAGAGAACACTTCACTGCACTGTTTGAACCTACCCCTGCATGGTTGAGAAGCTGAACCACCTCTATCTGCTATTTAGAGATCCTTAACCAAGGACCTAGGTTATGCTGACCAGAAACTCAGTCAGATTCAAAGATTGATAAGAGAAGTTTTCTCACAATTGTGTATCTCAAGCAACTCATGTATCATATCTGAAAACTGGTCCTGTATTGTTTCCATGTTCCTTTGTTTCTTTATAAACACTTGGAGGGAATGGGATACCTCCTTTTCTGAATTCAGGGAATTATACCTATTTGTTCTCCTCCTCCCAACTTGGAAAGTCCCTAATTTTTTATCTAATTAGAAATCAGATAACCTAATGTTATGCCATTTCCTTTTAAATAATTGTCTTTATTTAATTATTTTTTAATGTATAAAAGTCTATCTCCCTCTGTATCCAGAGTATATCCCTAAGCTGTCTTGATTTTTTGGGCAACTGGCATCCATTGCTTAATAAATTTATATGCTCATAAGACTGAACCTTTGTTTCCTCAGTCATTCATCTTTCACCTGCCACAAGGAGTCCATTGGCTTCACCAGACTGTCCCCTAAGGTCCATAACACAGAAAAGATTAAGAATCCCATCTTGCTCTAAAAGAACTCTTTTCCCCTCTGTTGTCACAAATAGGTTCCTGTTATTAATCTTTTCTTTTAGCTGCCTCAAATCTTCAAATCCCTGCTGCAGCTACTAACTTTCACCTTTTCCGTTAAACTCAACCTTCTTTCATCATTTTGATTTTTTCTATGTTCCTTTCTTCATATTCTACTCATTGCATGTCTCATAAGTAAGTGATCAAAAATTCAAGGTTCTCCAGAAGCCCCAAATTCAAATATTCTGTTCTATTCACTAACCAGGAAAATACACATACACACATACAATTTATGTTTCAAGCTGCTATTAAGGGAAGGATCTCCTTCAATTCTGTACTAATTTAGGGTGAACTTCCATGTCCTTATACTCATCCTCTATTCTTCTTCTCCCATGAAAGATTCTTGGTTGAGATAAATAGATCTGATTCTTATTTAGGTCCGTTGTTGCATTCTATACATTGAGTATGAAATGAAAAGGTGAGGCTTAATGAAAGATGAAAGGGAGTTTCAGGGCTTGTGTGATTTGGAAAGTAAGCTGAATGAAGTTTTAATATTCAACAGTTTTTGTTGTTTTCTTTTTATCATCCTTATTTTGTATCACTCATAGTAAGTATATTTAAAAGTAAATCATTTTGAGAGATTTTATTGGAGGGGTTCCCACTGGATTTTGTTTTAAATTAAAGATTCTGTACATATAAAAATGCGAATTATTGGTATAAAGTATAACATTTCTAGCTACATTTATAACTGTCTTATCAATATTCAAATTATATATACCCTTTGCAGAAATATTCTGTACTTCATGTGTCCCCAGGAAATTTCAGTCTAGTGAAGCAATAACTTGAAGTGTCAAATATCAACCAAGTAATACAAGAACAACATTTTAATTGCTTTTCAGGAGCTAGTGAAAAGAACCTGGGAACTCTAGGAGTGTCAGAGGAGTTAGGAGGAATGATTAGATGACCTCTACAATTCATTCCAGATCTGCATCCTACAACTTTGTCACCCTTCAGCCATCCCTATCCCTGCTCTGAAGCCTCATTCCTCATTCCCAAAAGGCATCCCTATCAGCTATCTTTCTCTATTAGAAATTAATCTGACAAAATAATAAGGTGTCTTTAAAAGTGTTATCCCACGCATCAATCATCATATGCATTTTCATAAGGGGCTCTTAAAGAAATTAAAACCTATAAGAACCAAATAAACTCCCAATGGTAAAAGCTTTGGTACTAAAATCCCTTAAATCTCCCTACAAATAAGACCAACTCCAGCAACATATCCTTTAGGTCAGGATTTGGCTTTGTCTAAAACCGAATATAAAACATTACGTAACAAAGAAAAGAATGTTTTTTTGAAATTGCTATTGAAAATCAGATACAGATTCCCTCCTCATCATTGTTAGTAGTTTAATCAGCCAATAGCTTTTTTCACTTAACATCCATGAGATGCTGAGCACTATATTGGGTGTTATGAAGTGATTCAAAAGAGATAGGAAATACACAGCTGAGAAGCTTCCTGTTATTAAAGTAGAGGATAAAATCAAAGTTTGGTTCAGAAAAAAAAAAGGAAGGAGAGAAACATAAAAATATCAGTCAAGGGTAGGAGGAGGAGCAGTGGTCTCTAAGACTGTAACAGATTTGAATTCAGATCCTCACTGAAGGCATGTGACTTTGGGCAAATCACTTTATCCTTTGGTCCTTTGTTTCCTTACATACTAAAATATAGGGTGGCTGGGTTGGATACTCTCTAAGGTCTCTTCCAGCTGTGACAGTCTATGGTTCTGAGAACTTTTAAGCTTCTTGAGACAATAACTTTCAAAGAACCTCACATTTCAGACCTATCTTTTCTCTACATGAAACAGTAAGGAGAATCTGGAATTTATAAAGGAAATTACATAATTTCAAAACAGTCATTTTTGATGATGACAGAAAGAAATGGGAGGGAAAATGCATGCTCAACTACTGTGAGGAACAAGGTAGCTAGTAACTCCTCAAGAGGGGAAAGCATTAAAGCCACATTTATCAAAATTCCAAAGGGTTTTTTAGAAGTTAATTTTTTTTTTAAAAAGTCAAAAAACTGGAAAGAAAGTAGATGATCATCAATTGTAAAACAGCTGAACAAACTATGGAATATGAATGTAATAGGATATTGTTATGCCTTAAGAAATGATAAATAAGGATTTCGTGGGTGTTCCGTGGAATATTAAAAATACTGTCACTGTTCTGAAGTGCTAATTCATTCTACTGAATTTTTGCTCTTCCTCTTTTTATTTTTTAATAAAGTCTTGGTTATAAGGAATGGCTCTCTAAAAGAAAGGAAGGAGGATACAGAGAGAAATGTAGGTGATGTAAAAAGAACAGATATAAATAAAAATCTATTTTTAAGCAAGAAAATGGAGAATTCAAAGAAATATGGGAAGATCTGTATGAACAGATATGGAGCAAAACAAGCAAAACTAGGAAAACAATATCTACAATAACTTATATGAAAATGATACCTTTAATAGTAAACACCTGGGCAGCTAGATGGCACAGTGGATAGAACACCAGCCCTGGAGTCAGGAGACCCAAGTTCAAACCCAGCTTCAGACACTTACTAGCTATGTGACGATGGGCAAGTCACTTAAGCCAACTGCCTCCAAAAAAAAAATAGTAAACCCCAATCTCAGTCCCAGATAACTGATGACAAATCTGCCTTCCCTCAGCAGAGCGGATGAGGGACTACAGATGTCGACTGTATCACAGACTGTCAAACGGGATCACTGTATCTGTGGATTTGGTTTAAAAGTATTTTGTTTTTGTTCTTGTTTCATAAGTGAGTTTGAAGAAGATGAATCGGAATTAAGGGGAAATGGCCATCGTATAAAAATGAAAAGTCCCAATAATTTTTTAAAATAAAGAAAAATACATTTAAAATACTTGGTAAGATAGACTGAAGAATGTAGCAACTAACAAATAAACTATTTTTCTGTGTTACAAAGGAAGATCCGGGAGGTAGTGTATACTGAGAGAAGAGAGTGTGGTGTAAAAAACAAAAAGCACCAATAAACATTTTTAAATAAAATAAGCTAACCCAGGACTATCGTAGTTAAGAGAAAGAGATCTAACATATAGAGACCTGGCTTTGGAGTCAGGATGTCTTGGGTTCAACTCCCATTTCTGCTACATACAGGTTGTATAACCCAGAGCAAATCACTTGCATGGTCAACTCTAAAAGTACAAATAGAAAGGGCAGGTGCAGATCGAAATTAGTAAAGGGAGAATCTTCACCTAAGAATCTCCAACACTAATAAAATCAGAGGTCAGTTTTTTAAAAGTTAAATTTTGTGACTAACAAATTTTTTAAAAACCTATCCAATCTTTTTGCAATTTTTGCCAATAGTGTTATGATAAAAACATACTATGTGAGGCTACAGTATTTTCCAAAATAAAAACATTTCTAAGGCATATTCTCTAAATTAATTTTACCTGGCTAATGTTAAGCTAAATAGATTTTAGCTGTGGAAACTGAAAAGTGCTTGTGCACCCAAAGTGATTGTAGCTGAGTACCATCTTGTACCCCAATTCTCTGCAACTATTTCTGTTATCTAAAATTATGTGATACTTGCCTCACTTTTCATGAAATCTCTAAATCCTACTATATCAGACTTCCATAATATGTGAGAAGGCATTTTAAATACCAGCTAAACAAACAAACAAAAATATAGAAAAGTCAAGTTTCTAACTGATTCAGAAAAATCCAAGAATGACATTCTTTAATTGAAATAGGTGGAAAAGAAGAGGTTTGGGGTGCTGGGACCCCACGAATGCCAAGGCAGAGTTGCCTGGACTGAATTCACACACTCAAGCTTTCTCTTAGTCAAGTGGCAAGGTTTATTGTTTATAGTAGCCAGTGAAACTCCTTTGGGGAACTTGCAACTTAATGGGTGTAAATCTAAAACCTATAGTGAAAAGGCGCAGGGAAAGGAATGTTAAGGATGCTAATTAGGTAATACAAGGTGTCCAAGTGTATTTGGAAGCAGGAGTCAGTGATCTATGGATAGGAAAATTCATGGAGTCCAAGGAGGAAACTTTGTTAACACCAGACACTGACGGAGAAAAGAGTGTTTTGTTTAGTTGCTAAAGGCAACCTTGGGCAGGCACCCTGGGAAAAAGTCTTTGAGCCAGCATCCTGCACTGATAGCTTTTATCTGAGGAATTACAGAGTCAACTCTGTGCCTGTAACAAAGAGAATTTTCTCACGGAGGCAAGGGTGACTTAGACATGGTCTTAGGGCTTTTTGGGGTCCAGGTCCCACCACCCCATCAGAAAGACGAACAGATCTCAAGAAAGAATTGAGATCTAACACAAAACTGAAAAGACGGCGAACCAAAATAATTCTATCCAGCTCAAGCTTCCAGGTCTTCTATTTATGTAGGCCTAAGAACCAAATGACTATAGGAATGAAAGAAAATAAGCATTTATTAAATATTTAGTTCGTACCAGGAACCACCTGTGCTAAGTGCTTTCCATTAATTCAAACAGCTTCTTGGTTTGTCCTTCAAAATCTGTTTTGACTAGTCATATAAATCTCAGATAAACGTGCTAAGAAATGGCTTTAAAAATTATGCTGTATGAATTGAATATTAATGGCATATTATTGTGCCTTAAGAAATTATGAATGAGGGGTGGCTAGATGGCACAATGAACAGAGCACCAGCCCTGCAGTCAGGAGGACCTGAGTTCAAATCCTGCTTCAGACACTTAACACAAAACTAGCCATGTGACCTTGGGCAAGTCACTTAACCCCAATTGCCCCACCTTTCCCCCTCCAAAAAAATAAAATAAAGTTTAAAAAAAAAAGAAATTATGAATGAGACAATTTCAGAGACAGTTAAGAAGATCTGAATGAACTGATACAGAGTGACATGAGCAGAATCAAGGAAATAATTTATATAATAACAGTAATGCAAATAAAAATAACTCTGAAAGACTAAGGAATCCCAATCACTAAAATAACCAACTACAATTCCAAAATATCTATGAGGAAGTATGTTACCTCCTAACAGAGGTGAAAGACTTAAGATGCAGAATGAAATACATTTTTAAACATGTACAATCCAAGAATTTGTTTTGCTTGACTTTGAATATTTGTTCCAAATTTTTTTCCTTTTTTTTCAAAGGAAAAAGAAGGTAGATTGAGCAAGTGAACAGAGATGAAGATTCTTCCTGACCCCCAAAAGTGAGAAAAATACAAAAGGAAGGTCAGAAGGAATCACAGAAAAAGCAGGACAGTTCTGAAAGTCACATGATGAATTTGTTATATGCTTAGAAAGAAAAGCAAGCTCTATATAAGACATCTGTAATTTCATTTACAAACCTCTCCTATTCACACTGTATATAGTAATTCATTTTACTTGGTGTTTAAGTTCAGTATAAAAAAATTTTAAATGGAAAGAAATGTGTGTGTGTGTATATAGATATACAAACACATATATGTATACATATACATATGTGTATATATATATATAATACAAACATACATATGTGTATATATATGAAAAATGACATGAACTATATCTGTAAACCTTTCCTTTCTTTCTTGAGGAGGTGAACTACAAGTCTAAAATATTATATTATCTGTCAATTACAGTCATCGTATCAGATGGTACAGCTGCTTATATATGGGGGGGGTGGTTTAAGTGAATAGGAGGGAAGTGACTAGTATAAAAAATACATTATAAAACTTTTTAAAATAATTTTTTAAAAACTTTTAAAAAATAACTTTTGAAAATAACTTTAAAAAAAGGAATACTAAATTCAATAAAGAGAAGGAAGCAGGGCTTAACAATCATAGGGAACAGTGTAAGCAAAAGCACTCAGGCTAGAGGGTACAATGCATGCTTGGGGACAAAATATGGAGTATAAAGAGTAAGCCTGTTTAACTTTTTTAAGATGAGAGAAAGGGTGACTTCCAGTCAAGGAGGCTACCTGACTGTAGACAGACTGTCTACTCCATCCAGCAAAGACCTGAAATTTGCCCCAGACCAAAAAATGATCAAGAAATCAAATGAGAGAGTATACTAAGTGATTTTTTCACCCTAGAACTGCACAAAAAGTCAACAGGAAACCCTTGGGCAATAGAAAAGTGTGTCACAAGCTAAACCAGTATAAACACAGGCATGCCCAACCTCCCAGCTGACCAGGGTCCCAAAGCAACAAGATTGGAGAGATCCCCTAAAAATGAACCAGAGGAGTTAGGATGGAGGCCTTTGGAGGTCAAGGAAGCAATAGTGACCAGTACAGCATAGAAGCACTCAAATCAAACACCCCAGGGCCAGAGGTTCTGAATTCCCTAATCCTAGTTCCTGAGACACCAGACACTAGGAAGGGCCCTGAAGATCCTGATCTCAAAGACAACAAGGGGCTCAAAGCAAGACCAAGTAGTGCCAATCACACTCCCAAAAGAACTTCAGGAGGCAGAGTCTTGCCCTGATACAATGCCTCAATTAAGGAACTAAAGCTAGACAGGTGAGTAGAACAAAACAAAAGAAACGCCTACTAACATAAAAAGTTGTTTAATCATTTTCAGCCATGTTCTACTCTTCGTGACCCTTTTTGGAGTTTTCTTGGCAAAGATACAGAAGAGATTTGCCATTTCCTTCTTCAGATCATTTTACTGATGAAACTGGAAATGGGGTTAAGTGACTTGCCCAAAGTCACATAGCTATTAAGCATCTGAAGTCAGATTTTAACTCAGCACAAGGAGTCTTCTGACTCCAGGTCTGTCAGTGAACCAAAAAATTATTGGCAGATCTAACTCCTTAACAACTGGAAGCAAAAACTCAAAAGAAAAAAAAGAACTGATTTGCTACAAGGACTGCATGAATACCTAAAAGAAATGAAGCAAGAGATTTTTTAAAAAAGAAATAAAAGTTCTAGATGAAAGAAATTAATAGAAAATAGTTCAGAAGAGAAAACAGTAAACTTACTTAAGAAATAGTTTCCCCAAAACCAGAATAACCCAAATAAAAATAAATTACTACATGAATGAGTGAAGAATATTAGAACAAATTCAAAATATGGTAAAAGTAGAAGACAGTGTAAAATAACTGACATTATAAACAACTAACAGAAAAAAGATAAAGGAAAGATGATTTAATAATCACTAAACTCCCTGAAAACTGTGAATAAAAGAAAAACCTGAACTTTATATTTCAAGAAGTCACAAATAAAAACTGTCCAGATATATAAGAACCAGAGAGCAAAGTGAAGACAGAAACTACTTGTAACCTCCTTAAAGAAACTTTAAAAGGAAAAGTCCCTGAATGTTATGGCCAAAACACAGAGCTTAATGTCAAAGGAAAAAAAAAGTTGTAAATATACAAAAAGGAGTTCAAGTACCAAGGAACCACAGACAGGATCACATAAGACCTAGCAACTTCTACCACACACCAGAAGAGACCTTGTAATACAATATTACAAAAGATATAGGATTATAAGTGAGAATAATATTGGCAGTGGGGGGGAGGGGAGTTGTCCTTTAAAAAAAAAAAGGAGGCCTTTCAAGCACTTCTAACAAAAAGATCAGAATTGAGTAGAAATTATGAAATACAAACACAAGAGTAAAGAAAAAACGAATAAGGTCATTTATTTGAGCAACTGGAAGGAGCTCTGGGATGATTTAGTTCTAACATTCTAACACAGAGAGAAGAAACAAGTGTCCCCTTAGAACTTCAATGTCTTCAGAGAGTATTAAAGGAGTTAAATATGAAAAATAAAAGTCCTAAGGGCATATTTATTCCATTTTGAGGGTTTAAAGAGTGAAAATAGAAGGAAAGGTAAGAGGAATACTCTAGTGTAGAAAGGAATAAGAAAAAAAAGAACTTGGCTATTTCTCATACTTGGCATGGATGGGTAAAGAACATACGAACTAGGGAGAAGTAGGCATCAGATGGATGCAATCTTATCTGAAACAAAGAAGGTTGAACATGCCTATGCAAACACCCACAAACATAAAAAAACAGTTGAGTGTAGAAATACGTCAAACTCCACAGGGAAATTACCAGGTGTAGGAAAGAGACAGAGATAAGAGGGAGGATAATATCAAAAATGGAATAGTCCCAAGAAAAACAAAATTCCTGGTCATGAATGGGAATTAAAATGGAGGGGGGGGGGGGGAAGAACAGAATCTAAGAGGGTGCCTTGGATTGCTTCTTAGGCATTTGGGGAATAGCTGAACAAAGTATGCTACAAGTATAATGAAATATTGCACTATAAGAAATGACAAAACAGGGGCAGCTAGGTGGTGCAGTGAATAGAGCACCAGCCCTGGAATCAGGAGGACCTGAGTTCAAATCTAGCCTCAGAAACTTGACACACTTACTAGCCATGTGACTTTGGGCAAATCACTTAACCCCAATTGCCCTCCAAAAAGGAAAAAAAAGAAATGACGAAACAATTTCAGAGAATCCTGGATAGTATGAACTGATGCAGAACAGCAATATATACAAGCACAGCAACATTGTAAAGAAAAATAACTTTGAATGACTTAAGAAACCTGATGAATGAAATGACTGACTATGTCTCCAGAGGATTTATAATGAAACATGTTATCTCCTAATGAAAAGATAATGGACACAAGGTGCATAGAAATACATTTTTGGACATCATCACCATGTAGGTTAGTTTTATTTGACTCTGATTATTGTTCACAAGGTGTTTTTTTTCCTTCTTTCAGTTTTTAACTAACCAAAGAGGTCAGGAGAGAGGATTACCCCCCCAAAAAAACCCACTGAAAAAAATTTTAATGCACTTAAGAGAAAAGAAGGAAGTTCAGACAGAAGAACAGACAAGCAGGTCAGTTTTGAAAGTAACACTTAGAATTTATTATATCCTTTTTTTAAACGCATGCACTATGAAATAACATCCATAGTTTCATACAGAATCCTTTTTATGTTCTGCTGTGTATACAGAAATGTTTTGGATTTTTTTAACGAATAATTTTTAGTGTTTGAGGAAAACAAGAATGTGTCTTAAGCGGGAAAAACAAAACTGACCATACAGGGTAGTACCAGAAAATATTTCCCTCTCCATGGAAGCAAGAATTCCATAGAACTAGTAGGAACTTGGTTGAGATTAGCTGCCACATTGCTAAGTTAAGCTATTGTCTTCTAACTTACTTGATTAGTTTTTCCATTGATAATGAATATTTGACTGATTATTTTGTTAGTTTGTGAGTCAAATAAAAGAACATGTAGTAATATAACAAAGCTTGCCCAAAATAAGGAAAATTGAAAAGAGATAAAGATGATAGTATATATCAAACACAATCACATCCCCTATTTCACATAGGACATTGCCCTTTTTGTTTGGAAAGGTAGGAATAAGTAAAACCAGTGACTATTTAAAACATAAAAATAAAGTATCTGGCTCCTGTTTGGCATTTTACTTGGTTAAGACAATAAAAGTTAGTCAGGTATATCTGTGCATGTCATTTCATGAATCTCTTTCCCCAGCACAATATTACTTACTGCATGAAGATCAGGGTATCTCACCAATCTTCAAATGACCCTTCAGTGATTTTTTTTTGTATGGAAGAAAAAGAAAACGCTCTTGATAATAGGCGACAGTGCAACTTAGTGAGTCAAATTATTCATACCTCAACTTGACTTTACCTGAACGAATTAACAGCCGTAAACATTCTACAGAATTGTGATAAGCTGCTTCATGAATTGGCATCCATCCTCTGTTGTCAGCAACATCAACACTACATCCTTTCTTGAGCAATTTCCTTAGGGTTTTTACATTTCCTTCCCTGGCAGCAAGGCCAACAGCAGAACATGTATCTGAGTAAGCCTCTGTAAAATCCATTCCTTCAGACTGATCTAGAAGAAATGAGGGAAAAAGAATTCACAAGTTATTGATTGTACTACAAGTCTATTTCATTAAGGGTAACAAAGAATATACCTAGAAATTAATTGCCTCCAAAGGACCAGTCTAGCATTTCACACATTATAAGCAGGAGAAAAGGAGAAGTGGAAAATAACCTACATTTAGTTTAGAGCTTGTACTTACAGCCTAAGTTAAAGGCAGTTTTTAAAAAATCTGCCCTTAAAAATAAAAGGTTTATTAGAATTGTATTAAGACACTTATTTTAGGTGTTTTCTTTCATATTTTGTTTTAGTGAAGATCTATCCTTCTTTCCCTCCCCCCTCAAAACCCATATCTATCAAGAACACAAGAAAAATAAAACTCATTACAAACACAGAGTCAATCAAAACAAATTTCCACACTGTCCATGTCTAAAAAAAATTTAAAATTCTCATTCTGCATTCTGAGTCCTCGCTATCAGGAGATGGGTAACATGTTTCATCATTAGTCCTCTTAAATACCAAACTTGTTCACCTATTTCCCAATTTGTGATTACTCCTTCAGATTCCCATCCTTTGCCACCTCATAAAGAGCTACAAATATTCTTGTATATTCTTAGACTTTGTGTTGCTTAGAACTAATCTTTCCCTTAATCTTAAACCTTTTCTCTAATTCTCCTTCCCTTTTTCCTTTTTCCCCTTTCCTTCCTATATCCCCAATGAATGAAATGTATTTCTTTATCCAGCTGTGCATGGGTGTTCTTCCTTCTTTTGACCAGTTCAGATGAGAGTAAGATTCAAGTGTCAGTCACCCATCCCCCCTCCTTCTTTGTATAGATGTTATGTACCTTTGTTATACGAGACAATTTTCCCTAACCTTCCATTCCGTTTCCCCTCAATGTATTCCTCTTTCCATTCTTAAGATCATCAAAAATAACATAAACACTCCCAAGCTTTGTCTAATTGTACTTCCTCTATGAACTGTGATGATGATAAAGGTTCGGAGAAGATACATGTATCCTCTCCCCATATTTGAATGTAAGCAGTTTATCCTTGTTTAGGCCTTTTGTCATTGTTCGTTCATGTTTACCTTTTCATGTTTGTCATGATGAACTTCAAAATTTCTATACAGCTCTGGTCTTTTTTTAGTCCGGAAAGTTTGGGAATCTTCTATTAAATTAAAAGTCTATTTTATTCCTGTAGTATTATACTCAATTTTGCTGTAAGTTACTCTAGGCTATAAAACTACATGCTTTGCGTTCTGAAATATTGTATTCCAAGTTCTCTACTCATTTATAGTGACAGATGTTAAATCATGTATGATCCTCACCATGGCTCTTTGCTACTTGAATTCTTTCTTTATGGCTGCTTGATCTTGATGTATTTTTTTTCTTTGATCTAGTAGTTCTGAATTATGTCTATGAGATTCCTGACAGTTTTTATTTGGGGGTTTCTTTCAGGAGGTAACCAATGAATTCTTACTATTTAGATTTTGCCCTCTGGTTCTCAGAGATCTAAGTAATTTTCTTTTAAGATTTTTTGAAATGTAATGTCTGGGCTTTTTTATGTCATGGCATTCAAATAATCCAATAGTTCTTTAATTTTCTTCTGCTTTATTTATCAGGTCAGTTGTTTTTGCTATGAAATACTTTACATTTTATTTTATTTTTTCAGCATTTTGACTTTGTTTTAATATTTTTATTACCTCATGGAGTCATTGGCTTCTATGTAGTTCATTCAAATTTTCAAGGAGTTTGTTGCCTGGACAAGGTTTTATATATCTGATTCCAAGCTAATTTTATTAGCAATTCTTTCTTCCATAGCTCTCATTTCTTTTCCAAATTTTCAAGCACTCTCAATACATTTATAAAACTGCTTTTAGTTTAGGTTTTTTTTTTTTAATTCATTTCATTTATTCCAGGAATTCTAGTTGTTTATACCTGACCTTTGGTTCTCTTAGGGGCATTGCTTGAAGATATTTTTGAGTCATTCTCAGTGTTCATGTCTTGAGCATCCCTGCCACCTTAATATTATTAAGGTGGGGCTCTCTTTGTTTATTTGCTTATTCTTCCAGCTTACTTCCTTACTTCAGATTTGATGCTAGGGCTGGACTCTGCCACTCCTGAAGAGAAAGAGTAGATTGGTCCTCTTGCTGCTTTCTTGGGGCTGGGGACCTACAAGCTTTCAGTGCTCCCAAAGTGTTTAAATTCAAAGCAAAATCTAATTTCTGCACTGATCGCTCCCCCCCCTCCCCCCAACTTGACCTCCTCAGTTCTGGGATCTGCAAGTTCCCATTCTGGGTTTGGGTCTAAGCAAAAGTAAACTGCATGCCCCTATTAGCCAGTTGGAAAGCTCTGTTAGTGGAGTGTGGCATAATTTTAGGTTCCCCCTTGGTCAGGGATTCCTACCTTGGTTATTCTTTTGTAAGCCCAGTAGATGTTGGAAGTGAGCTTGTTTTGTGTCTGAGGTCTGAGTCACACCGATGAAACTACTAGTTTCTAAATTTCTTCCTTTTTCCAAACACAGCTCCAGGCCCTTTCACTCAAGAACATCATTCCCCTACAAGACTCCCCTTTTAAATCCATCATAAATCTGTGACCCAGAACTGGAAAGTGGGCAACATAGCTGCCAATTCATATTTGTCCCAACTCAGTGCCTTGGTATGGGTTTAGTAAAGTTCCAGTATGGGTTTCAGGCCTTCTCTTGCCCAGGGGCACAGCCTCTCCATGGACACCAGCTGGACCTGTCCCCGGGACCCCTAAAACTCTTTTTATGTCTCTGTGCTGAGCTGGACTGAACATAGGATTCATTGTGATCTTTTTCATATTCCCCATCAGGAATCAGGCTTAATGCATTTTCTAGATATTTGGAGGAATTTTCAAAGAGGAAGCTCACTATCCTGCTTCCTATCACTCTGCCATGATGCCTCCATCTTTCAATACACTTATTTTAAAATACTGTACTTTGGTAGATATGTGATTTAATTGCTGTATGTGCCCACTCCAAACCAACACATACCTCTTGCAAAGCCTTTCAATTCAATAAATGTTTACTATGACACTGAGAATACAAAGGAAAAAAATCAATGTCTTTCCCTCATGGGGGAAAACAACAAGCAAATAGACAAATAATATATGTACATACATACACACAGAATAAGTATTTAACATGGCTATCTATGTGATCTCATCAAATCTGCAATGACAGAGATTCCAATCCCTCCCTCCCTGTCCTTCCTGCACAATATTCATCCAGATTTTCTCTTAAGTTCTCCCCAAGTGATACATTCATTGCAACAGAGGCTTCCTTGATTTTTCTTAACATCAAAAGGATATTAATAGAGTAGCTGGGCTGTTCGCTAACAGGTTAATCCTTGCTGTTAATATATGACCAGGTCATCTTCTTTTTCCTCAGTCAATAAACATTTATTAAGTACCTTCTACGTGCCAGGTATTGTGCTAAGTGTAGAGATACAAACAAAGAAATAGTTCTTGCTCTCGAGCAGTTTACAGTATAAACTGAAAATAATCAACAGAGGAAATGCACTAGAATTCTCTATAACACATTTTCCTTCACTAATATTCTTCAAAGTTCTTCATTGGTTATATGTTGCCACTGCTTATGGCCACCACACACTTCTCCACTGCCCAATGTGTAATACTCACTTTCAATTCTTTGGAGGTTGCTATTTTTCATGTATTATAGTCAATAATATTAGCAAAATATTGGTATTAAAAATGGGGTCCTGGGAAAGTATATGTCTATATATGTACATATGTATATGCATGTATGTGTATATCAGTATATTTGTATGCATATATCTATATATAAGTATATCTGCACTTAAATGTATCCTTTGGTGGGAAGGAGGAGGGGAAGGAGGAAAATAGAACAAAGCAAAAAGTGAACCCAGAGAACAAAAGAAAACTTACAAGGGAGCAAAAAAAAAGGTGGCCGGCTCTCAACACAACATGTAATACCTATACAGGGTTTCTTGAAATAATAATTTATTGCTATATATTTTGAATCCTCTCATGTTCTACTGTGTACATGACAAGCTTTTTTTCTTTTCTTAATTTGTATTTAAGTTTATGATATGTGTCTCTTTTCTCTATTGTGTATTTAAGTTCTAGTATTTGAGTCTAAAAGAAAAAAAGAAAAGAAATGTAGTTCTTTGGTTATATAGGAAAAAAAATTGGCTCAATATAAGAGCCTTGCAATTTCCTAAAGGCAATTAAGACTGCTCTCTTCCTGTCTAGTTGTGAACTCAACTCAATGTTCATTCATGTTTCCTGTTCCAGATGTGCGTATGTGTGTGTGTATACTAACAAACAAGTTCAACATAATATGCTTGTCCATCCAACTGCATTTTAGAATTTAGGCAACAGACATTCTTCATTTACTCAGTCTTTCCTTTTGCGGAAAGTCAGGCCAAACTCTTTTGAATGGTTATAGATTTCTTCCAGGAGGCTCTACAATGGTGTAATGCAACTAGCATCATGGCAGCTGCAGAGATGGAAGACCTCACCATGTATAACATAAATTTGACACTAGATTTCTATCATAGCAATTATGCACCTGCACATTTTATGCTTTGTCTAGTGGTTATGGTCACAGGGTTATTAAGCAATGTACTCTCTACTACTATATCTTTCAAGGAATCTTAAATGTTTTTAAAGTATAAATGGAAGATACTTTTTTGGAAGAAAGTCATGAAGATGCATTTTGCTCTACTAATCAAATACTATTTTATAATCAACAGAAAGTAGAGTAGGATCTTATATTTTCTATATTCTTCAGTCATTTATATGGTAACTATGTGGCCCACTATGGAATATCACTTCCAAAACCCTGCCTTTTCCCTTCTAATACCCTCATGGAGGATGGCCTTGATCCATGAATATATGTGATTCACATTTTAAAAAATTATATACATGGAAAAGTATGTGTGTATATGTGTGTGTGCATGTACATATATTCTATGTATACATATCTGTACATATATACATATTTATACACACATGCACACACATGTGTGTGTGTGCAAGGCAATCAAGGTTAAGTGTGTTTCCCAGGGTCACACAGCTAATAAGTGTCAAGTGTCTGAGGCCACATTTGAATTCAGGTCCTCCTGACTTCAAGGCTGGTATTCTATTCACTGCACCACCTAAACCGCCCCAGCATATAATTTAGTAATTGATGTTCTCATCATTGTCTTTTGTTGGAATTAATATTGTACAAACTGTTTTCTATGTCTTTGGCATATTTCCTTCCCTCCCCTAGAAAACAACCCCTCAGCAGCCTCACAATAACATCTCCTTCAACACAAATATATCTCCTCTATGTATGTTTCATCAACCAAGATGCTTTTCCCATCCCTTTTTTCACTTCAGTGATACTCCTAACTTTTTCTACAGGTGGATCTGGAGCTGTGATGAGTTCAAATATGAGTTCAAGTATGCTTGAGAAAAATGTTGCGAAAATCTTTGCAGATTTACTACACAAAGTAACCCCAAAGTAACATCAGAGGACTGAAACAGAGGGAATCCGAAAAGGGCTCTTTGAAAGAGATGGAACCTCAGCTGAGACTTCTACAAAGCTTAGGATTCCAAGAGACAAAGTTTAGACAACAGAGAATTCCAGACATGGGGACAGCCTAGACAAAAGCATAGAAGCAATAAATGGAATGTCTAGTAATGGGAGCAGAAAGTATGACTACGTGGCTGATATATAAAGTATACGTACCTTCTCAGCCTATGCAATTCTTGATCATTAAAAATAGTGAAGAAATCATTGTTTTCTTCTTCTCTGGGAATAGCCTTTATCACTATCTTCCCCAGTATTCCCATTACTGTTCTGATCAATGGAGAACTCTACTTCCTGCCTGTCAATCAGATGGCTAAACTTCTAATTCTAGGTTCAGTTCCTATTATGCCAAGATAGCTTATCTGTCATTGTTACTCATCTACAAAAATCTACTGATATTCAATAGGACTGAGTTAGAATAAAGAAGGAAAGATACCATTTATTGAATGTAGTAATTAATCACTACTTTTTTGTCCCTCAAACTCTAGAACAGGGATGGGGAATCTACAGCTTCAAGGCCACATGTGGTCCTCTAGGTCCTCAAGTGTGGCCCTCTGACTAAATCCAAACTCCACAGAATAAATCCCCCTAATAAAAGGATTTGTTCTGTACTTAGATTCAGTCAAAAGGTCACGCCCAAGGACCTAGAAAGCCACACAGGATCTTGAGGCTGCAGGCTCTCTAGCTCTGCTCTAGACTTTTCAAGAAATGGGTCAGAATTCAAACATTCCATTTTTAAGTGAATAGCTCCCTTGACTATACATGTTAGACCCAACAGGATACAATGAAAATATTATACCAAATTAAAAATTTTCTGTAAAGAGTCTCACAATACAAATAAGCTTCTTGTCTATAAATCTATACAAAACTCACAGTGAACTCAAGGCAGACTGGTGCAGTAGTAGGAAGGATCATAGATTAGAAATCGGTCTGAGCTCTATTATGGCTCTGACCCTTGTCAGTGTGTGATTTGATTGGTCAAATCATTAGAGTCTCAACTTTCTCATCAATAAATTTACAATAGTATAATTTAGCTTGCCTACTTCAATGAGTTGTTGTGAGGATAAGATAACATAAGCAAAAATGTTTTTAAAATTGTAAAGCAACAAAATATAGCACTCATGTATGTTCATCAAAAACACAGGAATATTTCTTTTCATAATATGGAATATAGTATCTATCTATACTAGAGAAATAACAAAGAGTAAAGAATTTAAATTGTCACCACTATTATTTTATATAATTTCAGAAATGCTAACCATAACAATAAGATAAGAAAAGGATAAATCCAAAGATAAACCCAAAGTCCCAAGCTTCTGGGATAAGAACTCACTATTTGACAAAAACTGCTGGGAAAACTGGAAAAGAGTATGGCAAAAACTGGGCATAGATCCAACATCTTATACATATACCAAAATAAAGTCCAAATGGATACACAATTTAGATATAAAGGCTGATACTATAAGCAAATTAGGAAAGCAAGGAAAATTCACCTGTCAGATTTATGGAGAATGGAGGAATTTATAACCAAACAAGAAAGAGAACATTATGAAATGCAAAATGGGATAATTTTGATTACATTAAATTGGAACGTTTTTACACAAACAAAGCTAATGCAACCAAGATTAGGAGGGAAGAAGAAAATTAGGAAAGAATTTTTACAACCAGTGTCTCTAATGGCCTCATTTCTAAAATATATAGAGAACTGAGTCAAATTTTTAAGAATACAAGTCGTTAAGAAATGAAAGAACTACGCCCAATGGGCTATAAAAACATGCATACTCTTTGACCCAGTAATACCACTTTTAGGGCTGTATAATATTTATAGCAGCTCTTTTGTAGCGGTCAAGAACTGGACATTGAGGGAATGTCCATCAACTGGGGAATGGCTGAACAAGCTGTGATATATGCATGTAATGGAATACTATTGTTCTATAAGAAATAATGAAGAGGTGAATTTCAGAAAAACCTGCAAAGACTTATATGAACTGATGCTGAATGAAGTGAGCAGAACCAGGAGAACACTATACACAGTAACAGCCACAGTGTGAGATAATTGACTTTGATAGACTTAATTAACTCTTCTCAGCAAAGCAAGGACCTAAAACAACTCCAAAAGATGCATGACAGAAAATTCCATCCACATCCAGAGAAAGAAATATGGAGTCTGAATGCAGATCAATGTACACTATTTGCTCTCTTTTTTGTTTTGTTTTATTTTTTTCTTTCTCATGGTTTCTCCCATTCATTCTAATTAACATGATTAATGTGAAAATATGTTTAATAAGAATGTTTACGATGATAGAAGGGAAGGCAGATTGGGGGAGAGGGTAGTTAGAAGCAAACCTTTTTGAAAAGGGATAGGGTCAAAGGAGAAAATAGAATAAGTGGGGGTTGGGACAGGATGGGGGGGGGAAATATAGCTAGTCTTTCACAATATAACACTTATGGAAATGATTTAGGTAACTACACATGTACAACCTATACTGAATTGCTTATCTTCCCAGTGGGGGAGGATGAGGAGGGAAAAAGGGAAAAAATCTGGAACTCAAAGTTTTAAAAACAGATGTTCAAAAAAATTTTGTTTTTTACATGCACGGGAAATAAGATAGACAGGCACTGGGGTATAGAAATCCATCTTGCCCTACTAGAAAGTTGGGGGTGGGGGGAGGTGTGATGCAGGAAGATATAAGAGAAAACAGACTGGGGGAAGGGGTATTAAGTAGGCTTGCTATTTTGGGGTGGGAGTAGGGGAAAGACAGGGAGAAAAAACTGTAACTCAAAATTTTGTGGAAATGAATGTTGAAAACTAAAAATAAATTAATTAAACATGCAAAAAAATTAAGAATGTTTATGTAGAGCCTATAACAGATTGCACACCATCTTGAGGAAGGAGAAGGGGAGTGAGGTTGAGAAAATTTAAAATTTATGGAAGTAAATGTTGAAAACTAAAAATAAGTAAATTAATTTTTTAAATAAAAAAAATAAGCATAGGCAATGAGAAAGCAAAGTTATCTATATCTGCAGATGATATTTTGGTTTAGAACAACCTGGAGAGTATATTTTTAAAAATTAACAACAGCTTCAATAAAGTTGCAAGTTATGAATGAATTCACAAAAATCACTAGGTTTTCTTGCATTACCAGCAAAAAAAAAGTAAAAAAAGAAATTCCATTCAAAATAACTATAAAATGCACGAAATATCTGAGATTAACCAAGTAAATTAACCAAGTAACATTCAAGTCTTACATAACTACCACTGCAAAGAACTCTAAGAAAAATGAAGGCATAACTAAAATAAGTAAATATTATTCCTTTGATCATGATTGGGCCACACTATTGTAATAAAGATGATATTACCCAAATCAATTTATAGATTTAGTGTCACAGAAAACAAATGACCAAGGGATTGCTTCATAGAATAAGACAAAAATGATAACAAATATACCTGTAGAACCAGAAGTCAAGAATATCAAAGGAGATGATGAAAAAAAAGTAGGAAAGGGGGTACCTCCTGTGGGTCCACTTCCAGACTTCAAACTATATTTCAAAGTAATAATAATCAAAACTGTTCAATATTAGTTTTAAAAAAACCTGAGCAACCAAACAAACCTATAAGCAAGAATCAGAAGTAATTAAACGTAAAAGCCTAGTATTTAATTAAACCCCAAAACACAAACTACAAACTGAGGATAAAAATTCTATTTAACCAAAACTGCTCAGAAAATTTCACAGTTTTCTGGAATGCAATCTATCAAAAAATTAGGTTTGTATCAACATTTTATATTCCAAATGTACCTCTGGTCTAAATATAAAAGGCACATCAGGAGAACTTAGAAATGAGAAACGGGAGTACCATGTAGAACAACAAGATAGCACAAGGGAGAGACAGTAGATAACACACGTTAGGCAAGTTGGATCACTACCACCTCCCTTTGGACCCTACTGGAGACAGCCCGGGAACCTGAACCCAAGATCCTCGGGTTCCACTGGCAATGCGTCTAGCCTGAGGCCCACAGCTATCAATGATGGGAGTATTCCCTGTGGAAAATGGGTCCCCCTTCCTCACCACCACCAAAAGCATAGGAGCAAGTAAGCCCAAGAGCCCTAGATGTGGAAACTTCCCCCAGACCACCCATCCTACCGTTAGCCAAGTCCCTGGAGCCATCATCTAGGAGAACAACTCTTGTGTAGGACAGATCAATTATTCCCACCAACCATCACTGCCTCCTAAAGAATAGGCAGGTAAATTTAGCTGAAGCTGCAAGATGCCCTGAGGGGAGAAACAGAAAATAAACCAAACCACCACCATCATCTCTCACTCAAAGGAGACAATTGAGGACCTTTTGCCAAAGATGCCTACGAATAAGAGCACCTTACCCCCCTCCCCAATCACTAGCCTTTTTCTAAATCAGGTCCTATTAGCCAACACTGAAGGGAGCAATCCCCATGGAAAAGAAGCCAGTCGTCCTCATTTCTAATTGCACTAACTGCTGACTAACTGCCAATGACAAGAACCCTAGAAATGAGGCCTCCTCCTAGACCTCCAGTCTTATTTCCAGCCTAGGCACTCCCCCATATCCATAACCTCAGGAAGCAAACCCCACCTTAATGTAGCCTGGCAATTACTGCTTCAAGAGCTTCAATCATAGTAACTAAAGACCCAGAAAAAGAATATAAAGAAAAACAACAATCAAAAACAGAACTCTGATCAATAGTCAATCAATAATCAATTTGAAGTCTCTGTTATAAGATTAGAAAGTTATAGTTCAACATCTTATGATGACAGGATTATTTTTTTTAAAGAGTATCAATTTTTAAAAAGAAAAAAAAGCCCAAAACTACAGAATATATGAAATCTTATTATCATAATTTCTCTTACAATATAGCTTTAAGTACACAACACTTCTCAGGCACCTATATAAGAATATTTTTTAAAAACATCAGTGAGGTCTGGTGAGATCAATAGATGTTGTTCTTACATATATGGCATCCATCATAAACATAGGTAAGGATGGAATAGGTTCTTTTAATTTACACAGTAGTCTCAATTGGCATTCCACTTTTAAGAAAGTTGATCTTTTTTCTCAGAAATTTGAAGAGGCAATCAATCATTCAACAAAATTACTTAAAGTAAAAAATGTTTGGTTCTTCCCAAGAGCAAATAATGATAAAATTGAAGTATCTTCTGTAACATGTGATGCCATGTAGAACAGGTAAGTAAAAATGAGAAAAAAATAAAATACATTCAATCAACTAAAAGTTTTATGCTGTAAGAAAACAGGCTGTGACTTTTTCTATGGCTAGCAAAACTCAAATTTCTCATTTTTTTTCTACTATAAAATTTTTTAGCCCTGTAGAGGTGATTTTAAAATGTGAAAATAATTAGCAAGATAGATCCTCACCATTCACAAGACTTATTTTTACTAATGCTCTGTAATTATATTTGGTCTTTTTGTCTAAAGCAAACTGATTTGTGGCATGAACCAATTTGTGAACCAATTTAAATTTGCTTGTTTAGCAATTTTAGGAGGTTTTATTGAGGGGGGAGGGGAAGTTGTATAATATAAGCTCTTTGTAGACATCTTCCCCAATAGAATGTAAGCTCCTTAAGGGTAGCAACTGTTTCTTCTTTGTCTTTGTATTCACAGCACCCAAAATTGTAGGCACTTGATAAATATTTATTATTTGACTTTTTTTGTCTGTCAAACCAGAGAATAAGTGGTATTAAGATACATTGTTTGGGCAGAGCCAATATGGTAGAGCAGAGGGAAGCACTTCAGTCAAGCTTTCCCAACATTCCCTTCCAAACAACTTGAAAATAATACCTCAAACTTAATTCTCAAGCAGCAGAGTCAAAAACAGATCAAAGTGAGACATTTTTCCAGCCCAACACAACTTAAAAGGTCAGAAGAAAAGGTCTATGACATGGAGTGGGGGCAAGGGGGGAAAGGAGGGGAGGAAGTCTACATGGATGCAATACCAGTGGTGGGGCTTGGTGAGATTGACAGAAGCAGCAGCAGCTTCAGAAGCTCTCAAGCCACAGATGGAAAGGGGATTGGGCAACTGTCAGAAAAAGACTACAGGGGAATCCTATGCTGGCACTGGGCATGGAACATGGCATTGTTTGGGCAACCAGGTTGTCTATACCCACTTCTGGGTCAGAGTTCCTGGGAAGAGAACAGTACTTGCTATCCCAAGGGAGCAAGAATCCTGAGGAATAGTATTACTTCTGATCCCACAGGAGCAGGGGCACTGAGGAACAGTATCAATTGTAATCCCAAGGGAGCAGGGGCCCCCTTCCTCAGTAAGGAAAAGAACACAGAGCAGGAGAGCAGTCATCATGCTTCTCCCTGAATTATACTATCTTGGAAGCACTGAAAACTTCTAAATCCCTAGAACTAGCTCTGAAAACAGCAGTGCAAAAAAAGCCCAACTTTAACATACAGTTCAAAGTCAAGAAACAGGCTAGAAAAAAATGAGGAAAGAAACAAAAGAACCTGACCATAAAAATCTACTAGAGTGACAAGATAGAGTAAGACACAAACTCAGAAGAAGACAATGATGTCAAAACAGTTACAGGCAAAGCCTCAAAGAAAAAAATGTCAGACATCAGCCCAATAAGAATTTCTGGAAGAGCTTAAAAAATAGTTTTCAAACTAAAATAAGAATAGTAGAAGAAAAACTGGGGAAAGAGATCAGAGCAATGCAAAAAAATTATGAAATGACTATTAACAACTTGGTAAAAGAGGTACAAAAAATACTGAAGAAAATAACACCTTAAAAAACAGATTTGGCCAAATGGAAGAAGAGGTGTGAAACTTCATTGATGAAAATAACTCCTTTAAAAAAAAGACATAGGGGCGGCTAGGTGGCACAGTGAATAGTGCACTGGCCCTGGAGTCAGGAGAACCTGAGTTCAAATCAGGCCTCAGACACTTAACACTTACTAGCCCTGTGACCTTGGGCAAGTCACTTAACCCCAGTTGCCTTCCAAAAAGCTTAAAAAAAAAAAAGAGGTAGCCAAATGTAAAAAAAAAAAATACAAAATTACTCCTTAAAATAAGGAAGAAAATAGCTCCTTAAAAATTAGAAGTGGGTAATAGAAGCTAATGACTCCACAAAACATCAAGAAACAATAAAACAAAGTCCAAAGAATTAAAAATACAAGAAACAAAGTATCTCATCAGAAAAACAACTGCCCTGGAAAACAAATCAAGTACAGATAATTCAAGAATTACTCAACTATCTAAAAGCCATGATCAAACAAAGAATCTAGACATCCTATCAAGACACTCTTAATAGAATATTGCCTTGATATTCTAGAACCTGAGTGTAAAATAGAAATTGAAAGAATCCAAAAATCAATATCTGAAAGAGATCCCAAGATGAAAACTCCCAGGAATGTTATAGCCAAAATCCAGAGCTCCCAGGTCGAGAAGAAAATACCTTGAACAGTCAGAAAGAAACCATTCAAACACTAGAGAGCCACAGTCAAGCTCACACAAAATTTAGCAGCTACAATCTTAAAGGAATGAAGGACTTGGAATATGATATTCTGGAAGGCAAAAGAGCTAGGATTATAACCAATAATTACCTACCCAGTAAAACTGAATGTAATCCTTCAGAGAAAAAAACTGATATTTAATGAAATAGAGCATTTTAAGCTAAGTAGGAAATCTGACATTCAAACACAAGACTCAAGAAAAGCATAAAAAGGTAAGCATGAAAGAGTAATAAGGAACTCAATAAAATTAAACAGTTTACATTCCCGTATAGGGAGATAATACATGTAACTCCTGAGTCTATCATCATAATGGCAATTAGAAGGCATCTATATAGGCAGAGAGTATGAGTATAACTCAATTATGTTGGGATAATCTAAAAAAAATGAGTGAGAAAGAGAGATGCACTGGGAGAAAAGAGAAGGGAGAGGAAGGATAGGAAAAATTATCTTACATAATTCTAATTGCAAGAGAGTATTATCTTTTAAAGTCCCAAAAACAGGCCACAATTCATGGTTTTCTAAGTGATACCTAGGCCAAACAGCGTTGCAAAAAAACACTAGCTTTTCCTTTTTAAGGTCTCCAGAGAAACTAAATTTTTCCCAATGTTGTAAAAGACACCCAAAGGTGAACTTCTGGGAGCTACAGACGTAGGGCCTGGAAATCCCTTCCTCCATAAAGGAAGGTTTGGGAGTAAGCCTCGGGGGAAAAAAAAAAAAAAAACAGGACAAAAAAACCTACAAAAAAATACCTTTCATTTTCCCAATTCCCTATCGCCGAGAGAATTGAAAGAATCTGCCTTACACTTCCAGATGGGGCATCTGTCCTTGTCCTCTATTCTTCAGAAGCTGCGCACATGTCCATGTTCTCCAACAAAACCAAACAGGACTGAGAACCTGAGTATGAGACAGTCTCCTAGCTGTCTGACCTAATGGGACCTGAGAGGTCAAGCCCCCCAAAAAACAAAACACAAAAAACACACACAAAAAAAAACACACTTGGAGAACAAGAAGGCAATGCAACAGGGAAAGAGAGGCTTATGTACCTTCCAATCCCGGCTAGAGAAGAACTTGAGATTAGCAGTGTTTCCTGTATCAGGGAACCATAAAAATGAAGAGGTTACCCACAAAGAGGGTTAGGGTTGCCTGAGTCCCCAAAATACCAATATGCCGGGTCCTGCCAAAAGAATTCGACTCAAGTCTTCTCAGCCAAAGAAAAGTAAAGTTTATTAATAGTTCACCATATGGGGTATACTCTTAAAGAGACAGTCTATGCTAGGTCATTCTATGGCACTTTTACACCACACAGAGGGAAGATGGGGTCTTATATATAGAGGAATCTAGGGGTGGTCTAGAGGAGGAGTTTGGGGAAGGTCTTCAGGAGGAGTCATTGAGGTCAGACTCCAGTAATGAGTCTGGGGAGGGTCTTCAGGAGGAGTTAATGAGGTCAGTGCAAGGGTAGATTGATATTTTGATAGGCTCAAGGGTGGGAAGTAGATGAACAATGGAGGGCTAGGCTAGTAACAGAGGTTTGGGCCCAGCCACAATGAAAAACTTATGGCCTCTGCAAATGCCTCATCAAGTAGGAAGATTTAATCAGACTTCAAGAGGTTTCCCAGAGCCTGTACCTCAAAGATTCAAGGAGAGTTGAAGGGAGATTCCAGAGCCTGCATCTCATCAGTATCATAAGCAAATTAGGGGAATGTAGAAATTTTTACTTGTTGGATCTATGCATAAGGGAAGAATTTATGACCAAACAAGACATAAGAGAGCATTATGGGAATAAAATACACTAAATTAAAAATGTTTTACAAAAACAAAACCAATGCAGCCAAGAAGAGAAGGAAAGCGAAAACTGGGGGAAAAATATTTTTACAGCAAATTTCTCTTACAGAGGCCTCATTTCTCAAATATATTGAGAAGTGAATCAAATTTATAAGAATATAAGTCATTCCCTTATTGATAAATGGTCAAAGGATATGAATAGGCAGTTTTCAGAAGAAAAAATCAAAGCTATCCACAGTCATACAAAAAATGCTCTAAATCACTATTGATTAGAGAAATGTGAATTAAAACAACTCTGAGGAATCACTTCATACCTCGCAGACTGGCTAATATGACAGAAAAGGAAAATGACAAATATTGAAGGGAATATGGGAAACTGGGACACTAATGCTTTGTTGGTAGAGTTGTGAATTGATCCAATCATTCTGGAGAGCAATTTGGAACTGTGCCCAAAGGGCTATAAAACTCTTTTACCCAGCAATACAACTATTAGATCCTAAAGGAAAATGAAAAGGACCTATATGCACAAAAACATTTATAGTAATTCTTTTTATGAGGCAAAAAAAATAGGAAATTCAGGGGATATCTATCAATTGGGGAATGGCTAAACAAATCGTGATATATCAATGTAATGGAATAAGAAATGAAGAGTATAAGAAATAAGGAGTAGGATGCTTCCAGAAAAACTTGGGAAGACTTGAATATCTGATGCAAAGTGAAATGGACAGAACCATAAAAACATTATACACAATAACAGCAATATTGTATGATAATCAACTGTGAATGACAGCCATTCTCAACAATATAGGGTGAAAAATGCTATCACCTCCAGAGAAAGAACTGATGGCGTCTGAATGTAGATTGAAGGATACTTTTTTACTTTATTTTCTGGGTTTGGTTTTGGGTTTTTTGTCAGTACTTTCTTTTGCCATATAGCCACTATGGAAATGTTTTGTGTGTTTTGCACAGGTATAACCATATCAAATTACTTGCCTTCTCAAGGGGGGGGATTTAAGGGAAGAGAAAGAAAGAATTTGGAACTCAATGCTTAAAAAAAAAACAAATGTCAAAAAAAAAATTTTTTACATGTAATTGAGAAAAAAATAAGTGCAGGGAAAAAATGGAGATACAAAATTCTTCGAGAATGTTTGATTACCCCAACTAGTGATAGTACAAACTAGTAACAAAGTTTGACCACTTTCACGCAGAAGTCCCCTCATAAAGCCGCACAATCAGAAGTTAAAGTGCAACATTTTAACATGAAAACCTCATCCAGAGGAGACAAAACTGAAGCTCAAATTCCAGGTCGGGTATTTAGGAACATAGTAACCACGGACCTCTGAACTTCTTCATCTATAAAAAGGAGATGATAAAATATTTGCACTCATAGGGTTAACATTTATATTAGCACTTTAAAGTTTACAAAGGGATTTACACGCATTATCTCATTTGTTCCTCAAGGCAATTCAGCAATAAAGGTTCTTCGGGTGTTATCATTCCCATTTTACAGATGAGAAACATGAGCTCACAGGACACAAGCATAGTGTCAGCTGGGTTTGAATCCAAGCATCTCAACACAAAGGCCTGAGCTCTTTATACTAAACCTAGGAAAAGGGGCCTGCCTACTGAGGGAAAAAGGTCAATTTGTAAAACTTAAAGTACAACATGAAGGGGGCGGAGGGGAAAAGGGGAGAGAATCTTCGGCTGTGAATCAAACTCCTCTACAGAACACTGCTTTTTAATATGAAACATACAAAAACAGAGAAAAGGGAAATTAACTGGATGTAAACAGCCTTCTGCCGCGGTGGTGCCTGGACAGAAATCCAAATTTGGGAGTAACATACAAGTTCTCTCCACTAGGAGCCAGGAGCCACGCTAGTAAGGCCCTATCCCTCAACCCCTCTCTCCTCCCTCTCCACCGGCTTAAACGACTACTTAAGAGGGAGGTGGAGGGGAAGCAAAGAAAAACTCACGCCCCGAAAGGCACTGTGGGGATAGTAGTTCCGGGCACACAAGATGAACAGGGCGAAGAGACAATAGAAAGTACTGAAGAGATCGTGATCCTACAAGGAGAGAAAGTGCAGTTCCTCTTGAAGTAAAGAGAAAGAAAAGCTTCAGGAAACCAGAGGCTTAGAGGGGTTTAAGGACATATCTCCCAGAATACCTTGCGTGCTCGGCGGCTGCGCAGCCGTCACGCCGGCGCCAGGAGAGCCGGTTAGTTGCGGCTCGGAAAGACTAGGGGCTCAAAGACTGCTGGATCAGGAAGAGGCTGTGGAGAATGTGGGTGTTCGGCTATGGTTCCCTCATCTGGAAGGTGGATTTCCCCTATCAGGACAAACTGGTCGGGTCCATCACAGGCTACAGCCGGCGCTTCTGGCAGGGCAGCACCGACCACCGCGGGGTCCCCGGCAAGGTGAGAAACCAGCCCCGACCTCCGCTGCTGTACCTTCCAGCCCAAGGCCGGGGCTCTCCCCTACCGACACCACCCCACCACAGCACACACCCTCCTCCCCATCCTCCACCGTAAAGACTTCAGGGACGTCTAAAGTTATTCTATTCAGTCCCATCTCCATCTTCCTCAGCCATCCTAGCACCAACTCCCCCAAAAATGCATTAAGGAGAAAACCAAGAGCGTTGACTGTCAAAAGGAGATACTGCTCACTTCTGAAGAAGTCTCTCTGGCAGAGGCAAAATTTGTAGGATTAGAGCTAGGAAGAGGCCCCCACTACGTGGGTTTTGGTGCTAAAGACAAAGTTTCCAGGCTCGAGTCACAACAGACCAAACAGGAGAAATAGGTGAATTCACTTGTCTTAATCAAGCAGCACTGAAATCACCCTGGCTACAGTTTGCTTTCCAGGAATTAAATGCCTGGGAATTTCTACCTTCTGCCATTAAAACAAGTACTAGTTTCGATTCAAATCTATATGATGTTATAACAAATTATTAACCTTTCCAAACTCTTTTCATGGTACTCAAGTGACTTAGACTTAGCTGTTTTTGTGATCTGAAGGGAAGGCAATTTTGTTATCACAATTGAACAGCTGTTTCCTGAATGCACTTGGTAATGATAAATATGGAATCACTATTAACTAATGTGTATTTCTGTTACCTTCTCACTAATCCCAAATTAAAGTTTTGCTTCCTTTACCTTTCCCATTTCTTCCTTGCAGCTATTACCATCCACTTTTATAGGCATTCATTTGTATTGATAAAACATAAGCAGAATTAACAATTCACTGCTTATGTAAACCATCCTGGTATTTCCTTAAATGTTTGATTTACATCCTTTATTCTTGAAGAAAATAAAGTTTTGAAACTTGAATGTGATGATCCCTTTTATTCTTTTAAATACTGATATTGTGTGTAGCTTGATGAAACTTTTCTTAAGTCACTCAAATTTAATTGTTTACTTTTGGCAAAGTACATGCCTCACAAATATGAAATAGGCAGAGCAGGAGTCCTCCCCATTTTGCAGATTAGGACATTTAGTCACAGAAGGGTGAAGTGACTTATCCAATCATAAAGTTTAAGGGTCAGAGCTAGGATTTCAACCTAGGTAGAGATCACTGTTACCGAATTCACCTTTCAGATACTGGGACAGGAGAACTATTGCCCAGAGTTTAGTTTTTTAAATCCATCTGACAAATGAGAGCACAGAAGGAACAGAAAGGGTTGGGTTTTTTGTTTTGTTTTGTTTTTTGGTTTGGTTTGTTTTTAAGGATATTTATTATTTATTTATGGTCAAGGTTTGAAGGGGGGTGGGGGGAGAGTTCCAAGGCTCTAACTCAGAATAATAAGTTGTTTGGGTTTGGTTTTTTTTAGGGTTTTACAGTTGACACATTTTGCAAACATTACCTCTCTTGATCCTCACAACCTGAGTATTATTCTCAATTTCTTATCCCCCAAGTTTGCTGATTTGTTTACGATTAATCGATATTAAATGTCAGAGACAGGATATCAAACCTAGGTCTTCACACTAATCTTAAACTGTAGGACTTGAAAGTGGAAAAAGAAGTTTTATACTAGATTAGAAGTAGATCAGAAGTGGGAAGGCAGAATTAAGACATCAAAAAGTGGATCAAAAGCAGATCTATCTCCACAGAAAATTTAATGAAAGTTTTACTTTCTTGATATGCTGAGGGAGGGGTTAAAAATTAAGAATTCACTAATATTTAAATGGTGGGGCCAGTGCAAATATCATAGACCAACAGAAATTTCAGGGGACAAATAATGATTTTTGAAAATTATGCAAGACTACTTAAATGAGTTTTCCACATCAATTTCGAAATGATCCCTTAAATCCCTAGGAAAAACAAAAACCATCTTAGAGGAAAACCAGCTTATCAAATTATATATGTACATAGACATATATAGTAAAAGGCATATGATACACTGGTTTTCACTAGCATATTAGCTAGCACTATTAAACTTTATTAATCTTATAAAATAAAGTTGGTATTGACATCAAGAAGCATTGTTATAGAAGAAAAATTATAAACTAGGGGTAAATTTTGCTAAACCAAAGTAGTAGAAAAAAATTTTATACATTTTTACACAATATCAAAACAAGGAAATTAATATGCAGGACATATATGCTGATTGGCTTTTCCATTCCTATTATGAATACTTGGCAATCTTTTTTGTCGAACAATAAAAATTGACCCTTTGAAAGGTTTTGAAAAGCCCCTGGGTTCCAGATAATTTAACCTAGTTTTAAATTATCCCTTTTCAGTTGACAAAGGAAAATTATTTTTAAAAGTATTGCTTTCTATACTTCAATACCTTAAATGATTTCATAGGTGTTGGTACCTTAATGAATCATCTTGAGTAGCAGTGACTGAAAAAATAGGTCACTTAGTAGCCAACCCCTCAGGTGATGGAATCTACCAGAATGTAATTGGATTTGGACCAGTTTTTAAATGGGCATCAGCTTCCTCTGCTATGAAGTGAAAGAACTGACTAGATGATTCTTAAGGTACCTTCTCTCTTCAAATCCTATGATCCTCTTTTAAAACTGTTTATCATGATTAATTTGGTCAACTTGTTATTAAAGATGTAGTAAAAGATACACTTGATTTGGATTCAAGACCTGGATTCTCCTCTCAGCTCTAATACACATCATTTACCTTGGACAAGCTATTTAAGTTCTTTAGGCCCCTTCTGGCCTAGATCAGGCTGCTTTAGGCATGGTTCAAAAACTGCTCATCTAACCAATGAGGATAACATTCCCAACCTGAAGTGTTGAAGATAGCTTTTTTTAAACCTTAAATGTTGGGGGGAAAGAAAGTACTAACAACTAAAGGGATAAAGAAGCTTCCCACAGGAAGCTCTTTAAATTGAGCCTTGAAAGAATCCAAGGATCTTAAGAGAGAGAAATGAAGGAGTGAATTCTAACCAAAAGCAACAGCCTATGCAAATTCAATCAACAATAATTTATTAAATTATGAGCCAGAAAATGCTGCCTACAGTGCATTCGATTAAAAAATTAATCAATCCCTGCCCCCAAGGTACTTAAGATTCTAGAAGTGGGAGATGGAAAAGCAAACAGACCATTTTGACAGCAAAAGTATGTAACGTGCAAAAAGTTTGAAAAAACAGACTAGAACCATTCTTGTGAAGGGTTTTTAATGCTAAAGGTTTTTGTATTTTATCCCAGAAGTATTCCAGTGAGTCACTAAATTTCACAGGCAATGGAGTGGCATGGCCAGACTTTTACTTGAGAAAGAGAAATTTGGCAGCCATATAGAAGATATAATGAAAAGAGAAAAAGACAAAATTCCAATTAGGAGGCTAAACTGTCTTTTGCTCCTTTTTGTAATCCTTAGCACAATGCCTAGCACATAGTAGATAGCTTAATAAATGTTTATTGATTGACGTGAATGAATGAAGAGAATAGGATGTGAGAGATGTGGAAGTAGTGTCTAGAAGTTGAGGATGATTCTTTTTTTTTTTTTTAAATAAATTTATTTATTTATTTTCTTATTTGAGGATGATTCTTAAGGTTGTAAACCTGGGTGGCAAAAAAAAAAAAATGGTAGACATGCCCTCAAAAGAAATGTGAGAGGTTTGAGGGAAGGATTGGTTTAGGGAGAGAAAACAATGAATTCTATTTATAACAAGTTGAGTTTGATATCTTTAGAAATCCAGTTGTTGATACCTAAAAGAAAAGTAGTATTTCAGAACTAAAACTTGGAAGAGAATAAGCCTGGATCTGGGAGTCATCTACAGATTAAAAATTGAACCTTTAGTCCTAAGTCTTTCAAGAGAACAGGGCCCAAGACAAAGCCTTAAGGGACACTAGTGGGTGGGGATAAATGAAAATCAAGCAAGGGTAACTAAGCAGTGGTAAAAATAGGTAGGAGGAGAACCAGGAGAGACAAAGGTCTTAAAAAAAACTGGGATGACTGATTTTCTGGCTATTTTCAGACACAATACTCATGTCTGTCTCTGTTCTAGATGGGATGGGATGTTTGAGATGCGATCCCCCTCCTTAGAGGTCATTAAGCATTAAGCAGAAACTGGACAACTACTTGTTGAGTATGTTATAGTAGCAATTCCATGTATGGGTTGGATTAGATGGGTATTGAGGTCCCTTTCTCACTCTCAAAATTCTGTGATCGTCTAGTCTTAGAGAGTTCCATGCTGATTTTAAAATAATCTAACATCATATAGGGAATTCATCTGGGAAAAAAATAATATTATAAGCTTTATTTTTTAAAAAGTAAATATTTCCAAAACACTAAGTAAACTCAATCTATCAAAGAAACCACATGTCTGAGGTACACTTATTAAAAATCAGAATTTTCATTAATGAAGGTGTCACAACAGAAAGCTAGCAGTACTTAAAGCAGTTATTTTTTAAATGTTAAATAGTTATATTTTTGACAAACAGAATGATGTAGTGGAACTTGGGGTCAAAGAAGACTTAGAGATTCAAGTCTTGCCTCTGACAAATACTAGCTGTAAAATGAGGATGATAATACCTTCAGGTACCTCCCTCACAGTGAGGATCAAATAAGATAATGTGTGTGAAGTGCTGTATAAATCTTAAAACTGCGATATATATAACTGTCAGGTCTTATGAAGAGACTAGCTCATGACCAATGACAAGTACAGGCCACCTGGTTCTCTAGTAGGAGTACCCTCTGTTCTACTGGTGCTCCCTACAGAACGGTACCTAGGAATGTCATATTTTTACTTATGTAAAAAGAAAGTGACCAGATGTTTTATTTTACCTGCAGTTTGCCTCACCACCTTCAATTTTGGAGTAGTCTTTGACTGTCCATATATTTTCTTGTTTTTAACTTCAATTCGTATAAAATACATCCAATGTAAATTCACTGAAATTATCTTTCAGAAAACAAAGAGTACATTTTCTGATTCAATATACTTTAGCTTACAACACAGGAAAATTAAGTCCTTTGCTGAAATATGATTGTATTAACTTGGTATATGGTAGTTCCATTTTAGCTATATGTTGATACTGTTGTTCAGTTAAGTACTTAATTATTTTTGTAAAAAAATTTTTGAAATTTTTTTCCAGCCTGGAAGAGTTGTGACTCTTACTGAAGATCCTGGGGTATGGTACAGTTTTTATATAAAGATGTCTATGTGAAATTATAAAAAATGTATCCCACTACAATCAAAACAGACAACCAAGTTCTACAAGGGAAGTAGCATAATAGAAGGAAAATGCACAGCTATCTTAGTTCTAGGATTCCCAGGGTTTTTTATGTTAAAACATTTTTTTTGATTGTCTAGGTTAGGTTTCATTTTTGGAGGGAACAGAAAGCTGTATACAGGCAGACATGGTGTAAATAACAAAATGAAATAAAGCACTGTGAGGCACATTTAAGAAAAATAAACTGTATTTGAAAAATCTTACAACATTCCTTGAAATTAAGTCACAAAAGTCACAAAACCAATGTTAAAGACTTTTTGTGGAGGTGGGGGAAGACCTTTGATATATGGGGTATTTTCTACGGTACAGATCAGCCTGTCACACAACTAGAATATACATGTATACACACACACACACACACACACACACACATATACAATGACTACCATTATTGTACAGATTTTTTACCTAGATAATAGATATCCGCATTTCCATAAATCTGTTGGTTACAGAGTATCAACTGAGTGCCAGCCTCCTGATGTTTAAAAGAAGATAATTTTTATTACCATAACTACCTGATGCTAAATAGTTAATAATTAATCAGTGCAATCTTAATAGTCATTCTCCATTTGCAAAGATAATCAAATCATTAGATGAATAACTTCTCTAACAATTCTTTCTTTTATTGATGGAACTTAATTAACAGCACTAAGGACAATGTTTTGTACACAACTCCACTTATGTTTATGTGGTTCATATTCCTCAGTTTCTCAGGTAATTATTACTTAACAGTCTGAGGAGATTAACAGTAAAGTTTTCCAAAAAAGAAGATCGAAGAGCTAATTTTTAAAAGTGTGGCTACGAGCAAAGCAAATGCATCAACATGCTTCATAACAGGAACAAGTAAATGCTATAAATTAGGAAATGCTTTCCTGATGCAATTTTTATGTGGTAAAGTCTTAAAACATGTAATTGTAGATATAAACCCCAAACTAAACAATTAATACATTTGATTTTGTAAACCATTTAAATCAATTTAGTTATTCAAAAAGATCAATGAGCAGCCCAGACTTTAATGATTAAAGGCTTTCCATTAGGTTTAGTAGCTATGAAATAGCTTCTCCTTTTGTTATAGCATTCTTAGTCAAGTGCCTAACATAACATATGTTTTACCTTTTTCCTTAAATAAACATAAGACATGGAAAAAAAAAATCCTTCCTCTATGTCAGTGGTTCTCAACCTTCCTAATGCTGCCACCCTTTAATACTCTATGTGGGTGGACCCGCCTAGAGATGGATAGAGGAGCAGTATCTCAGTTCCTAAGACCATCAGAAATATGTGTTTTCCAGTGGTCTTAGGCGACCCCTGTAACCCCTTGTGAAAGGGTCATTCAACCCCCAAAGGGGTCGCAACCCAGAAGTTGAGAACTACTGCTCTATATCCACTGAAACAAAAGTCCAATGCTGCAAGTATATTGCTTTAGTCTTAATCTTCGTATAAAAATGGATAAAAGCTGCCAGAAAGTTTTATTTTAAAATAAAATGATGATTATTTCAGAATAAGATAACAGCTCTTTTTTAAGGTATTCCCTTCACTTGTGAGGACTCTTATTGAAAACTACAAAGAACTCTTGAAAACCTTAGGCAAAAGAAAAAATTCACAAAATGGTGATTGGTTCCCATGTTGTATATGAATCTCTTATTTGTGAGAAGTGATATAGTACAGAGAAATATTCTGTGTGTGTACATGTGTATATATACGTATACATACATGTATATTATACATATACACGTGTGTGTATATACATTTACTTTAATTTCAGCCCCACTAACTACGAATTAAGAACAAATATAAAATGTTCCAGTAAAACTATGATCCCACTGATTTGGGTATTTCTAACCCATGCCTGTCCATCTTATATGACTCACTCAAGTCCTACCGTAAACTCACCAAGCAGGCTGGGTACCTTTTGACATCATGAGGATACCAGTGTAATAACACATGAGCTGTTCTTTGGTTATCACTTACTCTGGCTAAGTGACTGGACCCTCTTTTTCAGTCCTAGATTAGAGCAGGGAAAAAAAAAAAAACCAATAGCATAAACTATTTCCCAACAGTACAAATAGCTAAAGAGAATTATAACAGGAGTTACAGGTGCCACTTCAATCTGCTAATTTAAAATTTTCAAAAATACTCTGGATACAGCATTTCCCCATGCTTAATAAATATTTTGCACATCTTTTAAAGCATAAGATGGATTTAAATCCCACTTTTATTCTTCTTATAGGGTTGTGTATGGGGTGTTGCATACCAACTACCAGCTGGAAAAGAAGAGGAAGTAAAAGCTTATCTGGATTTCAGAGAGAAAGGAGGCTACAGGACAACAACAGTTATTTTCTACCCAAAAGACCACACTGTGAAACCATTTAGTGTACTATTATATATTGGAACATGTGATAATCCTAACTATCTTGGTCCAGCCCCTCTGGAAGACATTGCTGAACAGATTTTAAATGCAGTTGGTCCTAGTGGAAGAAATACTGAGTATCTTTTTGAACTTGCAAATTCCATCAGGAATCTTGTGCCAGAAGATGCAGATGAGCATCTCTTCGCCTTAGAAAAATTAGTAAAGGAACTTTCTGAACGAAAACAGAATCTGAATTGCATATAAAGAGATAATCATTGATTTCACAAACATTCTATCTTCAAGGTAATAGTTTCACCTGAATGTCATAATCTTTCACTTTAATGGTGTGTTTGGGATAACATAGTTTGCTATTTGTAGTCTGCACTGGAAAAACTACATATATATCTGTATTCAAGCATTTTGAAAAGTCCCACGTGAAGTTATATTTAAATAACATCCAATATCTTAAGCTATATGACAGTAGCTCTTTTTCCACTAGTAATTTATTCTTGGTTTAGAAACATACAGGTAAAGAAATCATTATGCATCCTATTTTGAGAATGTTAAACAAAATGCAAATTTTTAATTTGATAAATGGAAGAAAAATGATATAATAAGAGGACTCCTGCCTATGTTTTAGCCTTAGAAAGTAGTTTTCTAATATCAAATCTTCTTCTCTAATGTGGAAGCATGAAATGGTGGGTAAGTTTGTCCTTTGATACAAGTGGGGGACAGCTACATTTTAGGAGAATAAATATATTTTATCTAGGCCATCAATTGTGGGGAAATAATCTCTATGTCTACCAACCTGTCAGTACAATACTGGAAATTTGAAATTTTTTGAAATTTTGAAATTACTGGAGAAGGAAACTGAAACCTGAAATTCTGTAGCATGTATCTGTACTTGTAAAATTAATTCTGTAACAAACCATGGTTAAAAAATGCAAAAATTTAAGACAATGTGATTATAGCATATATATATATATTATATATATATATATATATATATATATATATATATATATTAGTAATAAACACAACCTTCAGTCCTAACTTTTAACGGCTGTATTTTTCAAGATTTGTCAGTCCCTTTAAGCTTAAGCTAACATTTTACATAAGAATTCTCCTAGGAATGTTACATATTGTACCTTATCTTCTTGTATAGCAGTTATTTTTGCACATATGTAATTACTATAGAACATTAACTCATTAACTCTGAAATACCATGGATCAGTTATTTAGAACTAGTAGTGGCCTTTAAGAGATCATCTAGTGCAGGGGTTCTTAACCTGGCAAGTAAGTGGCTGAGGCTGAATTTGAACTCATGAAGTTTTCCTGGTTCTATCCACTGCATCACATAGCTGCCCAAAGGGGTTCAAGATACACACAAAAAAGAAGACCCTCAGATTTAGTCCAGCCCCATTCAAATGAGAAAGTAGACCCAAAAATGTTAAATAACCCCACCAAGGTCACAAAAATACTAAAAAGCAAAGCTACAATTCAAATCCAGTGCTTTCTACTATACCACAATACCACAAAGCAATGTTTAAGTAAACCATCAGTCACTTTACAAACCTCATGCTAGCACAAAGTTTTTACGGAAGAATAAGATTCTGCCTTAACCTTGTGTAAAAAAAGGATTTTACAAGAAATGTACTTTGTCAGGTAATCATATATTAAAAGATCATTTTAATGCTTCTAAATATATTTTAAAGTACTTTTAACACTTGACTGCCCTACACAAATAATAAAATCCAAAGTTTAAAAAAAGAATCCAGACATCTGGGACAAAGAAACAAAAGAAGTAGGTTGGGAGAGTGATCTTAAGCTACAAGCAGAGACTTTACTTTTTTGTATCTGAATCTTCAGCACCTAACCCAGTGCACTTAATAAATGTCTGCAGGCAGCAAAGTGTCCAAGTGGATAGTGCACCCAGCCCAGAGTCAGGAAAACCTGAGTTCAAATGTAATCTCAGACACTCACTAGCATGTGATGACCCTGAGCAAGTCACTTAACCTGTCTGCCTCGGTTTTCTCATCTGTAAAATGAGCTAGAGAAAGAAATGGCAAACCACTCCAGTATCTTTGCTAAGAAAACCCCTAACAGGCATCATTAAGAGTTGAACGTGACCTAACAACAATAAATGTTAACTGAGTGACAATGGAAAGAACACTAAATTAGTAATCAGGAGACCCAGGTTTCCAGTCCTAACCTTAAAAAACTAACTAGCCCTATAACTTAGTCCAAGTTACTGCATTTCTCTAGTTCTGTTTGCTCATCTTACAAATGAAAACTAGATCTCTAAAGACCCTTCCAAAGGAACAGTCTTAATAATAAGCATTTATTTAGCCCTTGCTACCTGCCAAGTAGTAGGTGCTAGGGATTACAAAGACAAAAGTGAAACTATCCTTGCCCTTAAGGAGTATACATTTGAGTAAGGGACACAACTCAAAATATAGATGTATACAAAAACAGATAAAAAGAAAGTTTGGAGAGAAAGGTACTTAGAAGAAGGGGCTGTGGGGCTGAAGTAAAATCAGGGAAGACCTCATTCAAAAGGTGATGTTTGATTTACTTTCAAGAAAACCAGGAATCTCAAAAAAGTAGAAGGGAGGAGGAAGTTCATTCCAAGCATAGGGAACAGTCAGTGCAAAAGCAGAGAGATGGAAGATGGAATAAGGCCATTTTGTCAGGGCTACAGAGCATATGAAAAGGAATAATGTATAATAAGACAAAACGTAGGACAAGGCCAGGCTGTGAAGAGATTTAAATATCAAACAGAAGAATTTATATTTGATCCTGGGATAAAAGAGTACACCATAAGAATTTTGAGTAGAGAAGGTTAACAGACCTGTTCTCTATGAAAATTACTTCTAAGAGGCTACTGCAATAGTCTAAGAGTTTAGCATTGTGCCTGGCACATTTGTTCAGTCCTTTGATCATGCCCTACTCTTTGTGACCCTGTGACAAAAATAACTGGAGTGGTTTCCCATTTATTTCTCCAGTTTTATGCAGGCAAGAGTTAAGTGACTCACCCAGGGTCATATAACTAGTAAGTATTTGAAGTCACATTTGAACTCTGGTCTTTCTGATTAGGCCCAGTACTCTACAGTAGGTGCTTAATAAATATTTATTGACTGAAATAATAAGGGTGAAATAGGGTGATCACTCTATGTTTTAGGAACATACTTACCCCTACCCCATTCCTCAGTTCTTTTGGTAATTTACAATCTTAGTTGCTTAGGATCCAGAAAGGTTAACTGACTTGATCAGGGTCAAATAAGCTCACATTTCAGTCTCACACTTGAACCCAAGACTTGTGATTCCAAGATCAGGTAAAAAATAAAAATAAATTGGCCTAACGAAGCAAATAAATAAAAATCACAAGACTTGAATCAGGAATTAATTTAGTCACAATCTCAGAATTGAAAGCAATATCCTAGTTCTAACCCAAATCAGGGCAGGAATCCATTTTACAACAAAGACAAAATAATCACTTTAGAGATGAGGGGCAAGTGGTGTAAGATAAGGAGCACTAGATGGAAAATGGACCTGGGTTCTAATCTCAATTCTTTTTAGTTACAAATCTAAATCACAGCCTCTGGGCCTCAGTTTCCTCCACTATAAAATGAGATGGTTGGACTAGATGATTTTTAAGGTCCTTTAGAGCTCTGAATCTATGATTTTAACTAAGGTTAAGAGACTTGCTGAGGGGTCACATAAGTAGTATGGACTGGAAGAAGAATCCAAGTTTCTTAGCTCCCAGAGCAGTAAGCTTTGCAAAACTCTGCAAAACTCCCCATTTAGATCAGATTGCAAAGCACTGCTAAATGTTTTCATTTTGGAATTCTCCTTTCATATTTACATATTCCTATGCCTTTCTAGTCACACCAGTGTAAATACATGGAAATGCAACACAACCTCAATATTCAAGTAAGGAAATCCTTCAAAAACTACACGATATTGTGTTGTGGTTCAGTTAAGTCCAACTAATTTGGGGGGTTTTTTTGGCAAATTTACTGGAGTGGTTTGCCATTTCCTTCTCCAGCTCATTTTACAGATGAGGAAACTGAGGGCAGAGTTAAGTGACTTGCCCAGGGCCACACAGTTAGTAAGTGTCTGAGACCAGATTTGAATTCAGGTCTTCCTGAATCCAGGCCTAGTACACTGTACCACCTAGCTGTTCCATACAGTACTATACTATATAAAAATAGAGGGAGAAAGAAAGGAGAGAGCAGGTAGAAATGAGCATCTCCTTCCTTTCTCGAGAAACTTTTTTCCAGTGGAAATAGTAAGAGTAGATATGAAAATAAGGCTGAACTGAAGGGTGGTGGTACCCTCAACAGTAATAGGGAAGTACAGACAGAGAAGGGTTTGGTGGGGGAAAATAATGAGTTCGGTTTTGGACATGTTGAGTTTAAGATTTCTACAAGACATCCAGTTAGAAATGTCTAACAGGTCATTAAGAGACTTGAGTATGGAGGTTGGAAAAGAAATTAAGGCTGGATAAATAGACCTGGGAATCATCAGAATAGAGATGACGACTGAAATCATAGGAGCTAATGAGATCTCCAGGTGAAATAGTATAGAACCAAAAGGAAAAGAGGGGTCAGGACAGAAGTCTGGGAGATACTCACCTTTAGTAGTCATGACCCAGATGAAGATCCAGTAGGAAAACCTGAGAAGGTACAGTGAGATGGGTAGGGTAACCAGGACAGAGTAATATCATAGAAACCTAGAGAGAAGAGGGGATCAAGGAAAAGAGGGTGATAACAATGTCAAAAGCTGCAGTATGATAAAGAAGAATGAAAACTGGAAAAGGCCATTAGATTTGTCAATTAAGAGATCATCTGTTACCCCTGAAGGTGCAATATACAGTCTACTAAAACTGCCCACTAAACAACCTGCTATGTTATAAATACTGGTTATAAATAAGATAATACAGCCAGGCATTATATCATCTTGAATTTAGTATTAATTTAACCTTACCTCTAAAATGCTATGATTATCTTTGCCCTCAAGGAACCCACAACCCAATGGGGGAGACAGCAAGTAAACAAATATGTACAAACAAGCTACAAAGGAAAAAATTAAAGGAAGGTAGATGCTAGGATTAAGAAGGGTTAGGAAAAGTCTTCCTATAGAAGCTAGAATTTTAGTTGGGAAAGGAAAGAAGCAAGGGAAGCCAGGAGATGGAGATGAAGAGGTAGAAAATTCCAGATATGATGAATAGCCAGAGAAAAATACCAGGAGCCAAGAGATTATCTCTTATTCATGGAACAGTCAGGAGGCCAGTGGCACTGGACAGTAAAAGAAGCCTGGAAAGGTAGGAGGGGTCTAGGTTATGAAAGGCTTTGAAAATCAAACAGGGGATTAAATATTTTATCCTGGAGGCAACAGGGAACCACTAGAGTTCACTGAAGGTGGGGAAGTAACATGGTCAGACCTGCACTTTAGGAAAATCACTTTGGTGGCTAAATGGAGAATGGAATCAAGTCAACAAAAAGATCTATGGGATCTAATAAGATCACCAAGTGAAGTGGTATCAGAAAAAAGAAGAAGGCCCAGAACCCTATGGGACACCTATGATTAGTGGGTGTCATTAGGCAAGAATCCAGCAAAGGAGAATGAAAAGGAGCAGTCTGATAGGTAGAAGAAGGACCAGGAACAAATAGTGTTTAAAAAAACCTAGAGAAAAGAGAGTACCGAAGAAGAGAAGGTGCTCAACAATGTCAAAGGCTGTGGAGAGATCAAAGGAGAACGAGGATTAAAAAAAGCTATTGGATTTGACAATCAACTGGTAACTTTGGAGAGAGCAGTTTTGCTGGAAGGAAGAAGTTAAAAGCCAGATTCAAGAGAGGAAGAGGACAGAAAGTGGAGGCATCTATATATAGTTCTTGAAATGCTAGTTATAGCTGTAAGTGAACAAAAAGGAATAAGAAAAGGCAAAGAAAAAACAAAAGTTTTTGATGAACTCTCTGGAGAACTCTTGAGAGACAACTAAAAACTAACTGAAACAATAACCAACAAAGTTGCAGGATACAAAATGAAAAGAGATAAGTTATCAGTCTTTCCACATACTACCAACAAAACCCATCAGGAAGAGATAGAAAAATTCCATTCAAAATAAGTAGAGAACATATAACTATCTGGGAGTCTAATTACCAAGATACATACAGGAACTATATGAATATAACAAAAAGTACTCTGCAGAAAAAAGATAGACCTAAATAACTGGAGAAATACTACTTGCTCATGGGTGGGCTCTGCCAATACAATTATAATGACAATATTACCTAAATGAATTATTTATATGAATCAAAATATGTAATGATTACTTTATAGAGCTAGGAAAATAATAAAATTTATCTGGAGAAACAAAAGATCAATAATCTCAAGGAAAATAATCAAAAAATTTGAGAAGATAAGCCTAACAATCTCAAAGATTTCAAAATATATTCCAATGCAGGAACCATCAAAACTACTTGGTAATGGCTAAAAACAAAAACAAAAGCAGTCAGTAGAATACAGAAAAACCATAATCTCTACAGAAGCAACTGAACACAGAAGCATAAATACCCCAACAGCTGGGATATTCTGACAAAAACTGCTGGGAAAACAAGAAAGAAATCAGGTTTATACAAATAACCAACACAACATACCAAAATAAGCTTCAAATGGATACATAACAATACTTACATAATGTACACATCATAAGCAAATTGGAGAAGGAAGAAAATTCCTTAGACAGTTCAAGATTTCCTAGGTTTCTGTGTTGGTGCCAGCTGCCCAGGAAGTACTTTTTGAAAGTACACTTTTTCTGAGAAGATAACCATCAATGAGATAATCCTACAGCTGGAGGAATAGGAAAGCCATGACTGTGAGGCCTGAGGATCTGGAGATAGCAGAGGCCTGAAGTAAAAGTGAAATATATCTTCAGTAGGCCCATCAAGTTGTTTTTTCCTCCCAGGAAAGTAAAAAGTTGATGAGTTATTGTTTTATGTTTTAAGTGTTGTAATGGCAAGCAAACAAGTACTTAGCACCTTGTTTCAGTTGAGCCTTGCCTGTGATTATATCAAGTCTTTGTTAAGAAACAGAACTTATGAAACCCACATTGGGAGGGACTTGCCAAAGACAGGAACAGGAAGGACACAAGAGGTGGGCGGAACAGAGCGAGCTAATGACCATATAAAAGCAGAAGCACAAGCTGGGAGAGAGCAGAAGAACTGAGAAGGGAACACTTGTGGTGACCGGCACTCTGATTTTGTGATACTTTGTACAGACAGACGCCCTGGGACCTTCCTGGAAGACCTGAAAGAGGATTTTCTGGTTGTCTGTTTACGGAAGTCCTAGAGGAGGGTTTCAGATGTCCTGGGACTATGCTGATAGTTTGTGTTTAGTTCTCAAACCTTGTCTTTGGGTCTCTGTTGAATTCACAGAACCATGGAATTTGGGAGCCAGCCTGGAGCCAAGATGAAAACATCTCTCCTTAGGTACTTAGTGCTGACTAAGAAAATCATGATTTACTGTGGCCTACCAGTGAGAACTTTGTACATTGTACTCCTTAAGGATGACCAAGTTAAGGATGATTGGAAACTAATTTCAATCAAGAAGAAAGAAGACTTTTTGACTGAGAGATTGTGACCTAGGAGCAGGAAAACTTTGACCTTTGTGCCCTTTAAGGATGACTGAGTTAGACTTACTGAATGATATCTTGTTTAAAACTATGTGGCCACTTTAGTGATAAGTTGTTATATCATTGTGAATGCTGTACTTTAGTTTCTGTGAATGTTTTGCTTTAGTCTACTGCTGAATAAATAGAGAGTTTGCTATACTATGTAATCAGAACCTTAAAGCTATTCACAGCAGCAGTCCTCTGGAAAGTTGCTCGTGCTTGGCTTTACAAGTGTTTGCAATGTACATGAGTCTTTTGCATTTCTTCATATGTTGTGGTTGTGGCTTGTCCTTTGTTGTCAAAGAAGACCATGACATCAGGGAGATGATGACAGGACTTGCACTGAATTGGATTTGAGTAAGGGAGGGCTGTGCAGTCACTCTCCTCACTTTCTCCTTAAGAGTCATCTGGGTCCAGTGGCCAGATATAGAACAAGACAAATGGAGATGCCCAGAATGCAGTGGGAGACGTTGGTCTTTTTAAGCTAAGGTCTGCATGTTGTGTTGGATATTCGTATATACCCAGTTTCTGCCAGATTTTGGGACAACTCATTGTTATCACTTAATAAATGCTTTTTTGATGTTAATGTGAAGTTATGAGTCATGAAAAACACAAGAGGGTTTATATATAATGGAATATAACTAATGTTATATACATCCAAGTGGGAAAGAGCACAGGCCACAGCAAAAATAAGAATATTTACAGAAATAGTCTTCTTACACTTTATCTTCCTACATGCCTGTTAGTATCTGGCTACACTAGCTTAATTGATGTTCCTCAAGCAAAAACTATCTCCCATCTGCCTTGGCCCTGGCTTGCCCTTATATCTAGAATTCTCTCCCTCCTTTTCTCTACCTCTTAGCTTCCTTCAGGATTTAGCTCAAATCTCAGCTTCTGCTGAAGGCCTTCCCCTCTGAAACTGCCTTCCACCTATTCTATATACAGGGTGTCCTAAAGGTCTTAGTGCAGTTTTAAACTATTAAAGGTTAAAACCACACTAAGACTCCCAGTATATTTTGTACGTACCTATTTATTTACAGGATTATCCCTCACCAGAACGTGAGCTCATTGAGATCAGGAACTCTTTTGCCTTTCTCTCCAAGGAGCTTAGCACTATGCTTGGCACAAGTGTTCAATAAATGCTTGCTGACTGACTGGATTTGAATAACTAAACTCATGATCCAATTAGTCAACAGAATATTTTATCTTGGTTTGATGTGACAAACTAACAACCACAGTTCTGAAAGAACTGCTGTGGTAACATGGTAAAGAAGGAAAAGGTAAGAAGAGGGCCAAGAAAGCATCACCGAGGAAATTCAACATAGTCTCAACACTCTGAACAAGTTACAATCTAGACGAGATAGACACATATGAAACAAAAGCATTTTGCATGAAGCCTTCCCTGGCCCTCTAGATTCTAGTGCCTTCCTCTTGCCATTTTATTCCTAGTCATCCCCTGTACATAGTGTTTGTACATATTTGTTTGCTTGTTGCTCCCCCAAAAGACTGTGAGTTCCTTGAGGATACCAATTGTCTTTTGTAACTTTTTTATATCCCCAGCACTTAGCATAGCTGCTGGCACATATTAGGCTCTTAATAAATGCTTATTGACTGAAAAGGTGAGAGGGGAGAGAATAGGAAGAAGGGACATAAAACATTTGCCTTCAATGATTTCAAGGGTTGTAATGGAGCACATACACTTGTGTTTCGTCTCCCCCCAAAGCCCAGTAGTAAGGAGTGAAAGTTGCAAAGAAATAAATTTAGACTTAATCAAGTGAAGAAATATTTATTCATCAGGACAGCTATATACCAGAACAGCCAAGTGACACAGTGGATACAGCATCAGGCCTGGAGTCAAGAAGACAAAAGTTCAAATCTGGCCCCAGACTCAGACAACCTGTATGACCATCAGCAAATCCCTTAATCCTATTTGCCTCAGTTTCCTCTTTGAGATGGAGAAGAAAATGGCAAACCACTCCACTATCTTTGCCAAGAAAACCCCAAAAGAGATCACTAATATTCAAACGAGACTCAACAACAATATCATATCAGGGTGTGTGTTAAGTACTAGGGATACAAAAATTTAAAAAAGGCAAAAAAAATCAGTCACTGCCTTCAAGGAGCTAAGAATCTAACGGGTTTGACAACACGACACCAACTATGTACAAATAAGCTATACACAAGATAAATTGAAAATAACCAACAGGTAAATCACACAGACACACACAAGTGTCTGCGGCTGGATTTGAATTTAGGTCTTCCTGATTATCAGCGTTCTCTCCACTTCATCAGCTAATAATATTTAGGCCAAACCTTTTAATTTTGGTTTCCGAACCCCAGGGGACCACGACAAACTCATTTCGCCACTGCTGGGAACGTAGTTCCCTTTAGTGAAATAGTCAATATGGGAAAAGGGGTGGGAGAAGGATGGGCCTGGGGGAAACGTTTGTCAGAGCTACTTCAGGGTAAGGGGGAGCGAACGATCCTAAGGTAGGAAGAGCCCAACAAAAATAACAACCAGAGACAGTAGACTCTGCAGAAAGAAGAGATATTTTTCCCTCAAGGCAAGAACCATGGGTAGACAGTCAACGTCCTCCTTCCCTTAACTTATCCTGAATTTTCCGAAGCTTCCCCCTGCTCCCTGAGTATAAAACAGAATCAAAGGGAAACTGGAGCCGATGCGGGGAAGAAAAGGGCTGAGACCAAGCCGGGGACAACGGCGGGAGAGACTGGGGCGCCTCTGGGAGAGCGCCTGCAGCTCGGCCGGGGACTCTGCGGGACTCACCGGCAGCGAATACGAACGCGCGGCCGCTACGCGCTTTCTCCCTTGCAGTATACGGCTCCCAGGCCGGAATTTCGGCCTCTCAGGGTCCCAAGCCCCTGAGCCAGGTGGAGCAGGTGAATGGGTGGCACGGTGGGTCCTTGCTTCCAGTGCCCAGAACCGCGACCCTCCGGGAGCAGCGGGATGCACACGGTATGAGGGGGCGGAAGAGAGAATTAAAACCTCTCGGCCTCCGTAGGCGGACCCGGATGTTGATAGGCCGTTTGTTCCGGAAACGACAGCCCGAAAGTGAGAGAAGTGGAGGCGGTTTCGAGGGGCTCCCCGGAAGGAGACGTGGCGGCGGTTGGGGCTCCCGTTTGCTGGGCTATCTCTAGTCCCGCCGCCTCCGCCTCCTCTCTATGGGCCAAGGAGGCAGCGACGGCGGCGGCGGCGGCGGCGGCGGCGGCGGCTGGAGAAAGAGGCGGAGGAGGATGGAAGAAGGAGGCGGTGGCGGACGGAGGCTGGTCCCGGGCGCGCCGGTTCTGCTGGTCCTCTGCGGGCTCCTGGAGGCGTCCGGGGGCGGTCGAGTGCTCCCTCCGCTCAGTGACGACATTCCCTTCCGAGTCAACTGGCCCGGCACCGAATTCTCCCTGGTCAGTGCCTGCGTCGCTCCCCCACTGTGGCCCCCAAGGCTTGCTCACCCTGCTCCCCGGAGCTTGCAAGTGCTTCCCCTTTAACTTGGCACGAGTTTTCTCTGGCCTTTTGACAGGCATGCATAGACACCCGCCACCGAAGGCACAGAGCTTGGCTACCCAACCACGACCCTCCCACTCTCTTCCGGCAAGCATTCCTAGATATCTCCCTCAAAAACAAAACTGCAAAAAAGGTGCATACATACATACATACGTATATATGCACATGTATATATACGTGTACCTAAATACGCATGCGAAATATGCTTGCGAATATCCATATCCATACACAAATGTGACTAGCCCGAGCCCCAAAGCCCATTGGTATGGGACATATATACACGTATTTATTTCATTTATGTACATACCCAGGGCTGAGTATACCATATCTCCCTTCTCCTTGGATAGTAGTCAGCGTTCTCCCCTTCATCCTTATTTGCTGCCAGGCCTTCTCTAAGGCCCTCACTTCAACCCAGCAAGCTTCTTTTAAACTCCTACTGCATGCCACGCACTGAACTAGTTACTGGAGATAAAGACAAAAGAAAAAGCAATCTATGCCATCAAGGAGCTCTCATGGGAGGAGAGGGGCCAGGAGGGATATAGCATGTAAATAGAGAAGTAGATATGGGATAATTTGGAGGAGGGGTCAGGCTTCTAGTAATCAGTCAATAAGCTTTTTAGTTTCCCTGTGCCAGGCACTATGCTCAGTGCTGGGGATACAAAGAAAAGTTAAAAAGAAAAAACAACAGTCCCTGTTCTCAGGAAGTTCACCTTGTACTTTGGGGAGACCTACAAGATAAACTGGGGATAATCAACAGAGGGCAGGCACTAGCATTAAGTAGGAGGTGGCACATGAACCTAGTTTTGAAGGGAGCTAGAAATTCCAAGGTAGAGATGAGGAAGGAATGCACTCTGGCTTGGGGTTAAGCCAAGGCAAAAGCAAAGAGGTGGAAGGTCATGTCTGTTAAGGAGAACAGCAGATAGACCAGTTTGTCTAAAATGAAGAGTATCCATGAAGGAATAATGTTAAGTAAGCCCACCTAAAAGGTAGAGACTGAAGCTAGGTTTTGAAGGGCATGGAAGTCCATCTGAGGACTTTGAAGTTCTTTGTTAAAGGTGAAAAAGAACCACTAAAGTTTCTTGAGCAAGGGAGTGATGTGATCAGACTTGAATGTTAAAATTATTTTGGCAGCTATCTACAAGATAAGTTAGAAAAGTCAGCAATACAATTAGGAAGACTTACTCCAGGTGAGAAGTGTTTAGGACCTGAAAAGGCAGCTTGGCCTTGTGAGTGGAGAGAAGAGGGCAGACTGGAGAAATGTAGTGAAATGATTGAAAAAATTAGCAACTAGTTGGATATTGAGGAATAAAGAAGAAAAAATCTAGATTGATTCCAGTGTTGTAAAACTGAGTGACTAGAAGGTGCCCTCAACAGAATTAGAAAAATTTTGTCTTTTACACATAAACACTATAAATTCTAGAGTGAGATCTCTCCCTGCAAGGCTTGTTTTGAAGAATTCAGTAGGACTGTGTCTACCATATTCACTCTCCAGTCATAATGCCCCTAAGAAATAATATAGAGAGAGACAGCACAGTTTAATTTTTTTTTTTTTTTTTTTTTTTTTAGTCCTGGACCAGGGGTCAGGAACTCAATGATCTGGTCTCATTTTTTCTCACTGGCGCTGTGAATTTGGATCATCACTTCAATTCTCAATGGCATCATTTGCTCATCTCCTAAATAAGGAATTGAATTAGTTGAGTGCTAAGGTTCCATCCAGGTCTGAGTCTGTGATCCTAGGAACACTATACATTCATAACCCTGGGGAGTCATTAAAAGCTATTGATGTTGAACTGACTGAAGAATGATCTAAACACTCACAAATACTATAGATATCTAAAGCAAGAGATCATGTCATTACAGTGGGAGAGTCTTCAGTTCTCCAAGAATCTGTGACTTTATCAATGTACAGACTCCCTCCACCAAAGTAGGCCACAAATTCGTTAGGCCTACATTTAGTCTTGAATTGTATGATTGAACATTTATCACCCTGTGATCAACCTGGAATTAGCCTCTATAAATTTAGCTATGCTGGTCCTGGAATAAAAGACATACGTAGTCCTTTGTTGGGCCCTGATTTTAAATATATTTCTAGTTCAAACTATATTATACATACTATTGTCCATTCATGTTGCAGACCTTGGTTATCTGAGGAATAATTTTTTTTATACTTTGGGAATCTATTACAGTGTTAGTGACACATAAAGACATACTAGTATTGAGCCAGTCCTTTGATACATCCATGATTTCATCAGTGTAGGCATTCCCTATGTCAGTATATATTGCCCATACACCATCCACACCTAATCCTGTGCAGTTCTTGTTCCTGTTCTTCCATAGATCTCCCACACAGGGTCTGTCCAGTGTGCTGAAGGCCTTGCTCTAGGCCTTTTTCAAATTTCTTTCATCCTGTTACAGCACCATCCTGTTCATCTGTTACCTTACTGTGTAATCAGCCCATCTCCTTTTTCAAATGTGCATTTCCTGAAAGCAGGGACTGGTTTTCTTGTTATCTTTGTGTTCCCAGTGCCTTTCACAGAGTAGCCTTAACGTTTGTTGAATCAGCTGTTGCTCTCTCCCTTGCCTCCTTTCTACCTAGAGATCACTGTTAGAAATATGCTGCAGCCATTTCCATTTCCATTCAGGTTTCCTGCAACCTCGGTTATTTGAAGATTGTTTTTTTATTGGGTCAGACCCAGAGGAAATTTGATAGTGTTATCAGTCTTATGACTATCGTGTAATATAAATTCAGAAATGTTCTATCTGTTCCTTGTGCCTTGTTTCTGTGTCAATCATTCCTTTATTCTCAGTATTGCCTTTTTGATATTTGATGTTTCTTATTACATAGAATGTTGGAGCAAGAAGGAATATTAGAGATTGTTTTGACCAAACCCTTTCATTTTTCATGAGACCAACAAGAAACAAAATGGCTTCCCCAAGGTCATACACTGGTAGGCAAAGTCTAGGACTAGAGTTTCTAGTTCTGTCTCACATTCTTTACATAGACATTACTCTGTTGGTGCTTCAGAGTTTCAACTCTATTCTGCAAGTTTTTCAGGGAAGGCTGGATTTGTAGACATAAATCTTGTAACTCACCACCTGTTTAATCTTGGACAAATTATTTCATCTCATTGGTCTTCCTCATCTATAAAATGATGGAGTTGGACCAGATCAACTCTAGGTCCCTTTCAGCTCCAAATCTATTTTTCTTTGTTCCCAAATTAAATAATACATTTTTCAGTGCACCCAATAATTCTCATTCCCTAGATATAACTGACATTGGAAGGGGGGGAAAGTAGATATGGGAAAAAAGATCTAGTGCTAGTCAGTGAGGTCATCTATCTTTAATTGATTCTTCTTAATCATTTCTTTGCAATTTAATTGATTTTTAAAACGATCTCTGATTCATAGTTCTCCCAAGTAATTCTAGAAACCTTTGGCAATTTTATCATAGTTTACAATGAATATCTCCACTATATTGTGGGTTTTTTAAGTTTGGGTTATTATTTAAAAAAGAAATACTATCAAAAGAGGTCAGTAGCCAATAAAAGAAGAAAATAAACTATCTTATCTTCATTGCTTACAGTAGATTTCTCTGCTCAATCTCATTTTCTTTTTATGAAGGTCATGTGCTTGCTCCGTTTGTAAAATGTCTAATAATAATAAGATTTCCTTGCCTTTCTCTGTGCTTTAAATCATATCTCTCAACCCTCAAATCTTTGGCTTTAATTTTCTCTTGGAAAAAATTAGAAGGGGCCCTACCAAATTCCTTATATGACACAAATATGGTCTTAATACTTAAACCAGAGAGAGTCAAAAACAAAAAAAGAAAACTATAGACCAATATCTCTAATGAATATTAATGCAAAAAAAAATTTAAATAAAATACTATCGAGACTACAGCAGTCAGTTAATAAACTAGTGTATTGAGCACCTACTACGTGCCAGGCACTGTGCTAAGTTCTGGGGATACAAATACAAATAAAAACAAAGATGATCCCTGCCCCCAAGTAGCTTAGAATCTAATAGGAGAAGACAACACCAAAGAAAGCTTTTAAAAAGGGGGCGAAAGATGAAGTTCCCCATGGCCCTGCCCTCCAGGCATAGAGTCCATTCAGGGGGGGCAAAGTAGTGCCAGGCAGATTCAATCTTGCAGGATAATGAGATTTCCCAATGATACTTTCCCTAGGGAAAAAAGGCGTAATGGAGAGTTCCAAAGAAGTCCAAAAGCATTGTACCTGATGGAAAATATGTATAATCACAAAGATTATACACTATGACCAGGCTAGATTTATACCAGAAATGCAGGGTTGGTTCAGTATTGAGAAAACCGGAAACGTAATTGACCATATTGACAACAAAGCACACAAAATCATATGATTATATCACTAGATGCAGAAAAAACATTTGACAAGATACAGCTCCCATTCCTGTTAAAAACATGAAACTATAGGAATAGATGGACTTTTCCTTAAAATGATAAGTAATATCTGTCTAAAACAAGAGCCAGCATTATCTGTAATAAAAATAAGCTCGAGGCCTTTCCAGTTAGATCAGGAGTAAAGTAAGAATATCCACTAGCACCATTACTTTTTAGTATAGTGCTAGAAATGCTGGCTGTAACAATGATTAGAAAAAGAAATTGAAAGAATAAGCACAAGCAAAGAGGAAACAATCACTATTTGCAGATGGTTTAAAAGTACTCTGGAACGTTGACTAAAAATTAACTGAAATAGTTAACAACTTCAGCAGAGTTTCAGGATATAAAAGTAAACACAGATCATCAGCATTTCTGTATGTTACCACCAACAACCCAACAGGAAAAAGATAGAAAGAGAAATTGCATTTAAAATAACTACAAATAGTATAAAATACTTGTAAGTCTGCCTGCCAAGATTTTGGAATTATGTGACTTCAATTACAAAACTCTTAACACTCACACAAAAGAAGATCTAAATGATTGGGGAAATACTGATTGCTGATACCAAGCCAAAATAATGTAATAATAAAGTTGATTTGGAAGAACAAAAGGTTAAGATTATCAAGGGAAATTTAAAAAAAAAAAGTACAAGGAAGGGGGCCTAATGATACCAGTGGTAGTTTAGTTGTTTTCAGTCATTTCCGACTTTTATGACCCCTTTTTGGGGTTTTCTTGGCAAAATACTTGAGTGGTTTGTCATTTCCTTCTCCAGCTCATTTTATAGATGAGGAAACTGAGGCAAGCAGGGTTAAGTGACTTGCCCAGGATCACACAGCTAGTCTAAGGCCATATTTGAACTTAGGTGGCCCTGACTCTAGGTCTGGCACCATATCCACTGCACCACCAGTACCATTCTGTGAAGCAGTAATCATCAAAACAATTAGATTACTGGGTAAGAAATAGAGATGACAATTAGTGGAATAGATTAGGTACACAATGTACAGAAGCAAATGAGCACAGTAGCCTATTGTTTGATAAACTCTAAGATGCCAGTTATTGGGGCAAAAACTCACTATTCAACAGAATTGTTAAGATAAACTGGAAAGCAGTTTCGTAGAAATTAGGTACAGACTAACATCTCACATTATATATATATATATATATATATATATCAAGACAAACTACGGATGATTTATGTTTTATGATTTATGTCTTTGATTATTCAGACATAAAGAGTGAGATCATAAACAAATTAGAGCAACGTGGAAGAAATTACCTGTCAGATCTCTTGGTAGGGGAAGAATTCATGACCAAATAAAAGAGAGACATTCACAGGAGATAAAATAGATCATTTTTATTGCCAATACAGTTAAACTAAAAAGAGAAGCAGGAAATGGGGGGGGGGGGGCATGGAGACAGAGTTTTGGTAGCAAGTTTTTCAAATAAAAGTTTCATTTCTAAGAGATATAGGAAACTGATATAGAATAAGAGCCATTCCCCCCCCAAGATAAATTTCTTTTTGAAATTCATTAGATAGTAAGAAAAAATAATCTGTGGGATTTAAATAGAAATTTCTTTCCTTTGGTATGTTCAGAAATGTTCAGTTCACAACCATCTGTCACTTTACAAAGTATATCCTAACAAGGTAGAATGATAAAACAAATTATGTAAAGTGAACTGTAATTTTTCCATTGATTTTCATTACTTTATAAGAAGGCATTCCCAACAATTACCATAATCATCTAAGAGACTGACTTGAAAATTTTAGTCAAATAATGGGTTAATACCAGCCATAATCAGAAAAATGGAGCAGGTTAAATCTTCCAGGCCAGTCAGTGCTGGAATCAGGCTTGATGAACTTCCAGCCTGGGTAAAAAATTGGGAGACTATCACTCCCCATTCCCCCCCCCAAAAAAGTACTTTCCTCACAACAATCCTATGAGGCAGAGGGAGCAATTAGCTCCATTTTACAGATAAGAAATTCAGGTTCAAAGAGATTAAATGTTCCCATAGCTAATGGGATTTCAGCCCAGCTCTAGATCTAGTACTCTTTGTACTATTAAATCAAATCCGATACTTCAGATATCTGACCAGCACATAGTATTTGTGGTTCATTACCCTGATTTGAACATTATACTTTTCTTGGAATGAGGACTGTGGTGGGAATGGCATGTGAAGAGAAAGGAAGCAGTAGTGGAGGGGAGCAAGGGATGGCAGGAGGGGCACCAGCCTTCTTCACCCACCCCATCCCCCTTCCTTGGGAACTGCCAGACCATGGAATGAACATGTTCTCCTTATCTGAAAAGGTTCTAGCTACACAGTTTTTTAGTCTGGGCCAGACTGACTAGAGAATTCTGTTAGAGTTGACCGTAGCATATTATATCAGCTGGAAGGGGTGGGGGGGGGCTTCATCATTTGAACCTCCTGTATGTTGCTGGGAAATATGGCAACCAAAGAAAACAGGTTAAGTTGACTTCAGGGCCACATTGTCGGCAGCCATAATACCATTACCTCATTTTGAGTTAGCAAACAGAGCTCCTAAATTTTTGTTTTACTTGAACTGTTATCGAACTAATTCTCCCCCATTCTGTGCTTGTATAGTTGGTATTTTGAACCTACATAATCAGATTCATATTTAATCCTGTTTAATTCCATTTTTGAGATCATAGATTTAGAATTGGAAAGGGATGTCAGAAGTTTTATAATCTAAACTGCACCCCACCCTCACCTTTTTTGTTTCAGATGTTAAAAAATGTTAAGAGGTCTCCTGAACTTGTCTTATTGAGTTACCATATTTTCCAGAACGATTAGAGCCAGAGTATGCAAGAGGCCCAAGTATGAAGCCCTTCCTGAGCTGACATAATTTGTTGTTTGTGTTCCAAGCTGCACTCCCTGTGTGTCCTTGGGAGTCAAGACAAGTGCCAGATTGTCTGCACTTAAGCTAACAAATTGCCTGTGCAGCTGGGACCCATGTAGATAAGCAGACCACCCTATCTTCCTGGACTAGCATTTTCCAAGGAAAAAAAATGTGGCTTTTGCCATTGCCTTGCTCCTCTCCTGTGGGAAGGATTTTGTCCTTTTCCTACCTTTACTGCATAGTACCCTGTCTCATGCTGTGCCCCTTTAGGTGGCAATTTCTGGTACCTCCTCCTTTGTCCTACTGTCATAAATATGCAAACTTCTTTATGGATTGTGAATTCTTTGGGTTCCAAATGCATGTTCATTTCTCTTGTGTAGACCTAGTTTTCACTTAAGTTTTCTGAAATTGTGATTTCCTATTGACACAGATGTCCTAGAAAAGTTAAGTGACTTCTCCAAAGTCACACAGCTAGTAAACAGCAAAGCTGGAATTTATCCAGGTTTTCTGACTCCAAATCCAGGACTTGTTCTACTGCTGATCTTAGTGTATTATTCCAGCCTAAAAGATCTTTTAAAATTCCAGTTCTGCTTGTCCTTCTCTCATTGTAGCAGTAATGGATATTATTTTCTTTACAAAAATGTAAAGAACATACGTGTGTACAACCATCAGTTGCAACAGTAAAACAGTTTGAAGAAACTACAGCGGTAATTATATTTTGTTTCATACTCTTAAGAAGTTAAACTAATGTCTACTTGTGTTTGTATATTTCTAGCCTACTGCTGGTGTTTTCTATAAAGAAGATAATTATGTCATTATGACAACTGCAGATAAAGAAAAATATAAATGCATACTCCCCCTTGTAGCAAGTGGAGATGAGGTAAGTTCTGATAAAAGTATTGATATTAAAGCAACATATACATTAAAGTTCTTCCTTGGAAGAAGTAATGCTCAGTTGTAAATAGGAACCGAGGAACTAAAGCTTGAAACACAGTTTCCCAAAACAGGTATAATTTTAAATACATTTGTTCATTTTTTTGTATTAAAGATCACTAATAAATCTCACCTAGACCTTTTTTCTCATTTCTCTGCTTTTGCTTGTTATCACACACACTTAGTCCTAAAATGTTGTTCTCTCCTCTCTTTCCATCCTTTAATATAGAAAATACTAAAATAAAATTATAATTAGTGAAACTTTATTTCTTGCAGGAAGAAGAAAAAGACTATAAAGGTCCTACTCCAGGTGAATTATTGGAACCACTGTTTAAACAAAGCAGTTGTTCATACAGGGTATGTATTTTCTGTTCATTTGACCTTTATTTCGGAACTGCAGTAGATCCATGATCTCTCATCAGTGTGTGTTTTACTTCCAGTGGTACAAATTGCAACCCATCCACACCTTCTCATCCTGTTAGATGTTTGTCCATGCCCTCCCATAAATCCTTCATAGAGAATCTATTCAGTGTTCTAGAGGCATTCCTTTAGATCTCATAACATTAGATGAGTACCAGGTTAGGACTCAGGTTATCCATCTATTGACTATTTCTCTTATTATATGACCAAATTTGAACTCTGGACCTCCTGACTCCAGGGCTGGTGCTCTATTCAGTGTACCACCTAGCCATCCCTGCAGCTCTGTTTCTATTCAGATTTAACACCACTACCTTACGTCATTTCTTACGGCCAAATTATAGAGTATCAATGTATGCAGCTTCTGATTTACCCACCACATGACTTTCTTTGTTTAACCTTATTTTACACAATATTAGAAAAGAAATACTCAGCACTCAGTTATCAAAAATAATACTTTGTTTATTCTTTATAATTCTTTATTCCTACTTATTCCTACTTTAACGTACATTGTACTCATTGTTAGAAAGTGAGCTATGATTCTAGAATACCAGACATTTAATAAATTGCTTGACCGATTTAAGTTCAGTCAATCAATATGCATTTATTAATCAGTCACTTTGTGGCAGTTACTAAGTGCTGGGAAAACAAAAAGAGGCAAAAGATAGTCCTCAAAGAGCTTACAGTCTAATGGGGGAAACAACATGCAAAGAAATATATACAAAGGAAGCCACATACAGGATAAATAGGAGATTATTTTTAAAAAGGAAGGCACTGTAACCAAGAGGGCTTAGGGAAGGCTTCCCGTAGAAGGTGGGATGTTAGTTGGGACTTAAAGGAAGCCAGGGATTCTGAAACTTTTAGAAACACGCTTAAGTGTATGTTACCTGAAGTTCAGAAGTATTCCTATAAATTGTTTATAGGTGAATTTCAAGTTTAAAAAAAAAAACTTTGGTTTATTTCTTGAGTGTATTTTATGGTTTATATCTTCAAACTGGGTTTACACTTACATATTATTTCACTTCTTGAAGTAGAGTATTCCCTAAGAAGTATTTTTTGATATGTTTTTAATTGCTGAGAAATTATTTCTAAACTAGGTGACTATGTAACAGATCCCAGAAGAATCAAACTATCTACTAGCTAATTTCTTTTCCCTCAAAATTTTAGTAATGATTAATTCATGGTTTTAAAAAAACTCTTACTTTAGAATTCAAGAGAGATTTGTCCTATTTTTCTGAAACATTCATTTAAACTGTTGCCCTCCTAGCCATACCAGATCTCAAACTATATTATAAAGTAGTAATCATCAAAACTATCTGGTACTGGTTATGAAATAAGAGTGGTGGATCAGTGGAATAAATTAGATTCACAGGGCACAGTAGTAAATGATCATAGTAATCTAATGTTTGATAAATCCAAAGACCCTAGCTTCTGGAACAAGAACTTACTATTTGACAAAAACTGCTGGGAAAACTAAAAAAAATATGCCATAAACTAGGTATAGACAAACATTTTAACACTGTATACCAATATAAGATCAAAATGGGTACATGATTTAGACATAAAGGGTAATATCATAAGCAAATTAGGAGAGCAAAGAATAGTTTATCTGTCAGATCTGTGGAGAAGGGAAGAATTTAGGACTAAAAAAAAGAGATAAGAGAACATTATGGGATGTAAAATGGATAATTTTGATTATATTCAGTTAAAAAGTTTTTGCACAGACAAAACCAAAGCAGCCAAGATTATAAGGAAAGCAGAACACTGGGAAACAATTTTTACAGCAAGTGTCTCTGATAGAGCCCTCATTTTTCAACCCCCAGGGAATCAGCAAAGATAATAATTAAGAAAATTAATAACTTCAGCAAAGTCGCAAGCTACAAAATTAATCATCAAAAATCAGCAGCATTTCTGTACAGTAATACAAAGCACAAGACAATAATAGAAATGGAAATCTCACTCCAGATAACTACAAAATACCCAAAATATCTGAGGATCAGCCTCCCAAAGCACACAGAAGACTTATATAGATTCAGTTACAAAGTACTCCTTAAAGAACAATCTATGTAGCTAGAGGAATATTCAGTGCTCATGACTAGGCCATGCCAATATACCAAAATTGTCTTGTACTTTTAGTGCTATACCCATCAAATTACCAAGAATATAGTTCACAGAGATTGATAACATCATAACAAAAATCATTTGGAAAAACAAAATATTTAGAAAATCAAAGGAAATGATGAAAAGAAGTAAGGATAAAGGGAGAATAGCACTTCCAGACCTCAAACGATATAGAGAACTGAGTCAAATTTATAGGAATACAAATCATTTCCCAGCTGATGAGTGGTCAAGGTATATGAACAGGCAGTTTTCCAAAGAAGAAATCAAAAGTATCTATAATCATATGAAAAAACGCTTAAAGTCACATTTGGAACTCAAACCTTTTTTTAATGAATGTTAAAATTTATCTTTCCATGTATTGGAAAAAATAAAATACTATTAATAAATAAATAAACTGTTGCCAGCTGATCAGCTATCCGTCTGATAAATTCCTCAATATCAAATTGAAATTCAAAAGATTTCAGTTTTCAAATGTTTTAAAAGAATTGCTTTTTACATGGAACTGGGAAATAAGATATACAGGCACTGGGGTATAGAAATCCATCTTGCCCTACGAGAAAGTTGGGGGCAATGGGGAAAGATTTAAGAGAGAACAGATTAGGGGAAGGGGTATTCAGTAGGCTTGCTATTTTGGGGTGGGGGAGGGTAGGAGAAAAATTTGTAACTCAAAATCTTGGAAATGAATGTTGAAAACAAATAAATTGGAAAGGAAAAATATTTCAGTCTTCAGAAATTTAAAAATATGTTGGGTTGTTTGGTGGTTTTTTTTTTTAAGATTGAATCTTATTGGACATATGAAGTATGTCATGGAAAACACATTCGGCAGTATCATGAAGAAAAAGAAACTGGTCAGGTATGTTTTTCTTAAAGTATACTCAAACCTTGTCACATTTTCAGTCACACTATTTTGAAACTCTCAAAAGCGATTATCTTATAATAATCTCTATATGTGCCATATCCATCTTCTAGACTATGAGTACCTTGAATGTACTTTCTCTAAACCTTGTCACAACTAATGCCAAAAATCTGCAGTAGGTAAATGTATGTCAAATCAAATTGAACAAGAGTAAGAATGTTTAAATACTTTATTTTTAAAGTAATTGTATTAACAAAGACAGCAATTCATAAATACAGTTATGAACCAGTAAGTTCTACCCCTCTAAGTATTAGAAATACAAAGATTAATAAATAATATAGTCCTTATCCTCAAGGAACTGATATATAGACAAGTATAATATAAGTGTAATAGGAGAAAAAAGAGAGATTTTTAAAAGGTGCTTTAAGAAAATTTGAGGAATGAGAATATAATTTTCTGCTAGGAGGTCAAGAAAGGCTTTCTAACACTTAAAAACTCTAATCAAAGAAATAACTAATCATGACCTAAAGAACCAGTTTTTAAGACATGCTATCAGCTTGGTAGAGAGGTGATGATGGTTTTAAGATACAGAATGAAACATATATACTGAGGTATGACAAGTATGGAAATTTGTTTCATTTGCCTGTACATATTTGTTACAAGAGTTTTGTTCCTGCTTTGTTTTCTTTTTTTTTTTTTTTTCATTTTGAAGGTCAAAGATATAGGAAGAAGAGGATGACTTGGGATAAGGTTGCACCGTATTGCCCTCAAAATAAGAGCTGAGCAGAAGGAATCAAAGATAAACAGGATAGCTTTGAAAGTTACATGTTGAATTTATTTTATACTTAAAAAAGAAAAGCAAGCCCTATATCATGTTCACAGTTTCATAAACAGACTTATCCTTTTCTACAATGTACATGAAGATTATCTTTTTTTGTCTGCTATTAAGTTCAAATTTTTTTTTTTTTTAATGAGGAAAAAGTCTTCAGATAGGGGATAGCACTTAAACTAAAGAAGAAAGGATTCTGAAAGGCTGAGATGAGAAAGGCACAGGGAAGGGATTGAACTAAAAGATAACATGGTAATTAGAATAACTAAACAAAAGTCCACTATAGTTCAAAAGCAGATTACCTGAAGGGAAGTAATGTGAAATAGGGCTAGAAGGCTATGTTGGAACTAGATTAGAAAGGGGTTTAAATGCCAAGCCAAAGAGTTTGTCTTGAATTCCAAAAGAGTGAGCAGTATGGAGTTACGCAGGATTTTTAAGCAGAATGTAACAGGTATATACTGGAAATATTATTAAAGCAGCCTATTTAAAGAATAGATTGGTGAATGTAGAAGTAGGGATAGCTGCCCGAGTTAAGGTAGGCACAGTGTGAGGGAAGAAAAGGCAGTAGATGTGGGAATTATGGAGATGATAGTATCAACAGGATTTAGCAAATGGGAGACATAAGACCATGGGGGCCAGAGGGAGGGGAAAGGAAAAGTAGGACTCAAGAATTACTAAGATTTTGAGGCACTCAGCCTGGGAGGGTGGTAGTTCCAGCAAGGAAGATGATGAGTTCTCTTGAACATGTTGAGTTTGAGATAGCAGTGGAACATCCCATAAAAGTATTTAGCAGGTAGTTGGGGGTATAGGGCTAGGATTTAGAGGAGAGATTAAGGAAGAAGGGAAAAGAAAAAGCACACCATACTGAGAGAAAGAGCCACAGGGGAGCACAAGCCCTGATAACAAAGAAGGGAGAGAGTAGTCATTAGTATTAAATGCCACACAATGGTAAAAGAGGATGCTCACTAAAAAATGGACATCAGTTATAGCAATTAAGACATCATTGGTGATACTTAAAAGAGAAGTTTCAGTAGAGTTATGAGATTAAAGCAAAATGCTGAGGATTGAATGAGTAGTGAGAAAATGAAGATATATATCTAAGAGTTTAGCAGTGGATAGGAGAAAGATAGGACAATAGCTCAAGCAGATAACATGATCAAGGGAAGTATTTTTAAGGGTAGAAAAGACTTAAGGATATTTTTGGGCAGCAGGAACAGCTCTAGTATGTAGCAAGAGATTGAAGATGAGACAGAAAAGGAAAGATTGATGGGTCCCAAAAAAGAAAAATGAGATAAAAGGTATTATTTAGGGAAGCTATCTTTAGCAAAGATTCTCAGAATTAAGAATTAGAAGGAATTTGTAACCTTCTAGTCCAGCCTATACCTGAAAAAGAATCCCTACTGCAACTTACCTAATGACACCAGCCTTTGCCTAAAGAACTCCAGTGAGGAGAAACCTAATGCTTCCTAAGGTAGCCCACTCTCCTTCTGCACAGCTCTAGTTGTTAGGTTTTCCTGACATCAAGTGTGCCTTAGCAACTTTAATATATTAAATATATTAATATATTTAATATATTGCTTCCACTTCTTCCTTCTAGAACCAAACAAAATAGATACTAATCCTTCAACATGACAGTAATTTCAGTGACTTAAGAGTAGGAGTAGAGAAATAAAATGGTAGGGATGGCCCAGGATTGGAAGATGAGCAGGGTGCAAATAGTCCAAAGGGGTTCAAGGATAGAGAGCAATGCCTTGTTGAGCTAAGTAACTACAAAAAATTTTACTTCTTTTTTATCTTCAAATATAGAAAATAAATATCCAGGAGTACTTCCTTGGGAACAGGATGAAAAAGAGCCCACTAAAAGAAGCAGGTTTGTCATTGCATGATCATTTAATAAGACTGGAATCTCTTAAAGTACATGTTCAAGTAGAAATTTTTTCTAAGATGGTCTCAGAGACTCTGAATTATGAAAATAGTAAAGCTCCAGATTATTAGAAATTATTTCTGAGTCTTTTCCTTTCTTATTTTTTGTTTTGGTAAATACTGATTTTTTTTGTCCTTCACCTGTTTGTCTCAGGAAGCTATATTTGGAAATTTGCATGTGTACACACATACAAATATCGTGAAAGCAGTTTATGAAATAACTTTCAGAGAAAAATAGAAAAGCCAGAACATTGCAAAAGATCATTTTTAGTCTTATTCTGAATAAGTAAAGAGAGGGACCATTTTTCCATCTAAAGATTTTTTAAAATGTGATGATGTTTTATAGAATACAAAATTTTTTCAAGGAAGTAAACTTAAAATTACTGCATGTTGACCAATAAAAGTAAAACTCATATATGTATGTCCTATATTAAAATTTTCTTTCAGAAATATTTTAATGGAAGCCTTCAAGGAAGTTTGGAAGAACCCATTTATTTCAAATTTGGGGTTTCTAAGTTAATTGAAAACTTTGTGTCATTTATAACTGCATTATAAGTTGCTGCACTTACTTCATTCATTCTTACATTACTCCATAGAAAAAGAAGAAAAAGAAAAGGAAAAATCCAAAGAAAGTTCAAAGGAGGCAAGTGAAAAATACAAAGTTTCATTCTTGCTACCCGTTTATAATGAGGCCACTCTGTTAGGGTTTTGATTTACACAGTATTTCTCTTACTAACCAGTGTTTAGGATAGGGCAATATCTTTGACTGTTACTAAAGATAATGTAAACTATTGACTTATGTCTTCATATTGAAGTTAATTGCTTTTGTAAAAAAGCTTTAAGTATAATAGCATAGTCTTATTCATTTTTAAAGATTCTATAACACAAGCCTACTAAAGTTGAATTTAGGCAATCTGCTGTTAATATTATCGGTTCTATGCTCTGCCATGAGACTGTTAAAAGGGTATTACAAACAACTGAAATTAATATGGACTCTTTAAAAAATTCCCTTATGGGGCGGCTAGGTGGCGCAGAGAATAGAGCATGGGCCCTGGAGTCAGGAGGACATGAGTTCAAATCCGGCCTCAGACACTTAACACTAGCCATGTGACCTTGGGCAAGTCACTTAACCCCAGCTGCCCCTCCAAAAGAAAAGGCAAAAAAAATAAAAAAATTTCCTTAGGAATCAAATCAGTTACATTCCTGACATCTCCTATGTATAAGACAGGCCTTTAAATTGTAGCTCATCTAGAGTAACTACAAAGTTACCTGTGTTATTACAGATCAGCCTGAAGTGCCCATTCCCAGCCTTGAAGAAACGTTCCAAAATCATGTAGCTTGCCTTAATGTCCATCTTGGGATTCTTCAGTTTGTCCCTGGTATTTCAGCTATAAATGTGACCATTACAAATACTTAACCGAAATGATGTTTTTCTTCTTGCCCTAAATATTCTTTCAGCTACCTAATTACTGGCTTTGAAAAAGAATACTTGTGGGGAAGTGCCAGCCTTCAAATCTGGGGACAGGCAAATTATTTTCCTACAGTTTGTGTGAATATTTTAAGACTTCGGCAGTTTTTTAGGATTGAAGTAACATCATAAAAGAAAATAGAAAAATTGTCGATTAACAGGATAAGGTCTACTTCAGCAGAAGTTTTATTTTGGAAAAAATTTCTTCTGCTAAGATTGTTGAGTTAAACCAGGTTAGAAGCAGGAAGTCAGAAGAAAATGGGCAGCTAGAGGCATACACGCTGACAGTGATGAGAAATGGCAGTTAACTGACAACCTGCTGTCCAGAATGGATACAGAAAGAGAACCACATGGCCAGTTAGGGAAACAGACAGCCTGACAAGCCTCAAAAGCCTGTCAGGGCTTCCATGTATTGTTAGAAGGGGAGAGAGATGTTTGGTCCAAATCTCTGATGTCTTAAACGTGAAAGACTCCCAGTATGAAAATTTCTTTCTCCAATGCAGTTTTACTCCTTAGTCTCACCCTACTGAGTGTCACATAGGTGCCAGGGGCACCAACAGATGAAGTGATTTGCTTATGAGGTTGTAGAGCTATTATGAGTCAGGCGCAGGACCTCTGTACAAGTCTTAGTAACTCTAAGACTGGCCCTCTTTCCTCTAGACTTAATGGTGAAGAAGAAGAATAATTGATGTTCATAGAATAAACCTGAATAATTAAGGAAAATACTAGATTTATGTTTTATTATAGTTTGCTTTTTTAAGGCAGAAATTATAAAAATTTTAAAAATTTAGAAAGATTTCTGTCTTAAAGAGGCAAGCTTCAGTTATCTGAAAATTTCACTTAATGTGAAATGAAAACATAGTAATAATCACATAGATCACTCTCCTTACAATAATTCTATGAGGGAGGTAGTACAAATATTTTTATTCCCGTTTTAAATTTAAGGAAATCTTATGGAAAGACTTGGTCAACATTTGCACAAAATGAGTAAGCATGGATGGGCTGGAGTCTGCATTATTAGTATTTACTTCCAAATCAATGAAATAATAGGTCCATAAGTATTGAATACTTTAAAATAAGTTTGGGAGGAGGGGGGGTTATAGAGCCAAGAGGGCAGAGTAGAGACAGCAGCCCAAACTCTCCCAACATTCTCCTCCAAACAACTTTAAAATAACACCTCAAATCGAATTTTGGAGCAACAGAGTCAACAAAAGCTTAGGGTCAGAAATTTATCCAGCCTAAGATACCTTAGAAGGTTGTTAGAAGAGGTCTGTAACACTACAGTGGGGGCTAACCTGGAGTACACATGGCAGCAATACCAGAGTGTGGGTATTGGAGGTGACAGTGGCTGTAGAAACTTCAGGAACTCTCAGCCCACAGACAGTAAGGGAATCAGAAAATTGGTTCTAAAGAGATTACAGGGAGCCCTTCACTGGCCCTGGGTACAGGACCTGGCAGTTTGGCCGAGCTTTTGCCCATACAGAGTTCTGGGTTACAGTTCTAAGATAGAGAAGTATGCTTATGGTTGGTTACAAGGGAGCAGGCAGAGAGAAGCACTAGCCCTTGCAGCTGCAGGAGAGCAAGGGATCTGGTCACTGTTCAAGGGCTAAGACTAGCTGTAGCACTTGTGGCTGCAGGAGAGAAGGAGCCCTTCAAACATAGAACCTGAAAGCAGTAACCACAGTTCCTCACATGACACCACCTTGGAGCCACCAAAAACTTGCAAATCAATTCAGTCGAGAAATAGTCTGGAAAAATGAGCAAACAACAAAAAAAAGAACTTGACCATAAAAAGTTACTACAGGGTCAGGGAAGACAAACTCGGAGGAGGACAACAGTGTGAAAACAGCTACAGGTAGGGGCGGCTAGGTGGCACAGTAAATAGAGCACCAGCCCTGGAGTCACGAGGACATGAGTTCAAATCTGGCCTTAGACACTTAACACTTACTAGCCTTGGACAAGTCACTTAACCCCAATTGCCCTGCCTTCCCCCTCTCGCAAAAAAAAAAAAAGGAAAGAACTACAAGCAAAGTTTCAAAGAAAAATGCTAATTGGGTACAAGCTAAACAAGCATCCCGAAAGTGTTAAAAAGAGATGAGAGTAGAGGAAAAATTGGGAAAAGAGTGATGCAAGAAAATTTTGAAAAGAGAAATTACAGCTTGGTAAAAGAGGCACAAAAATGAAGAAAACAGCACCTTAGAAACAAAATTAGCCAAATGGTAAAAGAAGCACAGAATTTCACAGAAGAAAAGACCTCCTTAAAAAGCAGAATAAGCCAGTTAGAAAAGGAGGTACAAAAGTTCACTGAAGAAAAGAACTTTTTTTAAAATCAGACTTAAAGAGTTACAAAAACTCACTTAAGAAACTCATTCCTTAAAAATTAGAATTGGGCAAATGGAAACAAATGACTCAATGAGACATCAAGAAAAAAAAAACAAAATCAAAGAATAGAAAAATAGAAGAAAACATGAACTATCTCATTAGAAAAACAACTGACCAGGAAAAAAGATCCAGGAGAGAAAATTTAAGAATTATTAGACTATCTGAAAGCCATTATCAGAAGAAGAGCCTAGAAATCATATTTTAAGGAATTATCAAGGTAAATTGCCCTGATACCTTAGATCCAGAGGGTAAAAAAGAAATTGAAAGATTCTATGGATTATCTAAAAGAGATCTCAAGATAAAAAACTCCCAGGAATATTATAGCAAAATTCAAGAGCTCCCAGGTCAAGAACAAAATTTTACAAGCAGTCAGAAAAAAAAACAGTTCAAAGATCATGGAACCACAATTAGGATAACACAAGGTTTAATAGCTTCCACATTAAAGGAACAAAGGATTTGGAATATGATATTCCAGAAGGCAAAGGAGCTAGGATTACAACCAAGAATCACCTACCCAGCAAAACTAAGCATAATCTATAAAGGGAAATAAAATGTATATGTAATAAAATAGAGGACTTTCAAACAGTCCTAATGAAAAGACCAGAACTGAAAAGAAAATTTGACATTCAAACACAAGACTCAAGAAAAGCATCAAAAAATAAACATGAAAGAGAAATCATAAGGGACTAAATAAGGTTAAATTTATATTCCTATATGAGAAGATGATGCATGTAACTCCTAAGAACTTTATCTTTATTAGAGCAGTTAAAAGGAGTCTACATAGAGAGAGGGCACAAGAGTGACTTATTTATGTTGGAGTGATCTTAAAAAAAATGAAGGGGTTAGAGGATGCACTGGGAGACAGGAGACGGGAGAGAAGAACTCACCCATAAATTGGAAGTAGAGAGCAGAATCTATCGGAATCCAATAATATGTTCTTTACAGGAGGCACACTTGAAATAAAGACAAATAACAAAGAGTTAACGTAAGGAGCTAGAGCAGAATCTATTATGCTTCAGCTGAAGTTAAAAGGCTAGGGGTAGGAATCATGATCTCAGACAAAAGCAAAAGCAGAAATAGACCTAATTAAAAGAGATAATCAAGGCAACAACATTTTGCTAAAAGGGTACCATAGACAATAAGTAACATAAGAAAATTTTACAGCAAGTTTCTCTCATGAAGGCCTCTTTTCTCAAATAGATAGAGAACTGAGTCAAATTTATGAAAAATAAAGATCCATTCCCCAATTGATAAATGATCAAAGAATATGAGCAGGCAGTTTTAGTAGAAGAAATCAAAGCTATTTATAGTCATATTTGAAAAAAAACATTCTAAAGCACTATTGATTAGAGAAATTAAAATTAATTTTGATTTATCATCTTATACCTACCACAAATGACAAATGCTAGAGGGCACATGGGAAAATATGTGTACTAATGAACTATTGATAGAATTGCAAACTAGTCCAACCATTCTGGAAAACAGTTTGGAACTATGCCCAAAAGGTTATAAAACTGCCTTTGACCCAGCAATACCATTACTGAATCTGTATCCCAAAGAGATCTAAGAAAATAGAAAAGGATCTATCTGTACAAAAATATTTATACCTCTAAGTCTTTTTGTGGTGGCAAAGAATTAGACATTGAGGGGATCCACATCAGTTGGGAAAGGATTGAATAAGTTGTGGTATATGATTATGATGGAATACTATTTTGCTTTAAGTAATGAAAATGGGAATGGTCTCAAAAACCTGGGAAGGGGCTGCTAGGTGGTGCAGTGAATAGAACACCGGCCCTGGAGTCAGGAGGACCTGAGTTCAAATCTGGCCTCAGACACTTGACACATTTACTAGCCATGTGACTTTGGGCAAGTCACTTTACCCCAATTGACCTCCAAAAAGCAAAAAAAAAGAAAAAGAAAAACCTGGGAAGACTTGTATGAACTGACGCAAATGAAGTGAGCAGAACCAGAAGATCATTGTACACAGTAACAGCAATTTGTAACAATGATCAACTGTAAAAGATTTTGCTACTCTGATCAATGCAGTTCTAAAGGATTATGATGAAAAATGCTGTCCACCTCCTGAGAGAAAACTGCTGAACTCTGAATACAAATTGAAGTATAAATTGCTTACTTTCTTTTTCTTGATTTTTTTTAACTTGACTAATATGAAAATATATTTTGCATGATTGCACATATATAATTGATATATTTCTTGCTTTCTCAGTAGGTTGGGAAGAGGTGGAGGTAAGGAGGAAGAGAAATGGAACTCAATTTTTTTTTTATTTTAAAAATAAATAATAAATTTTTTAAAAATAAAATAAGTATTTTCAACTTTAGTAGGCTTGTGTGATCCAAAGACATTTGATAACTTATTAAGAAACACAGTAAGATTCAGAGGTAGGACTCAATCCTTGGACTTCTAACTCCAAGATTATTATCTATCTACTATATGCTATAATACTTCTAATATAAAAAGATATAGTTCTGTGTGAGCTTATCGATTTATTTCATTCTGTACAATTCTACAACTGGAGTTGTAGAGAATGCCTAATAAGGAAACTCCCTCTACCAGTGCAGATCATAAACTGTTAAGAAACTGAACTTCTTAAAGTTTTGCCTGGGACAGTAAGGAATTAAATTACTTGACCATGTTCACATGCCCAGTTTGTTTCTGATGCAAGATCAGAACCTGAGATATCCTCACATGGCTACCTCTCAAAAAAAAGTGTACCTTATTATATAGTATGTTATATAAAATACAGCATGAAATATATGGGCTATAAAAATGAAAATAAGACTCTGAATGAATTTGTAGTTCTTCCCCAACATGAATAAAAGCTTAGATTTAATATATATTTCGTGTATGTTAAGCATTTTCTTATAGTCTGTGCATGTGATTTGGGTTTTTGGTTGGGGCAGGGATTTAGAAAATAGTTAAAATATTGAAGAATACTGTATAACTTTTAAAAGGGACTTATTTTGAAATTAAGCATTACAATTAAGGCAATTTCATAATTCCATATAAAACTTGATTTGGCAGTATGTATACTTGGCTAGATAAGGATTCATAAATCAAAAAGAAAATTAACAGGAAGAGATCTTGAAAAATGACCTGTGCATTTGTGAACTCTTAATATATGTAGCTATTTTAAGTTACAAGAAATGTCTTTTGTGGTGGTTTTTTTCCTTTTCTTTTTAAGATTCCCACTAAAAATATTGAAGGCCAGATGACTCCCTATTATCCTGTGGGAATGGGAAATGGCACCCCTTGTAGCTTGAGACAGAACCTCCCCAGATCAAGTACTGTGATGTATATCTGTCATCCTGAAGCAAAACATGAAATTCTTTCAGTAGCTGAAGTTACTACTTGTGAATATGAAGTTGTCATATTGACACCTCTGCTGTGCAATCATCCTAAATATAGGTAAGGTATTTAGAGTTAATAGCATTACATCCATCTATCCTAAATATTTTCTCTGCCCTTTGTACACAGTAGCTTATGCCCTTGTTCTTATTTGAATAGGTTCAGATCTTCCCCAGTGAATGACATATTTTGCCAGTCACTCCCAGGATCACCCCTTAAGCCTCACAATCTGGTACAGTTGGAGCAGCAACAAGAAGTAATGAAGATCCCTTTTAGAAGAGCTAAAGAGGTATTAAAATGTCTCTTGGTGTTACTTAATGCTATTTTATTCCATGCTTTGTAGCACTATCTTAGTATATCCATGATTTCTGTAATTCATTCTCTTTTATGACCTAAACTATATTGGCTTTAAATAAGAAATTTTAAATTTTTAAAAATTTTTATTTCTCTTATTTCAGCTGCCCTTTTTATTCCATTTCATTTCTACCTTCCTTTTCCTCCTATAGAGCTTTAGGGTATTTTGAATTTTGTAGACACTCTATTCAGTTCTGTTCCTTCAAATTTCCATTTTTAACTTCAGATAGAAGCTTCCTGATCATTATGCATTTAAATAGACTTCAGCAGGTCATTAAAATATCATTTACAATGTACCAAAATATTTGCTTCATGAAAGAAAATGTGTGTGCTCTTTCTTTATCCAGTCACCAACAATGTCACTCTGGAAGGAGGAAAAAATGATATTATATAATGTATAGATTGTTTGAAACTTTATATTAAGAGTTTCCATTCCAAATGAAATCGTGGCCTATCTTCTTGGTAGCATTCTTAGTACTAGAGCCAGTGTGTTGTGTGGTAGAAAGAATATTAGACTTAGATTGAAAAAATCCTACATTTGAATTCCAGCTTTGTTACTTCTGCCTTTGTGACCTTGGACCCATGCCTCTGGAGTTTAATTTCTTACCTGTAAAATTAGGAGGTTGAATTAAATATCATCTAGTCACACGCACATACTGTGGTCTGTTATACTTACAGGTGACTTCGACCATGATGCTCAAAAAAATGCAACTTTCTTGAATTTTTTCAAGGAAGGAACAGTATAGTTTCAGTTGATACTATAAAGTTTCCACTTCAGTAAATGAAGTTTTCAGGAAAATGTGGGATCTAATGCTTTGAAAATATTTTTTCTAGCTTTTGTAACATTTCATATATCCTAAATATGAGTATTGCTTGAGTAATGTTCTAGGTTCCATGAATGGTTAAAACTAACTTGAATTACTGACATTTTTATAACTATAGTGAATACATAGCCTTTCTTTTTCAAGTTTTAATAGGTAAAATTTACTTTGAGTTTCAGGCTTTAAATCTATATAATTAAAATTCAGGTTCTCTCACTGCCCCTCACACCACTAATTTTTTTTACCCCTTTTCCCCTTCAGCAAAAAATAAGAATGGTTTATGCTTGCTTCTGAGTTTTTTAGTGTGCTACCTGGTGGTATACATCACATTCATTTAGCAATAACAAGATGGTCTTTTTTTTTTTAATTTTTTTTTTTATTTTAGTTTGCATCATTCATTTCCACAAGATTTTGAGTTACATATTTTCTCCCCCTCTTTCCCCCACCCACCACCCCAAAACAGCCATCCCAGTTTGTCCCCCCTCCCCCAGTCTATTCTCTCC
>CM053585.1:80426482-80458412 GCA_028646515.1 Pseudochirops corinnae
TGCTGTTCTTACTTTGCTTCTTATGCTTATTCTTACTCATGGTTGGTCAGTCCATGATTTTTTTTTTTAATCTCTATGTGGCTCTGCTTCCAGAAGGGAAAGCTCTGTCCCAAATCGCTGGGGTCCTCCCGGCTGCTGTAGCTCTCAGGAAGGTGCTGGGTCCCTTCCTACTTACTTCCGGCTCACTGGATAATGAAGACTCCAGAACTGAAAGCCCAAGACCGCGATCCAGATCCAGGCTGCTCATCGCGAGAGCACTCGGCCTCTGAACAATCGCTTAGTCCCCTTGCTGTCTGCAGGCCACGGGCACAGAAGCTGCAACGCAGAGGCGGGTGCAGAACCTCTGCCTTTTGCTTTCCCACCTTGGAGGCGTTTCGGCCAGATGCTTTTCTCCCCCAATTTCGCTTTTTCCCCCAATTTCACAAGTCCCACTGACCTCGTTCTGAACGCTGCTCACAGCTGCTGCTAATCCGCTCACCAGAGAGGCTCCTCCGCTCCCGTCCAGCCGCCCCGGGGCACAGCCGCGGCTTCGGGCCAGGCTGGTTTCGGTTCGCAGTGCTGATATGGTTCCTTGTAGCTGAGCTGACTTTAGTGGAAGGTATATTTGTGTGTATTTTGGAGTTCTAGGATTAGTTTAGAGTCATATTTTATGGGTATTTTGGGGTGGCTATGTGAGAGCTGTGATATGTTGCTGCTGCTATGCCACCATCTTGGCTCCACTCCCCTCGCCTTTAAAACTTGAAGTGGATAACAGAATGGATTAGAAGGCATATTCCAATGACATGTTTATAAATAACACACTTTAAACAGAGTCACATAGTTAAAATTAGGGACTAAAGCAAAATCTGTTGCTTCCGAATAACTCGGAAAAGCATGGGTAATACGGTATCAGGCAAGGTAATTAATAGTAGATATAGACTTGATTAAAAGAGTTAATAGAAAAACGACAATATGCTTAAAGGCAATATAGATAATGAAATCAGTATCAATACTTCATATATATGCACCAAATGATATATCATCTAAATATTTAAAGGAAAAGTTGATGCAATTACAGACCAGGGAAAATTAACAGTAAAATTTTAGTAGTTAAGAACCTCAGTATACTTTTGTAAAACAATAATACCAGCTAGCATTTATTAAATACCTGCTTCATGACTGCTTCCATGAAATTAAAAGACACTTTCTCCTTGGAAAGAAAGCTATGGCAAATCGGAACAGCATACTAAAAAGCAGATACATCACATTACCAACAAAGACCTATATAGTCAAAGCTATGCTTTTTCCAATAGACTGTATGGCAGTGAGAGTTGGGCTATAAGGAAAGCTGGAAATTTTTGAAAGTTCTTGAAAAGCAAGGAGATCAGATTATTCTGTACTTACAGAAATTAACTGATTGTTCATTAGAAGGACAAATACTAAAGCTGAAGCTTAAATACTTTGGCCACATAATGAAAAGACAGGACTCATTGGAAAAGACTATGATTCTGGGAAAGGTTGAAGGCAAGAGGAAAAGGGACAACAAAGGAGGAGATGGATAAATGGTGTCACAGAAGCAACAAACGTGAGTTTGGACAGACTTTGGGAGATAATGGAGGACAGAATGGTCTGGCATGCTGTGACCCATAAGGTCACAAAGAGTTGAACGTGACTGAACAAAAACAACAGTGTGTAAGCACTTTACAGATATTATCTCATTTGATCCTCATGACAACACTAGGAGGTAGGTACTGTTATCCCCATTTTACAGATGAGAAAGTTGAGACAGGCAGAAGTTAAATGATTTGCTCAAGGTTACATAACTAGTAAGTGTCTGAGGAGGGAATTTTTAACTCAAATCATCCTAATTCCACAACCATCACTATATCTACACTTTGTCACCCAGCTATCTAGATCTAGACAGATAAACAAAAAGGAAATTAGGGACCTCAGTGGAATTTTAGAAAAACTAGATACAGTAGCTCTCAGATGATTTCTAAATGAAAATAGAAAAGAGAAACACTTCTCAGCTTGCGGCATTTTTACAAAAACTGTGTATTAAGGAATAAAAACCCCACAAAGAAATGCAAAAAAACCAGAATATTAAACATCTTTTATGACTCACAACAAAATTATATTCAGTAAAGAAATTTTAAAAAATATTAAAATTGTTTCAAGACAAAGAATTCTAAAGAATTAGTGTGTCAAAGAAGAAATCATAGAAGCATTTGACCATTTCATCAAAGGAAATTAGAACAGTGAAATGATAAATCTTTGTTGATGCATAAAGCAGTCCTCAAGGGGAAATTTATACCTCAAAATGTTTTCATCAGCAAAAGAAAGGACAAGTAAGTGATTTTGGTATTTGGCTTAAAAAAAAAAACTAGAAAAATAGCAAATCCCCCCAAAAGGTCAACTAAATACAAAAACAGAAATTCTGAAAGGCAGTAGGGATTAATATACATGAAAAAAAAATTGAATTGATAAATAAAGCTAGAAGTTAGATTTTTTTTTTAAAAGAAAAGATGAGCTAGTTTGCATTTTAAAAAGAAAAACTAAATTACTGTATGAAAAGTATAAAAGAATTAACAACAAATGGAGGAATAAAAGAAATTATTAGAAACTATTTTGCCCAATTAAATGCCAACAATATACAAATAAAATAGATGAAAATTTACAAAAACACCATATGTCCTAGAATTTAAATAACCCAGTTAGAAAACGAAATTGAATAAATCATAAATGAATTCCCAAAGAGAAAATAAGACTAAATGGATTTAAAAGTGAATTCTAGCAAACATTAGAGAAAAAACCTGATTACAGTATTACATACGTTGGCATACTACTAAATTCCTTCACTGATACAAAGATGATCTTGATCATTAAACCAAAAAGAGAGAAAACAGAAACAGAGCTATAGACCAATATCTCAAACGATTCCAGCCTCAGAATTTTAAATTAACAAAGAGGCTATCACAACGCATCCAAAAGAAAGTGTACACTGACTAGGTTTAATTTAGAACAAGAATGTAGAATTGGGTTAATATTGGAGAAACTAAGTATAATCTACCATATTAAAACAAAATTGATTTAAAATTTACATTATATCGGTTACAAAAAAAAGCATTTGACACAAGACAACGTTAGTTTCTCTAAGAAACATAGGAATAAATGGACTTTTCCTTAATAAGGTAAATAACATCTATCTAAACTCAAGAGCCAACATTGTATACAATGAGAGAAATGAGACCTTTCCACTAATGTTGAGAGCTAACCAAAAATGTCTTTAACACCACTATTAGTTGACATACTAGAAATGCTATATCAAAGCACAACTTTCACTTTGCAGATAATAAGGTGATGCATAGATCAACATAGTCAACTAAAAATTAATTGAAGCAAAAACTTCAGCAAAATAGAAAGATATAAAATAAACTCACAGATCACAGAACTTTATTCAGCCTTTCTGTATGCCAGCATAACCCAGTAGGAGGTGACAGAGAAATTCCATTCAAAATAACCACAGAATATATAAAATATTGGAAAATTTGTGCCAAGACCCACTGAAACTATATGAATACAACTATAAAACATTCTAGAGAAGTAAAGACAGGCATAAGCAATTGGAGATATATTAATTGCATGTGGTTAGAATGTGACAATATAATGATAATGACAGTAATCCCTGAATTAGCTTCTTCAGTGCCATCCCATACTACAAAAGTATTGTTTTACAGAGCTAGGAAAAAATAAAATTAATTGGGAGACCCAATGGGTCAAGAATTTCAAAGAAAATAGTGGGAGGGGAATAGTGAGAAGGAAGGAATGAAAGCAGTACTGATCTCAGATTACAAAGGTATGATCATCAGAACTGTGGTTAAAAAATAGGAGAGTTGATCTGTAGAATAGATCAGGTACATTACCTATAGAAACAGTAACTACTGATATAATGATTCTCAGACAAAAACTGCAAAGTGGTTTAGCAGAAATTAAGTTTAAACCAATACCTCATACCATATACCAAGGTAAGCTCCAAATGTATATATGACCTAGATATAAAAGGTTATATCATAAACAAATTAAAGGAACAAAGAAGGAAACAGTTTTGGATGGGGGAAAGTTCCTGAGTAAACAGTGACTATGGTGTATGAGCAAGTAGTTTTTAAAACAAGAAAAATCAAGCTGTCAACAAACATATGAAAAATACGCTCCAAGTCCCTGGTAAGAAAAATCCAAATTCAGACAGCTTTGGTCTTTCCCCTCACAGTCAGCAGATTGGCAAAGCCAACAAAAATGGGAAAGTGACAGTTGTGGTTGGAGGGAATGTTCAGAGCACGCTGATGCACTGTTGATGTAGCTGTGAAGCTGATCCAGCCATGCTGAAAAGCAGTTCAGAACTATATCCCAGCAGTACCACTAATAGACACATACCCCAAAAAGATCCAAGAAAAAGAGAAAGAAGTTTTACATATGAAAATAGAGCAATTCTTTTTTGTTATAAAAAAGTACTGGAAACTATCACGTGGAGCCCATCAATTGGAGAAAGGCTGGACAAATTCTAGTATATGAGTGTAATGGAACATTATTGTGCCCTAAGAAATAACAAAAGGGACAAATTCAGAGAAACCTGGAAAGGCTTTTAGGAACTGATGCAGTGAAGTGAGCAGAATCATGAGAACAATTTATTTAGTACTTACAGTGTTATAAAAGAAAACAACTTTAAAGGTCCTGAGAACTTTGATTAATGCAATTACCAGCCACAGTTCCATAAGACTGGGGATGATGCCTGCTTCCCACCTCTTAACAGAAGCGTACAGAATGAGATGTACATTTTCAGGCATACTTGACTACTTGTTACCAAGGAGAGAGTGGAAGGATGGGGAGAGGAAGTAGTGATACTGTTGCCCAGAAATATCCAAATCAGCACCAATGAAATCTTTTTTAAATGTATAGGGAAAAAACGGAAGGAATTTCAGAGGGAGCCACAAACAAGCAGGACAGTTTTAAAGCTCAAATGTTGACTTTGCCATATACTTTTTTAAAGTTTTACCTAATAGAAATGTGTGATTTTGTATATAGTCGTCTTCTGCTTTTTTGCATATGGAAATGTTTATTCTAAAGTTAATGAGGAACACAACATAGTAAGAAAATATACAGGAAAACTTGTCAATTTAGATTGTAGTAATTTGAAATTTGTAACTGAGCCTGCATACTATCTAGAATACATTAAAGGGAGGGTGTACTCATAAGCAAAGCAAAATAGTGGGATGTGGCTAACTTTACTTAATAGAGAAAGCATAGTTTACTGCTAGAGCATTTTATAATATACTAATTGAATTGTGCATGTTACCTATAATTAGGGCATTGAGGAGGACCAAAACTTGGCAAACATTATTTGCAGTAAATTTAAATTACAATATATACTTAAACCTTAATTTTTTTCTTTTAAAATTCACATATTTATAAGCCAGTTTTTTCCTTTTAAAATACTTTGTAAGCCAAATTTTATACTAGTTCAAAACTGACCTTATTTATTTATTCTGAATCAATAAACTTTTGCTTTATTAATAACAATTGGTTTCCTTCTCTGTTGGTAGGATGGTATCACATTTTTATGGGAATGGAGATATTTGTGATTTAACTGACAAACCAAGACAGGTCACTGTAAAACTAAAGTAAGTTTAACATTTGCATCATCCTTTATACATTTTTAATCAACTATGTAAAAACAAAATTTTCATAAATGGAGAATATACTTCTAAAAACAAGTCCTATTTAAGATTACACAAGATCTTTGCTTTATTTTTTTTTCTAAGTTAAAGCCCTTTAGTGGTTTACTTTATAGCTTAAAACAAACATAAGTTTTCATAGTTTGTGGAAGTCCTAAAGTATTTTTTTATTTGTTTTAGATGTAAAGAATCAGAATCACCTCATGCTGTTACTGTATATATGTTAGAGCCTCATTCCTGCCAGTACATTCTTGGAGTAAGTACAATAAATGTCATAAATTCAGTCTTGGATCAAATCTAGAATCTAAATTAAGGCCTTGGACTACCCTACAAGGAGCACCAAGACTATATTCTCATGTCCAAAAGTAACTTTTCATAGATTGAGAACCTTAAAAAATCTTAGAGGCTCCCTCATTTTACAAATTTCTCTGGCTTTTCCCATCCCTAGACTCTGCTCTGCCTACTGACCTCACTAGATTCCTTTAAGCCCTAACTAAAATCACTTCTTTTACTGGAAGTCTTCCCCAGTCTCTCTTAATTGTAGTACCTTCCCTCTGTTAATTACTTCCTATTTATCCTGAATATAGTTTGTTTTATATTTGTTTGCATGTTGTCTCCTCCAGTTAGATTGCAAGCTCCTTGAAGGCAGGGACTGTCTTTTGTCTTTTTTTTTTTTTTAATTCCCAGATCTTAGCATGGTGCCTGGCACATAGTAGGCACTTCATAAATGTTGATTGGTTAATTGTTTGAAGCTGAGAGAGAGGTTAACTTATCCAGGATCATATAGCTATTTAGTTCTGAGACAGGAACTCAGGGTTACCTGATGGCAAGCTCACAAGCACCAGCTAGCTGCCAGGTTTTTTTTGCCAGACTTTCTCAACTTTTTAAAAGTCCTGCTCATGTCCAAATCCCATAGTAGTGTTCTAAGTAAGAAGCCAAATTACTTTAGATTAACTTTCCTTAATCTCTCTGAAAAGAAACATGGGGGCTAAGGGTTGGGGAGACAGTCCCTACTCTCAGGGAGCTGATATTCTAATATCAGTAAACATTTATGAAGCACAAACATTTATCAAACACTAGCTTTTTGAAGATTAAAAAAAGGGGGGCAAATAGCATTCTCTGCCCTCCAGGATCCCACAGTCTTTCAGGAAAGACAAGCAAAACAATATATACAAACAAGCTATATGCGGGTTAAATAGGACATAATTAACAAAGGGATGGCACTAGAATTGGGGGGTTGAGAAAATCTTCCTGTAAAAGATAGGATTGTAGTTCAGACTTGAAAGAAGCCAGGGAAGCCAAAAGGGGGGGGATGAGGAAGGAGAGCATTCCAGACATGGAGGACAGCCAGAAAATATATACCAGAGGCTGAGAGATGGTGTCTTGTTCATGGAACAGCCAGGAGGCCAGTGTCACTGGATCTAAGTGTATATGTTGAGGATTAAGGGAAAAGTAGGAATGGTCTAGGTTATAAAAGGCTTTAAATTCTAAACGGCATTTTGTATGCTCCTGTAGATAACAGGGACCCACTAGAGTTTATTGAGTAGAGAGGTGACCTGGTCAGACGTCTGTGTTAGGAAAATCACTTTAGTGGTTAAATTCAGGGTGGATTGGATTGGGAAGAGACTTGAGGCAGGCAGACTGACCACTGGGCCATTATCATAGTCCAGGCATAAGGTGCTGAGGGCTTGCACCATAGTGGTGGCAATGTCAGAGGAGAGAAGAGTGCATATAGGAGAGATATTATAAACATGAACTCAATAGGCAGTTATATAACTATATTTTACAGTTCTCCTTCAAACCAGAAAGAAGATCTGGGCAAGCTTTCCAGTTCTGACTGTTTAAAAGTATTCTTCTCCCCCACCAGTAATGGAAAGGATAGCTCTTCTTCTTGCCCATTTATCCTAATGACATCTAAGAATTCCCAAGAGATTTTTGTTTTCCTTATTGAGAATAAAGAACAAAAATAGAATAGTATTTTGCATTATCCCTTCAACAACTTTATGAGGCATAGTGGCATTGCTACATAACAAGAAAACTAAAGTAATAAGTATCTTAAGTTTATTTGCTGTCAAAGCCATGTTTAGAATTTGTGGTATATGTTTCTTCTACCCTTGAATTTAATATCTTTACCTCATGTGTTACTGCCTAGATTCCTCTTGCAGGAATATGTACCCCCTTCTAAGATATTAAAGGAGCTACTTTCTTCAAAGGCTTTTTAACCCTTCTGATTAATTATTAGTATTACCTATTGCATTAAATCCATGAAGGAGCATGGTGTAATTTTTTAGCAGATCTTTTTATTAGTAAGGATATATCATCCTGAAGCTAGGTCTTCCCTGACAGTTATCTAGATAATACAGACTAAAGCTTCTTCATCCTGTTTTTGTCTCAATTATCCATATTATTATCTTGCCATAGTTTTTATATTCATTTTGTCAATAGTGACCTGGCTTCTGTCTCTTTTGTCTATCTCTACCTGTACTTCCTGCTCCAAAGAGTTAAGAGTTTTATTCCTCCAAAATCTGAACATATTCCCATCAGGATGCCAATTTATGATGGAACCAAAGATTACCTAGGGATTTTTAGCAGAATGGCATGGCAGAGTGGGACCTCCAAGTTTCCCAAGGAGGGATAAACCAGCTCAGGTCATAAACTTGGTGGATCCAATGCATATTGTTTTACAGATCTTTATCCTTCAGAATTGTTACTTGAGCAAGATTTATTTTTGAAACACATTACCTAGACAATAAGACAGAACCTTTAGGCAGTGTACATGTTTCTCTAATGAGTTTTCACAAATCTAAAGGAAAAATAAATAAGAAAATTTAAAGAAAGGAATTGGTAAGACTCTATTTGTTAAAGACGTGCAGATTCCTGAATGAGAATATTAGAGAACATGTATTTCTAAGGTTCCCATGGAAATTTTACAAACATCTATAACATGCAAAAATTGATTATTTGCTAGAACGTAGAACTCAAACAAATGCAGAAAGGCAGACATATAGAACATATTTTTTGTAGACTGTAACTCTTTAAAAAGCAATCAGTAATGGAAATATAAACAAAAGATATGAGTAAGTGGAAATTAATAAGACATCCTAAATGATGACTTAGTCCAACACAAAAAATAAAGAATAAAAATTATTAGGCAACATAAGGTTTTTAAGCTGTAGCTCAATTGGAGGGAAAAATTGTATCACTGAATGTTTACAAAAGGGTGCACTAGCAAAAAAAAAAGACTTTGGGGGGAATATTTAGTAATTACAAAAAAAAGAACAAAAGACATTTTGAAAATTAAAGATAAGATGAACAGAATTAAACTGATGAAGCAGTGGGGTTTAAGATAGAAAACTCACAAACCCTTTACTATATTGATTTTAAAAAAGACGAAAAACCCAAATTATCCAAATGACAAGTAGCTGTTTGCATCAAATAGAGAGGAAGTAATTTTCAAAAAACTGACAAACCTTACATGAAATGGATGAGTATCTACAAAAGGATGCCAGCAAAACAAGCAGTAACCCAATCAGAAACCCAGTTTCTATGGAGGAAAATAAACCCAAAACTCCAGATCCTGAATCATTTACAAATAACTTCTGGCAAACATTTAAATTTTTTTTAAATCATATTTTATTTTCCCCCCACTTGCACATTAAAACAATTTTTTGACATTTGGGGGTTTTATTAAGTTTTGAGTTACAAATTCTATCCTTCTCTCCTTCTGTCCTTCCCTTCCCTCCTCCCTGAGAAAGTAAGCAGTCCAATATAGGTTATACACATGCAATCACATAAAACATTTCCGTATTAGCCATTTTCAACAAGAAGACTCCAAGAAAAAGAAGGAAAAAAAGACAGTATGCTTCAATCTGTATTCAGACAATATTAGTTCTTTCCCTGGAAACGGGATAGCATGTTTCATCATGAGTCCTTTAGGATTGTCTTGGATCATAACTAAGAGAATAGCTAAGTCACTCGTAGTTTTTCATTGTACAGTATTGCCATTACTATGTACAACATTCTCCTAGTTCTGCTCACTTCACTTTGCATCAGTTGGAGTTGGGAGATGGAGTATTGCATGTGAGTTGAAGAACAACAAGGAGGCCAGTACTAGTGGACCTCAACGAATGAGGGCAGGGAGAGGTGGGGAAATAAGGTATAAGACTGGAAAGGTAAGAAGGAACCAGGTAACAAGGGACTTTCATAGCCAATAAAGGATTTTATATTTGATCCTGGATTTAATAGGGAACTACTGAAAGTGACTAAATATGAGGAGAGTGATATGATCAGGCCTGAACTTTGGGAAGATCAATTAGACAGCTGAGTGGAGGATGGCCTGGAGTAGAGAGAGAACAGATAGGGAGAAGGGCATATGTGAGAGATACTACAAAGGTTGAAAGAACAGGACTTTGTCACTGATTATATATAATGAATGAGAGGGAGGAATCAAGGATGACACCTAGCTTTCAAGCTAGTTCTATGATTCGGGGTAAATCACTAACCTCTCTCAGCCTCAGTTTCCTCATTGCATTATGAGACTCAAATGAGATTTATAAAACATTTTTAAAATCTCAAAATCCTTCATAAATGTTAGCTATTATTATCTTGCTCTGTTTACATCAGTAAATCCATATGGATAAATTAACTAAAAATTAGAAGAGAATGGAAGGTTATAGCTCCCACAACTGTGTAGTTAAGGGACATGACAGTATTTTATAAAAGACAAAATTACTCGGGTTTCATTAAAAAATACTTTTCAAATAAAATAAATGCAGGTAGAATAAATTATTGAATAGCAAAAATATTTGCTAAAACACTTCTGACAAATGTCCAGTATCTAAAATCTACAGAAATTTGACAAAAATCTTTAAGATTAAGAGCCATACTCCAACAAATGGTCAAAGACTATGAATAATATTGCAAAAAATAAATGCAAATTGTTAGCAATCATTTCTAGCAATGTTCAGTATCACTAATAATCATAGAAATGCAAATCAACTGACACACCACCTGGAACTCACTGACAAACATGGTAAAGGTGGAAAGGTTCAGTGCAGGAAAGGACATGAGAAAACACTGTTGATCGAGGTTTGAATTAATTCAACTAGTTGGCAAGCATTTAATCAGTGCTTAGTATGTGTGAGATATTGGGCATACAAAGAAAGGCAAAAACAGCCCCTGCTCTCAAGGTCCTCAACTATCTTGCAATACAGTTTAAAATTATGAATGAAAGAATGGATAAGTGAGCACTTATTAGGTATTTGATATATTCCAGGCACTGTGATAAGTGTTGGCAATGCAAATATTAAGAAAATAAACAGTCTTAGCCTTCAAGGAACTTACATTTTAATCAGGGAAGATAACACAAGGGGAAAGATAACTAGAGACAGGAGGCTTTTGTTTTTGTTTTGTCCTATGGAAGTGGAAGGAGAGGGCAGGTTCATCTGCAATAGCAGATAGCTAGTAGAATAGATTGGAATTGTTTGTAACCTTTGAACTAGTAGTGCTACTATTAGGTTCATACCTAAAGGCAATTATTGACAAGAAAAGTCCTGTTGATACAAAAATATTCAGAGCAGCACTGTTTTCAAAAGCAAAATATGGAAACAAATCGTGATTGCAAATTGGGGAATGTCTGAACAAATTGTGGGAGGTGACTGTTTTGGAAGATGGTATGACCTTAGACATTCATCCTTTTAACAAATAGAACTAATTGAAGTTGCATATACTATCAATCTCACTAACTTTTTTGCATTGTTTTATTTAATTGTTTAATGGTAGAATTCATTGGAGAATCAACTAGACATTTGTATGATATGTTGAAACGAGTTTTTAATAATATCAAAAGAATAATATCAAGTTGTTGAACCAAAACAGTGAAACATAAATTATTTCCATCCCTTTGTCTTAAAGACTATATTCAGTAAATAATACTTTATTTTTGTTCTGTAGGTAGAATCTCCAGTAATCTGTAAAATTTTAGACACAGCTGATGAAAATGGACTCCTTTCTGTTCCAAGTTAAAAGACTAATGAAGTCAGAAGAATGAAGATCACTAAAAATCACCATGATTTCTACTTTCCATGGCCAATGACCTCATTAGAGTTCTCAGCCAATGGAGCTTGACAGATGGACAATTTAAGGGGACTCTTTGAACCACTTTGTGAATATATATGTGTATATAAGAGGTTATTGATAAACTTTTAAAGCAGTTTTGTCTTACTCATTTCATTCGTGTTGTGAATTAGAAGTTTTGTAAAAATAAGTGTTTTTTCTCTCTCTGAGGTAAGAGGTTTCAAAAATAAATCTTGCCCAAGAAAGTTAATCAAGTGTCATAACCATTGCTAAACAGGCAAGTTTTTAAACTGATTAATCAAGCTGGTATTATTGATGCCTATTCTGGTTGAGGAAGTGAACACTATGGTTGAAGATAACTTTTCCTCTTTTGATCATCTTCAAGAAATATTGATTTGCAATAGGTCATTTGCTTCTATGACCAATTATTGCTTATATTTCCAGTATGTATTAGTGTGGTCGCTTCTTCCCTTCAAAGTACATATCCTAGTATAAACCATACACTTTCAAGGATTCTGCTGTATTTCCTATTGTTTTAATCTATTAGTATATACATTATTCTGACTCTCTTGTACTTGATGATTATAAACTGTATATTTTAGGTCCTGGGATCATAGATGTAAATCCAGAAGGGACTTCAGACACCACCTAATCCAGGCTCTTCGTTTTACAGATAAGCCTCCCTTGAGGCCTAGGGAGGTGGAGTAATTTGGATTCCATCACAAAAATAGGACACATCAGAGGCAGGATTTGAACCCAGTCTCTTCTCCAGAGCCAGTGCACTTTTACAACATTATTTTATTCCTAAATAAAATATTCGCAACCAGCCCCTGTCATGTAATCAGTGTTATTCAGGATTGAGATTTTCCATTCCTTTACTTGTTTTCACATCTTGTCGTATGTCTGTTAGACATCTTACTTCATCGTACTTTTACTGCCTGTGTCAGAAATAAGAGTAAAAAAGAAAACAATGACAGGAAATTCATTTATTTTCCTATTTTAATCAGTTCTTGTCAAAGGACCATTCACAAATATGTCTTAGTATTTTAAAACTATTTTCCTGAAAATGATGAGACTTGAATAGTTCAGTAAATATTTGAGTCTCCTGCTTGAAGTGAGACCACAAGACCACCAATTTATGGCCGATAGGAATTTCAGATCCAAAGGATTACCCAACCCCCTGATTTTATAAAGAAACAGGTCCAAAGAGGGTAAGTGATTTGTTAAAAAGCCTAACAGGCAGGAGAGCAAGAATTTTAATTTGGACACTGACTCAATCCAGCTCTGAGCTGATGGAACCCATTTTTATTGGTGAGATAGTGTAAATTATGCAGTATTTATCTAGGTATTTACTTTCTAGCCATTATAATTGAAATCAGGGCATTTCTTGGTGAGTTTGTCCTTTTAGCACTCCTTATAATGATAGCCAGAGTGCATATTTTGTCCTTTCTAGGATCTGTTAGATTCAGATTGTCCAAAAACTGACCCTTGCTGTTAAAATGAAACCCCATAAGGAACTTAAGAGGGGTCAAAATGACTAAAGAGGTGGAAAAAAATACATGATCAGCAGAGTTAAAGGAATCGAAGCTTAACCTGAAAAAGAGAAAGCTAATGGTAATAGCAGCTCAGAAGACTCAGACCAGCTCTTGTGGTGAATAAACCTGGGCTTCTATAAGGAATAATGTAGATAGAATCAGAACTTTAGAAGAGACCTTCAACTCAAAAGCAGTGTGATAAAAGAAAAAGAGCACTAGAGATGAAGATAACTTGTGTGTTCAGCCCTTGGTTGTACAAACAGCTAGATCGTGCAGTAGATAAAGCCCTAGACTTAGGAGTCAAGAAGACCTGAGTTTAAATCCAGCCTCGCTTATTAGCTGTGTGAACCTGAACAAGTCACTTAACCTCTGTTTGCTTCACTTTCCTCATCTGTAAAATTCGAACAATAATAGCACCTATGTTCCAGATTTGTTGTGAGGATAACATGAAATACTATTTCAGTGCTCAAGTGCTATATCTATGCTCTTTTTACCACTTAGTACCTTTGTGACTGTGGGCAAGCCTCAACTTTTTGAGGCTCATTTTTCTCACCTGTATAATGAGAATGATAAAACTGTACTGCCTACCTCAGAGTTGTTGTGAGGTGTTATCATAATTGTCATTAAAGATTGTGACTAAATTGGAATAGGCCAAGCAAAAGACTGACTTTGAAAAGAGACAAATAATGTTTCTTCGATGTTTGGGCTCTTATCCTGACTGAGAAGATCTTGAATTCTCTTCTAGCTCTGTGATTTTGTTAAAGTAGGGATTGCCAAGGACATGCGCATGCGCACACACATGTTATCTAAAGGCAATGAAAATTAACTCCTCTTCCCACAAAAGGTTGGAAACCCCAGTGTTAGGTGGGAAATATTTTAGCTTTTCAAGAATCCACAAGGTAGCGCTTTTACCATATTTCTTAGAAGACATTAGGCTATAGTTATGAAGAGCAAGCAATAAAATTTTTTTTGTTAAGCTTGACATCAGTGACTGCTTCCTACAAGAGAAGTCTCCACTTCTTTGGGAATCTATTATTATAGTTATAACCGATGTTATCAGTTGCACAATAGGCTGTTTGAAGCTTTTAAAGTGTGTCTGTCGCACACCAATTCCCTCAAAACTTGACCTGATAGTAACCAAAACCTAGCCCAAAAGAACTTTGAACTGAACAGAGAAAAAGAAATGTGAATTCAATTCAATAAACATTTATTAAACACCTGCTATGTGCTAAGTTCTAGGGAACAAAAAAAAAGAAGCAAAAGATTGTACCTACCATCAAGGAGCTTATAGTCAAATGGGGAAGACAACATGCAAACAAATAAATATAAAGCAAGCTATATACAGGGTAAATCAGAAGTAATTAACAGAGGGAAGGCACCCAACTTAAGAGCAGCTGGGGAAGGCTTCCCATTGGAGGTGGGTTTTTAATTGGGAGTTTAGGAAGTTCAGTAGTCAAGAGGGGAAAAGGGAGAGTGTTTCAGGCATGGGAGATAAGCAGAAAAAAGGCTGAAATCATCTTTTTCATGGAATAGCCAAGAGACCAGTGTCACTGGATCAAGGGGGTATGTATTAGTGAGGTGTAAGAAGACTGGGAAGGTAGGAGGGGGCTAAGTTATGAAGGATGTTGAATGCCAAACAGAGCATTTTGTATTTGTTCCTAGAGGCAAGGAAGCCACTGGAATTTATTGATAGGGGGATTGGTAACATGATTAGGCCTACATTTTAGGAAAATCACTTCAGTGGCTCAGTGGAGAATGGATTGGAGTGGGGAGAGACTTGAGGTAGATAACGTCCATCAGCAGACTATTGCAATAATCAAGGTGATTATTGAGGTGACAAGAACCTGCACTAGTGATGATGTCAGAGAAGAAAAGGGGATGTATTCGAGAGATGTTGCAAAGATGAAATTAATAAGTCTTGGCAACACTTTAGATATGGGGGGTGAGAGGTAGTGAGAAATATGAGAGACTAAGAGGATGGTGTTGCCCTCAATAGTAATAGGAAAGGTAGAAGTGGGAGAGGGAAGGTATAGGGGGAAAGATAATGAGTTCTGTTTTGGACATGAGTTTAAAATGTCTGCTGGTCATCCAGTTTGAGGTGTCTGAAAGGCAATTGGAGATGAGAGACTGGGGGTCAGCAGAGAAATTTGGGCCAAATAATTGGATTTGAGAACATCAGCAAAGAGCAACTAAATCCATGAAAACTGATGAGATCACCAATGAAGTAGTATAGAGGGAGAAGAGAAGAGGACTCAGGACAAAACCCTGAGGGACACCTACAACTAGAGGACATGATCTGGAGAAGGATTCAGCAAAGGATTCACTACTACAGGAGGGCAAACTAATAGGAGAAAACTAGGAGGAAGTAGTATCTTGAAAACCTAAGAGAATGTCAAGAAGAGAGTGATCAACACTGTCAAAGGCTGCAAAGGGGTTGAGGAGAATGAGAATTGAGAAAAGGGCGTTGGATTTGTCAGAGATCATTAGTAATTTTGGAGAGAGAGTTTTAGTGGAATGATAAGGTCAGAATCTAGGTTGTAAGGGGTTAAGAAGAGAATGAGAGAGAAAATGGAGACACCCATTATAGAAAGTGTCTTCACAAAGTTTAACTACAAATGACAGAAGAGAAATAGGATAGTTAGCAGGAATAGAAGGATCAAGTAAGGGTTTTGTTCAGATTAGGGAAGACATAAGAACGTAGGCAGTAGGAAATAAGCCAGTAGAGAGGAAAAGATTGAAAATAAGTGAAAGAATGGGTATGACAGAGGTGACAGTCTGTTGGAGGAGACAAGATGGAATGAGATCATTTGAGGGGGTAACCTTGGTAAAGAGCAAGGTCACTTCATCATGGGAAACAGGAGAGAAGGAGAAAGTAGTGGAAGGCAACTGAGTGATAGGAAATGAGAAAAAGAGAAGAGGGAGTTCATTGTCAATGGCCTCATTTTTTTCCGTAAAGTACAAAGCAAGGTTCTGAGCTGAGAGAGTAGGGGGAGACAGAGAGCCTTTTGGAAGAGCTGCTGTGGAGAGTGATTAATAGTCAATTGATAAAGGAGATATTAATAGGATTGCCTAGAAGCTGTAAGGGCGTAGTTGAGGTTATATCACATAAATTTGTAGTGAAACCAGTCACAACAGTTGTATCACTTTCTCCACCTTCGTTAAGCACAGTGTGTATAGGCACAAAGGTGACAAATGGTGGGAGTGATCCAAGATTCAGGTTTGGCTAGGTGTAATCAGTGATATAAAGGGGTAAAAATTCAAGAGAGGAGGACAGTGTAGAGTTGAAATGGTTCACCAAGAAGTCAAGATGGAGAGAAAAGAAGAAAGTGGCTAGTATAGAGGAAATGGCCTGAGAGAGAATTGAGGGGGTCAAGGGATTGGGGGTCATAGTGAGGAGGAAGTGTTATAACAACTTGACCTACAGTCAAGAACTGGTGTTTCCAGATTCTGACTTCATTTCTCTACATTTCAATTAAATATGGAAATAAGAGATAATATCTGCTCTCTACTGTACAGAGAGGATATGAACATTGCTGAGTTTCTAAGATGGAAATTTTCAGATTTAGTTTTGCCACACTGACATAATTTAAAGTGGAAAGAATATTTATCTGCCCCCTTTTTTTTAGATAGTTCTGAAGAACCAGAAAGTAGTTTATAAAGATGTCAGGTTCTTTTTCCAGTTTAAGAACTAGGTAAGAAATTTAAGCAGGAAGTCTTCCCTAACTGATTTTAATTCCAGTGTTTTCCCTCTTTTAATTTTTCCTGTTTAGCCTATATATAATTTATTTTGTATATGTTTGTTTACATATTGCCTTCACCATTAAACTACTTCAGGGTTGGAACTGTTTCCTCTTTTTAGCTCAGCATCTGGCACATAGTAGGCAATTAATAAATGTTAATTGAATTGAATTGAGCAGCCAGGACCAAGATATTACATGTACACTGTCAACCTAATCTGAAAGCTAGGACTACTCAAGCTCTCCAGTCACTAACTGGGTCACATTTAATCCCTACTTTCAAATGATCAGCTTCAATGCTGAAATTAAAAGGCTATTTTAGTTGAGCTGACAAGCTGCTTCTGTCAGAGGTTTGAACTTCTTTGGAATTTCTCTAATTATGACAGAGATTAAGGTAGAATTTTTTTCTAAGGGATTTCCACTCAAAAAAAAAAAAGTTCTGAAAAGGCATCTCAGAAACTGAATTGGAAGGGACATCTGGCCATTTGACCTTTTGTTTAAGGACCTTTAGTGAAGGAAAGCCAATTTCTCAACGTACTTCATCCCAATTCTTTGATAGGAAGTTTTCCCTTATATTAGGCAGAAAGAAATCTGTCACTTTGCTATTCTTAACATTGCTCCTAGCTTTCCAAGCTGAATATCCCCAGTTAATTCAACCATTCATCACATGGCATTATCTTCAAGGCCCTTCACGGTCCTGAATGCCTTCCTTTCAGTGCTCTCCAGCTTGTCAGTGTCTTTCCTAATAAGTGTGGTCTGCAAGGGTGAAGTTCATTAGGGATGTCACTTCTCCCATTAGGAACGCCATTTCTTGCTTAACACAGCCCAAGATTATATTAGCTTTTTTGGCTGCAATATCACACTGTTGACTTATATTGAGCAAGTTCCCTGGACATCCACATTGGTCTCTTTAGAAAGTTCTGCCTTTTCTATCTTACTAGATTTCTCTTTCTATTTAAGTCATTTCATTCTTGATAGCTTCTCATTCCTCTTGGGCTCTTCCCCTTGAGCAGTTTTAGACCATGGAAATAACTGTCCCACACAACGACAATTTGAATCCAACAAAGAAAGTTTTTTCCCTAATCTAGGGGGTAATACCATGGGCAGCGAGGTGGCACTATGGATAGAGGGCCAGGCTTGAAGTCAGAAAGACTCATCTGAGTTCAAATCTGGTCTCAGACACTTACTAGCGGTAGGACCCTGGGCAAGTCACTTAACCCTGTTTTTCTCAGTTCCTGATGTGTAAAATGAGCTGGAGAAGGAAATGGCAAACCACTCCAGTATCTCTGCCAAGAAAACCCCAAATGGGATCACAAAGAGTTGGACACAACTCAAATGAGTAAACAACAAAGAGGGCTGGTACTTCTGAGCAGCTGCTCAGAGTGTGATCTCCACATGAGCCACCAGGTGGCACTCCAAGATAGAGCTGTTTAAGTCCCAAGTCTTCAGTCTCTGTCACGCACCTTGCTGCCTCTGTCTCCTTTCTATCTGACTTCACTGGTCAAAACCAATCTGGTCAAATCCCTCTTTGTCGCTATTTCTCCCAGACCCTTAGTGCCTTTAAGAATCAGCCCAGGTTCCTTCTTTCATTCAGTCTAAAGCTGAAAATATAAAGATTATCATAACTTATTTTATAACTTTATCAAAATTGTTGAGCCCTTCCCCCATGAAGAGTCTTATCTTCCTTCCAAATTTGCATGACCCAAAGGACTACACACTTGCATTTTAAATTATTGAATGGAATAAAAAGTAAAGATAAAGGGGAAAACTCGGGTAGCATGTTACTAAAATGTCCACACCCTTTGACCCAGCTTCTGGGTCACTGGTTAGAAAAAAGGTACCCATATACACAAAAATATTTATAGCAACACTTTTGTTTTATCATAGCAAAGAAACTGGAAACAAAGTAGACCCTCATCAACTGGGGAATAGCGAAACAAATTTATGGTTTTACACAGGAATGTAATGATATATACTGTGCTATAGGCAGTCGATGTAATGAATACAAGCACAGAAAGATCAGGATAAATTGATACAGAATGAAGTAAACCTGGCAAGAAAACAATACATACAGTATAAGCAGAAAGAACAAGCACAAAAAAATTAATGTTAGAAAAATTTTTTTAAAAAGCACAGTTCAAAAGAAGAGAAACAAAAAGACACTCTGACCCACCCCACTCTCTTTGCAAAACTGGGGATGCACTAATGCTGTACATTACATATTTTTAGACTTTTTTGCTATTTTGATCAGTTATGGTGGTTGTTTTCCTCAGTAACCCTCTCCCGCATAAAACAATGGTGATATAAAAAAAATACTTTAAAAAAATCATGTTTTCAACTTCAGTTTTTCCAAGAGAACAGACATACCAGGAAGCCATTTATAGAAGACTATCAGAAATCCTTTCAACACTATGCCCAGAGGACAATCAAACTGCATACTCAGCAATACCACTACCAAAGAGATCATATATAAGGGAAAAGAATCTACATGTACAAAAATAGGTATAGCAGCTGTTTTTGTAGTGGCAAGGAATTGGAAGTAAGAGGATGCTCATCAGTTAGGGGTATGGCTGAACAAGTTGTGGTATATGAATGTAATGAAATACTATTGTTCTATGAGAAATGATGGGCAGGCAGATTTCAGAAAAACCTGGAAAGACTTACGTGAACTGATGCTTAGTGAAATGAGCAGAACCAGAACATTGTACGTTGTAACAGCAACACTGTATGAGGACCAACTTTGATAGGTATAGTTCTTCTCAGAAATGCAATGACCTAACACAATTTTTAAAAACTGAAGATGGAAAATGCTATCCACAATCAGAGAAAGAACTGTGGAGTTTGAATGCAGATCAAAATATACTATTTTCACTTTTTTGTGTGTAGTTTTTCCCTTTTGTTCTATTTCTTATTTCACAACATGACTAATGTGAAAATGTTTAACATTATTGCACATGTATAACCAATATCAGATTGTGTGCCATCTTGTGGGAGAGGTGAGATAAAGAAGGGAGGGAGAAAAATTTGTAACTCAAATCTTATAAAAAATGAATGTTGAAAACTATATTTACATGTACTTGGAAAAAATAAAATACTGTTTAAAAAAGAAATCCTTTCAATATCAGTCACAAAAAAATTGAAAGGTAACACCTTCACTACATAGTGGGTAGTAATCTCCTACCTTAATTCTTCAAGAGAAAAAAAGTTGAATCTTGGCCAATTGCTAGATGACATGTATAGTTATTTGGTCACTGGAAAGTTTCTGTCTCATTAATGTCTCCAAAATTACAGTTTTCCCCATGACTCAAGGTCTTACAAATTCATGCTATAAATTCATTGTCTATTCTGTATCTCAGGCATGTTTCCTTTCACATGACTTTTTCCATCCTCATCGTGGGAAATAAGCACATCATTTATATATGGGCTACGTAGACAATTATGGTAAGGCATTTTCCTGGAGTTTTGACATATTGTGTACGTCATACTGTACATGGTGTCACAAAGATTAAGATACAGCCAAGAAAGTTGGATTGGTTTATAGTATATCTGATTTGGTCACCAGGTGGCATTCTACCTAAACTGGGTTTCTGGATCTATCATGCCTAGGTAATGACCTTCTAGCAGGCTGACATGGTTTTTCCAACCCCCAGCACATCTTATTATGTACCATTTTCCCTTACTGCTAGATTCTAGTCTAATCTAAGAGATGAAATATTGATAAAACATTAAAACTTAAAAGCTTCTCTTTTGACTTGTTTCATTCTTATGGTATTCTTGCCTTGACTCCCATAGTTTAAGATATTTACTGTAAGGTGATCACATAGTTTTAATATCATAAAATTAAAATACAAAAGAAAATATTAAATCTTCCATCACAACCATTCCTTCTTAGATTTTCAGTACAGAAGGTTCTTCCTAAGAGCACACAACCATGAGTCCACAAAAGGAAATGGGGGAAAGGAATATTAATTTCCCCATCTCAAAATTATCAAATAAAGGAAAGTTGGGAAGAGTAATACCCCCAACATAGGAATCAGAGTTGCAGTTCCTCAGCTGATCCAGGGTGATATTGGTCATGCTTGATCTACAACAGTGGTGTTAAACACAAAGAGAAATGAATCTTTGCCTTCAGAAATGTGACTTAGGAAACCACAAATTAACATTGTCTATATTGTATTTATGTCCCATTGGTATTTGGGACTCTCTCCTCATCAGTGGAGATAAATGTCTTTCATGAAGCACAGAGAGGAGAGGAAAGATTCATTCTCTTCAAGTTCTGGGATTTCTCGAAGTCTCTGGATTCTGCAGTTACTTCAGGTGCTTCTAGCATCCAGTTTTGAAAGGGAAGATGAAGGATACCAACCCTACTTCTGGCTGCTGAAGAGAAAACAAGACTCTGGGAAGAAGCCAACATAAGATAAGAGGATCTGGCAGTGTCCTTCATGTCACTATCCCTAGTTTGCTACACTAGAGATTTCAGGGAATGTCCCCTTGATGAGTTCGAAAACTCTCTCTCTTTCTCTCTCTCTCTCTCTCTCTCTTTTTCTCTCTCTTTTCTCACTTGCTGCATTACCTCATTCACAATGGAAAAACTCCTTCACTCTATATTGTCTAGTATATATTCTCCTAAGAATACTTCCTCTGATTTCTGTTTTGCTACTGACTTGATTAAACAAGTTTCTTTGCTGCCTACTATATGTGTTCATTGTAGGACTAGTATTTTGGTGGCAAGCAAGTCGTGTCTGAGATATAAAGCTTGGGTCATGTTCCCCCTCCCCCCAATTAACAGATAGAGACCAGAAGTTAACCTGGACCTGAAAATCACATCCCCACCCAGACTAATACTCTTTCAGGAAACAAGAAGATATAATTCTAGCCCAGTACTCCCTCTCTGTGAAGAGAGTAGAATTGACCAAAACTTCCAGTCCCAAATTGCTGCTTCCCCTCCTGGCCAGAATTAAAGTCTCCCTTGGAGAAAGATAGGGGGAGAAGATGACTACCACACAACACCCCCATACGATATGTCAAGGGCCAGCCCTTACTGCATTTATTTTGTTGAATATTTCCCAATTACATTTTATTCTGGTTCTGGTTGCACCTGCAGGTGGCCAGCAGGCTGAAAATTTGACACCTCTGGTCTAGAACATTGGGCTGAATTTAATAAGCTGAAATACAATAAGGATAAAGGTAAAATCTTACACTGGAGGTCAAAAAATGACTTTCATAAGTACAAGATGAGAGGGGCATGGATAGATGGATAGATAGCAGTTCATATTTTTAAAAATCTGGGGGACTTATTGGACTGCAAACTCAATGTGAGGCAGCAAGTTGATAGGACACCTAAAAAAGCTAATGTTTAGCTTTGGGAAGAGGACTTAGGAAGGTCATGATAGTTTGTTGTTGTTGTTGTTGTTTTTTAACATATTTGAAACTCTCAAGTATAAGAGGGACAACACTTATTCTGAATGACCACAGAAGACAGAACTCAGAGCAATAAATGAAAAGTTGGGAAAAAAAAAAAGTAGATTTAAACTAAATGTATAGGAAACTACCTAACAATTTGAGTGGTCAAAAGCTGACCATGTTGTCTTTAGAGGCACTGAGATTTTTATTGAGGTGGTTGGTTTTTTTGCATGTATTCATTCATTTGTTCATTCATTCATTCATTTATCTCAAAGGGTTGGATTTGATCATTTCAGGCTCTTTCTAATTCAGAGATCCTATGATTTTTGGAATAATAATTATTGTACTCAGAATAATTGTGAGGATCAAAGAAGATAACATATGAAGAGTGCTAATAAAAACTGTACGTACTCTGGGACATCCTGTAATTAGTTCCCACTCTACCCATTCTCCTCTATTACTGCTCCCCAAGGCAAACCCTCCATCCTAATCAGGTCTGCCTCTTATTCCCTTCTTTATTCCCTTTCTCTAAATCTATTCAAACTTCCCAGCTCCAGTTCCCTTACTCCCATGAAGTGTTCTCCAACTCCTCCCTTCTCTGTATGGCTATTGCACTCACTCATAGTTTATATCCTATTGTGTAAGTGTAGACTTTTACCAACTGCTGCTGGGGGAGGCGATGAGGAGTGGTAGGGACAGCCAGGCTGGCACAATGGAGAGAGTGCTCGACGTGGAGTGAGAAAGAACTGGGTTCAAATTAGGCCTCAAGGCACTAGCTGTTGTGACCCTGTGCAAGTCAATTAACATTTGACTGCCTCCGTCTCCTCATCTGTGAAATGGACATAATGATAGCACCTACTTCCCAGTGTGATATATAAATGCTAGCTTTTATTACTCACCCTCTCCTTCATAAAGTTCTGGACGCACACATTCCTGATGAGGTTCAGTCCTAGGGAAGCCTAACCACCATGAAAAAGGGTTAGAGTTTTTCCTGCATCAAAACCCTTTGGCTTTTTATAAACAACCATCATCGCAGCCTGTCTTCATAGTCCCATACACCCGTTTATTTTTCATAGTTAAATGTTCTCCCTTTGTTTTGTTTTGTTTTTTACGCCAGGGCAAATTACTTCATGCTTATTTTGGGGGTCTCACCAAAAAGGAGAGTGAAAGAATATTCAAAGTTCAATGTACAAGTGTACTTTGTTTTATTATGCTTCATAGATACTGTGGGAGGGTATGGGTATTTTGTTTTGGTTTCATTTGTTTTTGAAGGGTGGAAAGCAGGGCAATTGGGGTTAAGTGATTTGCCCAAGGTCACACAGCTAGTAATTGTGTCAAGTATCTGAGGCTGGATTTGAACTCAGGTCCTCCTGACTCCAGGGTCAGTGCTCTATTCACTGTGCCACCTAGCTGCCCCTTTCGTTTTGTTTTTACAAATTGAAGGTTTGTGGCAACCCTGCATGAGTTATAAGCACCATTTTTCCAACAGCATGTGCTCCAATTGTGTCTATATGTCACATTTTGGTAATCCTCACAACATTTCAAGCTTTTTCATTGCATCTATGATGGTGATTAGTGATCTTTAATATTATTACTGTAATTGTTTTGGGGTACCACAAACCACATCCACATAACACAGTGAACTTAATAAATGTTGTATGTGTTCTGACTGCTCTACCAATCAGCTGTTCCCTCACCTTTCTCCCTCTCCTCCAGCCTCCCTATTCCCTGAAATACAACAATATTGAAAAATATTACATAAACTTAATTGATAAAGCATTTGCAGAGTTTGAAAGGATTGACTCCAATTTTGAAAGAAGTTCTGCTGTGGGTAAAATGCTATCAAAAGCGTCACATGCTATAGAGAAATCTTTCATGAAAGAAAGAATCAATTATTTGGAAAACTTCATTGTTGTCTTATTTTAAGAAACTGCTAAGAGGTTGGAGCCAATATAGCAGAGTAAAGGTAGGGAATTGCCTGAGCTCTCTTGAATTTACCTCCAAACAACTTTAAAATAATGCTTCAAAATGAACACTCCAACAAAAAATGCAGCAAAACAATTTTCCAGTCCAAGACAACTTAGATGGTCAGCAGGAAAGATTTGTCTCACCAGGGTGAGAATGGACCATAGACTGTAATCTAGTAAACCAGCAGCAGGTATGGGGGTGACTGAATCAGTGGCCACTTCTAGAGTTCTCAGTCCACAGATGGTAAGGGAGTCAGATAAGTAGTCAGAATATTACAGGGAACCCTTTGCTGGCATTGGGTGTAGGACTCTGTTGCATTGCCCACACATGGTTCCAGGTCAAGTTCCAGGGCAAGAAAAAGCAATAGCAGGAGTGGGGAACCTAAACCCAGTTCTAAGACAAAGAAAAATGTTTTTAGTCATTCACATACCAGAGCACAGGCAAGGACAGCAATGACCACATCTCTCCTTGGATCATGCCACCATGGAAGAACTGAAAACTTAGAGGTTCCCAGAACTAACTCTTGAAAACAGCAGCATGAAAAACCTTAAGTTTGGGACAATACTACTTCCACCTTGGGGGCAGAGCCCAATTTTAACATTAAGTTAAAAGTCAAGAAATAAACTGGGAAAATGATCAAACAATAATGAAAAAAGAATCTGAGCACAGAAAGTTACTATGGTACAGGGAAGAGCAAAACACAAACTCAGAAGAAAACAAAGCCAAAATAGCAACATCTAAAGCCTCAAAGAAAAATGTGGATTGCTCTCAGGCCCAAAAAGAATTCCTGGAAGAGCTCAAAAAGTACTAATCAAATAAGAGAGGTAGAGACAAATTGGGAAAAGAAATGAGAGTGATGCAAAAGAATCATGAAAAAAAAAGTCAACAGCTTGGTAAAAGAGGCACAAAAGAACTTATAATGAAAAATGTTATCCTCCTCCAGAGAAAGAACTGGTGAAGTTTGAATACAGATCAAAGCATACTTTTTTTTTTGCTTTATCTATTTTCTTTCACAACATGAATAATATGGAGATATGTTTTGCATGACTGCACATGTATAATCTATATCAAATTTCTTGCCTTCTCAATGAAAGGGAAAGAAGGGAAGGAGAAAATTTGGAACTCAAAAATTTTTTAAAGGATGCTAAAAATTGTTTTTACATGTAATTGGAAAAATAAATATTTTAAAAATTGGAAAAATATTAATTGCTTGAGTCAACATAATGAAAATGACAATTCTGCCTAACTTAATTTAATTTACTTAATCTGCCAAACCAAACTATCAAAAATTATTTTAGAGAGCTAGAAAACATAATAACAAAATTCATGTGGAAGAATAAAAGGTCAAGAATATCAAGGCAATCAGTGAAAAAATGTGAGGGAAGGCGGCTTAGTTGTACCATATCCTAAACTGTATCATAAAGTAGTAACCATCAAGACAACCTGGTAATGGCTAAGAAATAGAGTGGTGGATCAGTGGAACAGGTTAGGTGCATAATATACAATAGTAAATGACCATAGTAATCTAGTTTTTGATAATAGCAAAGATTCAAACTTTCAGGACAAGAACTTCAGGGACAGTTAAAGCAGTTTGGCAGAAACTAGGTGTAGACCTACATCTCAAACCATATACCAAGATTAGGTAAAAAATGGGTACATGATTTAGATGTAAAGTATGATATCATAAGCAAATTATAGGAGAGTGGAATAGTCTACCTGGAAAATCTATGGATTAGGGAAGAATTTATGACCAAACAAGAGAAAGAGAGCATTACAGGATATAAAAATGGATTATTTTGATTATACCCCAACCTTCAGCAACCACATGATTTTTTTTGGTTTCCTAGTGCATATAAAAGTTATGTTTATACCATACTGTGGTCTATTGAGTGTGCAATAGTATTGTGTCTGAAAACATGTACATACCTTAATTTAAAAAACACTTTATTGCTAAAAAAAAAGAAAAGCTAATTATCATCTGAACCTTCAGTGAGTTGCAGTCTTTTTGCTGGAGGGTCTAGCCTTGAAGTTGATGACTCTGACTGATCAGAGAGGTGGATGCTTAATATTGCTTTATTGTGGTTGCTATTCATTCTTTGTTCTCAAAGAGGACCATGACATCAAGAAGGTGATGCCATAATATGCAAGTGAATTGTATTTAAGTGACAGAGGACTGTGCAAAGTCACCAGCCTCCCTTTAATCTCCAGAGCTATCTGGATCCAATGGCCAGATATCTATCAGGACAACTGAAGATGACCCAGGATGTGGTGGGATACCTTGGTCATTTTCTGAACTCCATATAAGCATTTTGTCTTGTTTGAGTTTTCCATAAAATAATCTTTTAGGTAAACATACATTTGGTATTCAAACAACATGGACAATCCTTGAGTTGTGCTCTCTGCAGTAGGGTTCGAATACTAGGCAGGTCAGCTTGAGAAAAGTCTTCAGTATCAGGTACCTTATCTTGCCAGATGATTTTCAGAATCTTACCAAGACATTCAAATGAAAGCAATTCAATTACTAGGCATGGCATTGGTATACTGTCCAGGTTTCACAGGCATGCAACAATGAAGTCAGCACAACAGGCATGTAGACCTTCATTTTGATAAGCAGCCTAATAGTTCTTCTCTCCCACACTTTTCTTTGAAGCCTCCCAAACACTAAGCTAGCTCTGGCAATGTGCACATCAACTTCATCATCTATGTGGTCATCCCTGCAAGGTATACTGCCAAGGTAATTTAACTTGTCCACAGCATTCAAAATGTCTCCATTTACTATATCTGATGGCTCCATGTATGGAAGGTGTGGTGCTGACTGGTAGAGAACCTCTATTTTCTTGGTGTTAATTGTCAGGCCAAAATTAGCACAAGCAGCAGAGAATCAGTTTATCCTGTGTCTCAGCTTCAGAGGCTGCATTGAATGCACAATAATCTGCAAACAAAAAAATCACTTGCCAGCTCTCCTTCTACTTTAGTATGGGTTTGCAGCCTTTTCAAGTTAAATAATTTACCATCAGGGTGGTAGCTGATGTTGGTACCATTTTCATCCTTGTTGAAGGCATCTGACAACATTGCTGAAAACTTCATGCTAAAAAACATGGGAACAAGCACACAGTCTTGCTTCATTTCATTGGGTACTGGGAAAGAACAAGTGCATCATCCATTATTCAGAACCCATGCCATCATGCCATCACCAAACTGATACACAACTTCTCTAAGCAACCAGATTTTGCCATTATCATCCACAAGCCCTCACAACTGATAGTGTCAAAGGCCTTGGTCAGATCAAGGAATATTTTATACAGACAGACCTCTGTTCCACTCCTGATGTTTCTTCTGGAGTTGTCAGGCACCAAACACCATATTGACCATTCTTCAGTCCTTTCTGAAGTCATACTGGCTCTCAGGGAGATGACCATCTTCTAGGTTAAGGATCAGTCTATCAAGGAGGACTCTGGCAAGAATATTGCCAGTAATAACTAAGAGAGAGCCCATTCCCTATGATTGTCACAGGACATACTATTTCCTTTTCTTTTATAGAGATGGACAATGGAGGTATCCTTAAACTCCTAGGGCAGGGGTGGGTAAAATGGTATGGAGGATGTCTTTTGACTCATGCATAAATTGGATTTAAGTGAGGCAGAGTTGCTTGAAGTCCAATGGCAAAGCAAAAGTTAAGACAACTGGCAATGACTCAGGATGCAGTGAATGACCCTGGCATTCTCAATGTCTAACCAAGCTCTAAGTGCTCCACAGTGTTTGCTTCCACTGCCTCCATGGCCCATTGGAACAAATTATTCACATATGCCTATTTGTCCAGGGAAGTCTTTGCATACTTGTGGTAGACACCCTTCTAACTCATCTACAGGTGTGGGACATGCTGGTTACCCTCAACCTGGTTTAACCTGTCTGCCAAAATGGTTTTATCAAGATGTTATCACTGTGCATGCTACAGTTTCTTGGAGCCACAGATAAGAGTTGAGTGAATCAGGTGGATGCTTAAGATAGAAACTGAAAAAGGACTTGGGCAGCCCTCATATCAGAAGAACTAGTTCTCTCTGAACATCCTCTACACTTCTCTATACAAAAGAAATGATTAACATACTGTAATAGTAATGGAATTTGAAGATCTTCCATGCCCCTGGTATTGGCAAACAAACAGGTACTTAGTACCTTGTTTCAAGTTCATGATTGTGTCAAGTATTAAGATACAAAATTTGTGAATCCCACAGTGATATCAACTTGTTGACATAACAGGAAGGGGCAGAACAAGGAGGAGCTAATATTATATATAAAGAAAATCCCAAGCTAAGAGAGGCCAGAACTGCTGGGAGAGAGCATCCAGAGGCTAAGCAACTACTGCTGGAGAGAGAGAAGAGAATTGAGAACTGAGAAATGAGAAGAGAGGAGAACTGGGAGAAAGCATGACTGTGCTGCCAGTACTTTGTCTGTCAATTTTGATGTTACTTTGTCAGATTCATCAGCTGATAGAGAATGGTGTTCTTGTTACAGAAGCTCTGGGTTCTTCTTGCTGGTTCAGAAGCCCTCAAAGAGGATTTTCTTGTTGTATATTTACGTAAATCCTGGAGGAGGGTCTTGCTGACATTTTCAGAGGTCCCAGGACTATACTGATGATTTGTGCTGATTTCTCAGACCTTGTTATTGGGTCTATGTTGATTTCACAGGCAGAAAGTGAATTGATGAGGATGCTGGCAATATGTACGAATGTTATTGTGGCTTTGTTAAGCTTTGTCTTCCCAGAACCAGAAACTGGGAAGGACTTGAGGTGGATTAGACACTGTGAACTTCAATATGGAACATGAACTGAACAAGGAGCTGGATAATAAGGAGGTGGAGGGAGCTGGGACCATGGAAGAAGACCCATAGAAGATGAGAGCCTGCTTCAAGTCAAGATGAAAAGACCTCTCCTTGGGTATTTAATGAAAACTGAGAAGATCATGATTCACTGTGGCCTAGGGGTGGAGAACTTTGACCTTTACATTTAGATGATTGAGTTAAGGACTTCTCCAATTAAGAAGAAAGAAGACTTTTTGATTGAGGAGATTAAGATAATGTGATCAGCCATGGAGACAGGCCACTTTGGAGATGGGGGGGAGGGGCCAGCTCTGAGACCCGGGACAGGACAGGACAAAGCCTGCTAATCCACCAACCACAAGGGCCATTCCCAGGCTTATGACCACAGGGTGGGGATTGGGACTGAGCTGGTAAGAGACAAAGGCAGGGCCCATGGGCATGGAAAGCAGCTACTCCCAGGACTACCCATCCAACACAGTAATTACTACCCTAGAGGAAAATTCTAAGCAGTAAAGGCTTAGAACCCCAGAGGAAGGGCGTGACTAAGGTCCTGCCTCAAAATGGGAAGAAAGCAGGCTTCAAAGACAAAGACTCTGGAATCCTATTATGGTGAGAGGAAGGAATTAAACCCAGAAGGAGAGAGTATTGACTCCACGCCCACAGATGAAGCCTTAACAGGGTCTCTGACCTGGTCTCAGGCACAGAAAGCATTCCTAAATGAGTTCAAAAAGAACTCTGAAATCTGCCTCAGAGGGGTAGAAGATAAAATCAACACCTCTTATAAAAACAAAATCACGAAATTAGAAAAATATTACAATGAAGAAAACAGCTCCTTAAAAAGTAAAATGAGTGAGCTAAAAATGATATCTGAGAATATGGAAAAGAAGCTTCAAAAACTAACTGAGGAGAATAATTCGCTAAAAACTAGAATCAACCAAACTGAAGCCAATGACTCTATGAGGAACCAAGAATCAGTCAAACAAAATATCAAGACTGAAAAATTAGAAAAAGACATAAAATATCTCAATGAAAAAATAACTGACCTGAAAAACAGATCCAGGAGAGACAATCTGAGAATCACTGGTCTACCAGAAAATCATGATGACAAAATGAGTCTGGACAATATCTTCCAAGAGCTAATGGAAAACTGCCTTGAGATTCTAGAACCAGAGGGTAAAATAGAAATCGAGAGCATCCACTGGACACCTCCTGAAAAAGATCCCAAATTGAAAAGCCCATGAAATGTTGTGGCCAAACTTCAGAAGTATCGAGTAAAGGAGAAAATATTACAAGCGGACAGAAAGAAACAATTCAGATATCATAGATCCTCACAGTGAGGATCACACAGGATCTAACAGCCTCAACATTGAAACATTGGAGGAACTGGAATATGATCTTTCACAAGGCAAAAGAGCTCGGACTACAACCAAGGATCATCTATCCAGCAAGACTGAGCATAATCTACCAGGCAAGGAGATGGACATTCAGTGACATAACAGAATTCCAGACCTTCCTGATGGAAAAGCCAGAGCTCAATGGAAAATTCAACCTCCAATTATAAGACCCAGGAGAGATACAGAAAGGTAAATAAGGAAAAAACACACACACATAACTTGTTATTTAACAAGAGCAAACTATTTACATCCCCATATGGGAAGCTGATACCTATTAATATCGTGAACTCTATACCTACGGCAATATCTAAAAGGGATATAGATAAATAGAGGGTGTAGGTATAAATTATGCAAAATGAGATAAAAATCCTTATTAAGGGACTGCAATGGAAGAAGAGGAAAGAATGAAGAGAAAAGAATGAAGGTAAATTATACTACACAAAGAGGCATAAAAATAATATAGTAGAGGGAAAGAAGGGAAGGAGGTGACCATTATATGAGCTTTTCTCTCCCTGGTTCTGGTATAAGGAGGGAATAACATAACCAGTTAAAGATAGGACTCTATCAAGAAGAGACATAAAACTTATCTTAATAGAGGGAAAAAGGGGAGGGAGAAGAGCACTACATGAGATCTATTCTCATCAATCTTGGTTCAAGGAAGAACTAACATACAACATTGAGTATAAAAATTGATCATATCCTACAGGCAGTAGGAGGGGGAAGGGCCACAAAAGGGGGATGGCTTACAAGGGAGGGAAGAAGTAGTAAAGGAGAAGGGTAGGAAGAGGGAGGGGGACGGATAAGAAAGGAATACTGAGGGAGGCGGCAGTCAAAAGGAAAACTTTTAAGAAGGGGAAGGGGGAAGGGAGAAGGGAGAAGGGAGAAGTGGAAAAATAAAAGCATAAATAGGGGATGGAATAGGATGGAAGGAAAGACACAGATAGTAATCATAACTGTGAATGTGAATGGGATAAACTCTCCCATAAAACAGAGGTGGATAGCAGAATGGATTAAAAGCCATAATCCTACAATATGCTGTTTACAAGAAACACATATGAAACAGGGGGGATATACACAGGGTAAAAGTAAAAGGCTGGAGTAAAATATTTCAGGCCTCAGTTAAAGCAAATAAAAGCAGGGGTAGCAATCCTCATCTCAGACAAAGCAAAAGCAAAAACAGATCTAATTAAAAGAGATAAGGGAGGAAACTATATCCTGCTAAAAGGCACCATCGAAAATGAGGCAATATCATTACTAAACATTTATGCACCAAGTGGTACAGCATCTACATTCCT
>CM053585.1:80466437-80514783 GCA_028646515.1 Pseudochirops corinnae
ATATGTAACTCAAAATCTGTGGAAATGAATGATGCAAACTAAAATAAAATTTAAAAAAATTAATTAAAAAAAAAAAGAATCTGGTATCCCAGTTTCTGACAGTGTATGAGGTGAAAAAAAACAATAAAAAGAAATTTGGTTTTAAAAAAAAAAAAGATATTTGAGCATTCACTCTAAAAATCCAAATTTCAACACCATGTACAGTGATTCTATTTTGATCTCTGAACATTAGATTCTCATTGATTTATTGACATGGTTCATCTACTTCCAAATTCTAAAATGTATTTTAAATATTCTTCACTTAGCAATATCTTTGGGACAAAAATTACATCTTAATAAAATTTTACAGTAACATCTAGAGTTCTTGGCTGTGGATAATAATATTTTCTGTGAAGATTACACAACTAATCATCTCATCTCACAAATTCTGCCCTTAAAAGAATTATTTCCATGAGGTTGTGAAGTTCTTTTCAACATAACTTTCTTTGCCTACCTGCTAAAAATGTTAAATACAAGGGCAGCTAGGTGGCACAGTGAATAGAGCCCCAGTCCTGGAGTCAGGAGAACCTGAGTTCAAATTCCACTTTTGACATTTAACACTTACCAGTTATATAACCATGGGCAAGTGACTTAACCCCAATTGCCCTGCCTTCCCTCCTCCAAAAAGACTGAAAAAAATATTAATTATGGAATACCAGAAGTTTTATATAGATATCATCAACACATTTAAAGGAATGATCTCCTTACAAAGTGAAGTTCAGAAATTTTGCAATTTTTAATACATGATTCTCCAAACATCATTTTAAAAGACTTCTAAAGTATTAGTATAGAAATACAAATCTTGGCTTACAGTTGAGAACAAATATTACAAAATATTTGAAAATACATCACTTTGCATCACAGTAATATACCTATGTAAATTGTTATAATTAGTGAACTAATCCCTGCTTTTTATTTATATTCAGCTACTTTTTCTTTCCCCTTCATGCCCATTTTAGCCCTTAAAGAAGATACAAGGAATATAAGAGAGACTGAAAATCTGGCCCAAAGTGTAGTTCATGCAAACCAAAGCAAACACATAATTTATAGATGAGACCAAAAACCTCAATATCTCATATGTGCATGCAAGGTTTTTTCATGTTGTAACCTTTCCTTCCAAAAAGATGAGAACTATGATGGAAAATTATTCCAAATCACAAGCACAAACATAAAACCTAATTTTTTAAAGTTAGAAATGCCGCAAATAATTTTTGTAACAATTATTTTCTGAATCACATATTAAATATTTGAACCCCCAAAAGCATAAGAATATAATTTAATATAGTTAAAGAAATTTTGCAGCATATTTGGGGATATATGACAGACTTGAAACTGAGAAAAAGAAGACAAATTTGAGCTTGATCAAAGTATTATTTATCTGTTTTTCAGAATTATATTTGTTAAATAGAGATAACATACCAAAGATGATGATTACTTAATTAATTAAAATGGTAAAGCCTAAAAACAGAATCGGTATGAATGATTAAGTTCTACAATAGTGTTCAAGACTAAAAAATGAGGTAAGAGTAGCTGTTAATAAAAAAAATACTGTGCCCCAACAAAAGTAAAAAGCCTTTAAAAATGAGGGGGGAAAAGCAGACATTTATACAGTGTTTTAAGTGCAAGGTGCTCGACACACATTATGTCATTATAATCCTCACAACCACTCTGTGAGGTAGGTACTATGGTTTTTATTATATCCATTTTACAGATGAGGAAACTGAGGCTCAGAGAGGTTAAGTGACTTGCCTATGGTCTAACATCTAGTAAGTGCTGAAGGCAAAAATTGATCCCATGTCTCTTGACATTGTGTCTAAAAATATTTCCACTACACTACACTGTCCAAAGACTAAAGCAAAAAAAGAAACAGAAAGAAATTCCAACTAATAGTCAACAGAAATGAAAATGGTGAGTATGTATAGGGATAGAAAGCAATTGAAAACTGTTCTTGAATGTACAAATTTTTAAGCAATGCTTTTTGTCTTCAAAAATTATAGTTCATCTAATAATTATACATACAATTAGAGCAAATTAAAACAAATCTAAATTGTAAATGTTCAATCTTACATTTTTTTTTTACTTAAAGACTATGCTGATTGTTGTTACATTGTAATTTCTCCCAAACTTGTCAAGATGAGCAGAAAACTAAAAAAAAAAAAAATCCCAAATAATCAACAATCTCACACTGGTTATGCTAGGATCATTGTGTGCAATAAAATAAGTCATAGGTAAAGAAATACTTAATATATTTTTAACCTGTGCACACTTGCAACTCATATGTAACTGAAGAGAAGATACTTTTAAATGACATTGAAGATAATTGCAATAATTCATTACTAGGAATTCACTGAGTAAAGAAAGAGAAGATAAAAAATACTACAATATTGTTATTACACGGCTACTCTATTTGTCAGGTTGTTAGTAAAATTCCCATTCCCATTCCAATTTCTTTTCACAGAAGAGTTATTATTGCTTCCCATATAAGATCTGACCAAAACAATTACAATTACAGAGGCTCATGGTTCCTTATTCATTAAGAGTACTTTGTAAGGTATAGCCATGTTCCCTAAACTCCTGACTAAGATCATTCATTAATGAAGCATTTAACTTTTAATAAACTCCCAAATCTCTCTCTCTTTTCCTGTACCATTGAATTAACCCAATATGATATTGTCTACAATAACGAGAATAATTAAGATGTTGCATACTTAGCTTACTGTCTTATCAGACAAGAGGGCCTAATGCTTCTGGAAGTTATGGTTGTGTGTGTTGTGTGTTATGGTTTGTCCTTCTTTCCCTAAGAGGACCATGACGTCAGCGAGGTGATGAAATGACTTGAAATTGATTTTGATTTGAGTGAGTGAGGGCTGTGCAAAGTCACCAACCTCTTTCTTCTCCAGGGCCATCTGGATCCAGTGACCAGACATTGATCAGGACAACTGGAGATGGCCCAGGATGCAGTGGGAGATCTTGGCTCTTTTAAACAAAGGTCTTTTCAAGTTCTAACTTTGAGTGAGGCAAAATCATAGGCCTCTTTAAGAAGTGACTCAAGGGATGATATACTCTTTAAGTTATGTGCAAAGTATTTTTTACATTCTGTCATAGAAAAACATTCAGTTAAACTACAGGGAAATACTTTTTAAAAAAACTATTTCAAACACTGAAAAATGAAACATCATCATTCCTTCATTAAAAAATACTGCCTCCTCAAAAATTTCCTTTAACAAGTCTGTTATTTTACATTCGTTAAGAATACAACAAATTCATAATTCAAACAACTATTATATTAATTCTTCTTAAATTGCTGATTTACTATTTTGATGTAATTAACAGTAACTTCTGGTATCTAGTCAAAGTTTCAGTATAGACACACTTAACAAAACTATTATTATACAGATCAGGTTGTAAATCTAAACAACATATTTTAATGTCAGCCCTTACAATTTCCAGAAAAATGCCAGGCAATCACTAAATACTAATTTTCATCCAAGGGCATTCATAGGCAAAAATAAAAAAAATCAACTGGCAATTATTTATTTGCATCTTTAACTGTAGTTTAGAACTACAATTCATTTTTTACTTACACACACACACACACACCCACACACACACACTTAAAATAAAACCAATAAAATGGGCTACAAACTCAAAGGAATTTTATACAGAATTCTATAGTCTCTACTGTGTCAAACTGAGGGGATTGGAATTTGCTTGGCAGAAACACTGTCACAGTCTTGCATTAAATCATTAGTGGTGTGATAATGCTTAGCAACGTTCAATTTAGTAAATCCAAAAGCGTTCACTGGCTGTACACTATTTGGGGTGCTCACCTCTTGGGATGGGCTACTGTTGTAAATGCTATAATAAGGTTCAATTCGAGTATTGATAGGTGTTGAACTGCTCTGACCACAGTGCTGATGTCCAGCTGAGACTTTGGGACTCAGAACACTTTCTTTTGAGTGACTTGGACCACAAGCTTGGTCCACAAATTTCTTCTGAGGTTTTGGAGACAACATGTAAGCTGAATTGGTTTCATGATGTGAGGACTTGTTCCTATTGACTTCTAGGCTCCCTTTGCCAATAGCTCGAAGTCTGGTCTTCTGCTTGCAGCAACAAAAGCCCAGGGCTATATACTGGAAGCACCAGAGGACTTTTCTCCTCAGGCCTGCACTGTTCCGAGAATATATGAAAGGGTTTAATCCTGATTTGAAAAATATGAGGGTAAATCCAAACAGTTCAAACTGGTAAAAGATAAAGCTCCCACTGCTTGACAGAACTACCTGTACCAGGGAAATACCCAGGGGAAGGCAGCAAAGCAACACAGATAGCACAATGACTACACATGTGACCACTGCTCTAGAATCCTTTGCAGTGGACAGATTGACAGCAGAGACCAGCTGGAGTCGACTGACTGCAGGAGTTGGTAACTGATTGGAACACTGGGCATATCCGTGGGTCTGTACATGTTGCAGTTTGTTGTAGTTCTGGTTCCTATATAAAGCTGGTCCAGCACCCTGGATGGTATCTATGCCTCCCGTCTGGCCACCTCCCATGAAAGGCTGAGGCCTGGAAGCATCAACTGTGATGACCGGAGGGCATTTTCTTACCTGAGCATTTTTCCTCAGGGCCTGAGCAATCATGATGTAGGAAACAGAGACCACCACCACACAAAAGGTGAAATCAACCACATAAAGAGAAAGGATGGTTTTACCTTCTCTGGTAATCAAACTGGACATGGGGAGACAGAGGTGTGACTTGTCAGTTTTCAATGTAGCCAGGGCAGCCAGTGTGAAGCTAGTAGCCCAAAGAAGTAAGGTAAGGATCAATGTACACGGGAAGGAGGCATTTCGATTAGGTTGCTTCCCCAGCACCATTCGAAGCCGGTGAAGAGCAATCACTGCTACTGTTTTGAGGGACATGATGATAAAGCCAGAGCTGGTGAGGTGAAAGGTGAAGCAAAAAGCATCAGGGATGCTGGCAGTCGAGCTGAAAAATAGCACAAAAGTGAACATGGGGGTTGTCACTCCACAAATGAAGAGGTCACAGAAGGACAAGTTCAAGATCATGAAATCAAAATTGGTCCTGAACTTCCTGAAGGCTGGGTCAAAGAAGGACATGAAAACAATGATGTTACCATAGGAACCCATGAAGAAGACGATTCCAAGCAGGAAGGTGCAAGTCACCAAGGTGGCTGTGTGAACGACCTCCTGAAGATCTTCCTGGAAATAGGTACCGTTGCCTTTCAGGGAGTTTGGCAAGCTGGTATTGGGGGCTATCAGAAGGTGGCCTGTCAAATTCATCTTCAGAAAAAATGTCTCTTTCCTCTGCACCAAATAAGTATGAAAGGGAAAGGGAGCAGAGCCTCAACTCAGAAATAAGCTGGTAAATGTCAAAACAGGTCCAAGGTAGATGAGTCTGCATATAAAAAATGAATGTTGAAAAACAGAAAAGAGTCAGCGTAGAGAGAATTCCTCAAGATACAAAGAGTGACATTATCTTGTACAAAGCACATTATACAGTCTTTTTTTTTAACCCAAGTCTGTGTAGAACACATATCTCCCCATAAAGGGAAACAGAACAATCACTCCCAAATCCTGGTAAGTGTGTCCGTTTTTCTAACTTCCACGGATCATTAACAAATCCTGCTCTTTCTCCAGGGAATAACCCTTACCTTCTTACTCTTGTTCTGCAATTTTTCTCCTTCCTACTTTCAGTTTCTTCTGTTTTCTTCTATCTCCATATGACCTATGGCAAATCCCAAGGTACTCCATATCCTGCTCAGTAAAACCCTGAAGTAGACCACACTTGTTTTCTACACTACCTTCCAGTAGTTTCAGTGTCCATTTTAAATGAGTATATTTTGAAAAGGAATTTTAATTGTTTCCTTTTCCCAAACATATGGCTCAGATTTTATCACTTCATTTGTTATCTGTTAAAAAGCAACTTTTTTTTTCTTTTTGCTTTTTGGAGGGCAATTGGGGTTAAGTGACTTGCCCAAGGTCACACAACTAGTTTTCGTGGTAAGTGTCTGAGGCCGGATTTCGACTCAGGTCCTCCTGACTCCAGGCCAGTGCTCTATTCACTGAGCCACCCCTAAAAAGCAACTTTCTTTTTAAAAGTTAAGGGTTTGAAAGATAAGAAACCCAATGATCTAGTTCCAGCTGTAGAGACAATTATTTGTTTTACATTGGGTTTGTTTCCTTATCTCTAAGTTAAGAGATGGAACTACAGGTACCTTCCTTTTGACAGCCACATATATTTATGAATACTGAAATATTTTAATTCAATGAGCAATTATTAAGTACCTACTATATGCTAAGCATTGGGGAAACAAAGACAAAGATAAAGTATTGCTTGTCCACAAGTAAGATCTAGCTCAGGATGAGGAGCCTGTGACCTTGAGGTCACATGTGGCCCTAAGGCTACAGGTTCCCCATGCCTGATTATTTTAGGTAAGCACTATCAATCATTTGCATCTATTTCAAATTCATAAATTACTTCAATATTGACTAATTTGTAATTTTTGGTATAAGAGACAACATGATATAGCAGCAAGAACAATGAATTTAGAATCAGAGGACCTGAGTTCAAATTCTGGCTTGTATAGTATATTACTATATATTACTACTTGTATTAGTAGTAAGTACATTAAGTAAGTGTATAAGTAATAGTAAGTGTATAAGTAGTAAGTATATTACTATCTGTATAACCTTGGGCAAGTTCTTTCAGTCTCTGGGTTTAGGTTTTCTCAGGTATACAATAAATGAGTTGGTCAAATACTCCCTAAATTTCTTACTCTTCTAAATCTTGTTTTTATCTAAGCAAGTTAGTTTGAGATAGAAGGTTTGCTTGATTCTGTGGGAGTAAAAAGATGGAAGGAATCAATGCCACTTGATTGATGCTTTTTGCTTACCAAGTGTGATTTCCAACACAAGATACCCTAATGAGAATAGGCATTTGTTAACTGTAGCTGCTACATCACTGCCTTTTTTTTTTTGAGACCAGATTTTATTTATTTTTCTCTTTATTTTTATCATTAACTTTTTTTTTTTACAGTGATCTTTGATACAAATGTTGCAGACCACCATATATCTCACACCCTTAGATGATTCTGTGCCCAAATTGGCTTCCAAATTAGGGTGCTTCCAAAGAATTCTACCTTTCACCCTCCCCCACAGTTCTGAGCTCTTCTGGAGTTGGCCAAGTGCTTCCAACATCTGAAATCTCTTTTACACGTAAGCCCAATCCTGGGGTTAACTGAAGGATACCTGGGAAATTCACCTTTTCTGGTCTCCCCAGGTGCTAATGACTTCCCCTCTGAGGCTATCCTCTATATATTCTGTATGCACCTAGATATTTATATGTTCTTTTCTTCTTGAGATCAAGGACTATTTTTGCCCTTCTTTGCATTCCCTGAGCTTAACAGAGTGCCTGGAACATAGCTGGCATTTAACAAATGCTTGTTGATCTTTGTATCATATTTCTCAGATTAAGATCTCTATATCCAAGCTATAGAGACAACTAAAAGAAATGAGCTCGAAATTTGTTCTCTAATAGTTAAATGGTCAAAAGATATGAACAGTTTTCAAAAGACTTGCAAACAACCGTATGAAAGAATATTCCAGAGATGACTAAAACTAAGAGAACTGCAAATGGAAATAACCCTGAGGTTTGAGGTGACATGCAGAAAATTGTCAAAGATAACAAAAGATGGGAATAATCAATGTTGGAGGAGTTATGGAAAGATAAGCACACTAATACATTGTTGGTGAAGCAGTGAATCAGTAAAAAAAAACATTTTGGAAAGCAATCAGGAATTATGCAAATAAAGTGGCTAAAATGTCTATTTCCTCTGACCTAGAGATTCCACTGCTAGGAACATACTCCAAGAAGGTCATTAAGGAAAGGAAAATCCCACAGGTACCAAAACATATTAGTTAGCCCTTTGTGTTGTAACAAAGAACTGGAAATGAAGTAGATGTCCATCAATTGTGGCAATGGTAGAACTATGATACATGTAAAGTATGGAATATAATGGAATATATCTGTGCTACAAGAAATGAGATACATAGTGAATAAAAGAAGCATGGGACACATACGAATTGATGCAAAGTGAAGTAAGTAGAATCAGGAAAACAGTATACACAATGACAAGCACAACGTAAAAAGAAAGGACAACCACAAAACAGTTAGAAAATGAATGTTAAAAAATTACAAAATACAACCTGACCCACAAATAAAAGATATGAGAGGAGGGACCATTGGTGTGGAAGATCGCATATAATCACATTTTTCAATGTATGGATTAGAGGAATAGAGGAAGTAATATGGAGGAGGAGATTTAGATTATGTAAAAACAAAAGATGTCAATAAAATTATTTTAAAAACATACTTCATAAAAAAAACACTTCATTTCTATCATAGAAATCTTTCTAAAATCCTCTAAATCAATGTATATATTCCACCTCTTGAATTCCTTCACTATTCCTACGAGGGAGTAACTGGCTTATTGCACATTTTAAATTACAGAGATAGGATAAATCAAGGTGCTCAAGTGATCTTATAACTCTCAGAGGGCAATAATTACAGTTGCTGCACCTTCTGGGTGAGAAAACCCTGCACATGCCAGGCTCCTTCTTTGTCTTAGAAAAATGCAGCGGCCAAACTTCCCACACTCGGATGTGCTACCTGTCCCTAATCCCAGGTTGTCCATCATTCATGTCCGGTGAAAGGAATGATTTGTCTTTGGGACTTTAAAAAATTCGTGGGAATCAACCGGGGGGAAAGTACTTCGGCGCGCAGCAGGGCCAAGATGCAGGCACCTCTGTGCAGGAAGCAGAAACAGGGACGCCAGGGCCTGCGGGGTAGAGAAGTGAGGGATTCGAGCTTCCAAGAGGTCTGGCTGGCGCTGGGGAGCGGTGCTGGATGTACTGCCTGAGGGGTCACGGCTGACGCGCGAAAGAGCCTGCAACGGCGAGGATACCTGAAGGCCAAGGGGGCAGACTGGGGTGCCGCCTGCCAACCCGGATCCTAAACACAACCCTCTCCCACCACCACATCCCTCCCCGCAGACCTCAGCCTCTTCGCACGTCCTCTCACCTGCCCGCAGCTCCTCCTTCTCCATCCCAGGCCCAAGAGCCGGGATGCTGGGCCTGATACAACCACTGCCGCAGCAGCCAGAGGATGCGGGCACGCGGCATCCGCGCCATCGCGGCCACCTCCGCGAAGGAAGAGGCTGGGGGCGGAGAGACTCTGGGAAAGAGCACGGGGAGGAGGGAGCGCCGTGCCTCCCCCCGTCCCCCGCCCCGACCTGTTCCCCTCTCGGATCCACTCCCAGCTCTTCGGCCGCTTCCCCTAGCTCTCCCGCTTCTGGGCTCACGGCGCAACCCCTGGGTAGCTGGCGGCCCGCCACGTCCCCCGCAACTGCAGCGCCCCTCCGTCCTTTCCCACTTGGCTGGGGGCTCGCTGCGGTGAAGCGGAAGGCTCGCGTTTGAAACGACTCCTGCGGTCACTGCCGCGCCCCCCGCTCCATATCCTCAGCCCGGCCTTCGGGGTGACCATATCCCGCAGCCGGTCCTTCCGCACGGCCCCCTCAAGATCGCGATACAGCGCAGGAGGCTTTCCTCCATCCTCACTGAAGCTTCCTTGCCCCTCCCGCCGAGGCAGGGGTTTGTTTGCCCTCGGAAGATCTAGGTATTTGTCCCGGAGGCTGCAGGGCTCCCCGAAGGCTGAGACAATCTAGGACGGCGTCAGGTCTGCCCAGGACTGGAACGGAACAGAGAGGCCACCTCATCCCGCTACCACCTGTGCCCAAGGCCCAATCCCCGCTCCTCCATACCCGATGCGGGAGAGGGGAAAGGAGACTTAGAAAAAAGGAACCCTGTAAGAGGAGGAGGGAGCGGGGATAGTAAATGTCTCTTCAAGACAGGTCTCACACTTCCTTGCGGCTTGTCCAGGTCGGGAACGCAGGGCGGTTTCTCCTGCGCCAGTCATTCACGCTAAATCGCGCAGTGATTCACCCCCGCCCCTTACCTTGGCACCCAGATGCAGAGAAGGGGTTTTCATTTCACAAGCCAGAATTTTAGCCTAGCTAGAGAGTAACAGTAGCTTGTTTTATTCTGTGAAGTGGTTTTTGCCTTAAGGTATAAGCTCTGTTCCTTAAGAATGTGTGTCCTTCCCTCTTCTCTATAAGTGACCCCTCAATTGGTTCTATTGCATATATTAAGAATTCCTGGCCTTCTCTCTTCTCCTCCTCCCTTCCTTTATCGCTGAAGCAAGTGACTAGCAAATAAATGGCAAGCCCCAATAGCGGAGATACCCTGGCACTTACTGTGCCCTTGGGCAAATGGCTTTACCTTTCTGAGACTTAGTATGCCCCGCTGTAAACTGCAGATAGTAACTATCTCACGGGGGTTTCGGGATACTCAAGATCATGTCAAACCCTGTGCAAACTTTAAAGCATTATATATCAGTTATCATGATTATTTTTGTTGTTCAGTTGCTTCCTACTCTCCATGACCTCATTTTGGGTTTTCTTGGCAGAGATACTGGAGTGGTTTGCCATCTCCTTCTCCAGCTCATTTTGCAAATCAGGTACTGAGGCAGACAGGATTAAGTGACTTGCCCAGGGTCACATAGCTAGTTTCTTATTCCAGATTTGAAATCAGGAAGATCCACTGCCTACTCCAGGGTTATTTTGGATGATCAGAAAGCAAAATAATCCTAAAATAGATTAGTGTTAACATCCTAACTACAAATCCAATAGTTGCATGACTTAGAGCTTACTACTGATGTATGGCAGTAATGATGCAGATTTATACAAAAGAAAACAATCCATACTTTGGATTCCCTTCCAAAGTTCTTAGAGTTCAACAGTCAATTTGCATAAAATGAGGCTCATGGTGGCTCAGTAATTCACCCAAAGTTATATGGAGAGTAAGTAGGGCCAGGACCTAAGTCCTACTATGCCCATTTTGGTGCTCTTTCTACTGAAATGTTTTAGGAAATTTACTGTGGGAATTAAATCTCAGGACTTCCAAGTGAGGGACAAGGCAATGAAATGCTGGAAAACAAGAAAGAGAATAAAAACGTGCAAATCATGACTATAGTGTGGGTCTTCTGATTGTGAATTAAGATGAAAAGTACAAAGAGCTACTCCACTTCTGTCTAATTTATGTCAGGTTAAAGAAACATGGCATAGAAGAGCTAGGACTTGGAACCAGCCATACTTTGATCTAGAAGGGCTGTGAACCTTGGCAAAACACATCATCCTTGCAGTGCTCAAGGCAAATCTCTAAGGCACTAAGTGGCTGACCTTCAACTGCAGATGGAATTTCCTCAGCTGGGAATTGCCTATACTCATGAAATCACAGGTCCAGTACCAGAGTCTTTCTTTATTCCTCATTTAAACCAGTTTTAGATATCAGGAAAAAAAAACAAAACCTACCACACACACATCCCTTCCACTCTTCCACTTTCCAGTAGAACTTAAGCCTCCCTGGAGGGCAAGAAAGATTTTGTTTTTGTAATTCCAGCACCCAGAACTTTCTTCTTATACCAGAACTGTGATTTCCTAGCTATAGGGAACTCAACGCAGAAACTGCTTTCACAAGGTAGACCAGCAATTCTGTCATTCATAGCCTCAGAATTGCCTGGGGGCCGGGAGGGATTAAATGGCTTGTCCACAGTCACCCAGGCAGTATTGAGGAAAAGGGAGAACTTAGAACTGGGCTTTCCAGACTCCAAGTACAATCCTGTATTAGGACAAAAGGCCTCTGGCTTTGCACATGATAAGTGCTTAATACATTTATTACTAAATTAAATTCTTTCAAAGATTACACAATGTCTAGAATGGATTATCAATATTAATACCAGACTCTAGGCATCTGGTAGTTTTGCCATAATCAATGTTTATTGTGAACCAATACACATGCAGCTAATGCCATACACAACACTGAAGGCAGCAAACCAGATAACGGTGGGAGTTGGATTTAATCCATATGCAGGGATGATTATTATTATTACCTTGCTAATAGCCATCTTCCTGCTTTAACCAATTCCACAGTAGGTTGATTTTTTTTAAATTTGTTTTGGATTTTTGTTTTGTTTTACCAGTTATAAATAACAAAGATACTAACAAGTTCCAAAACAACTTTTTTCTATCTTCATCCTTTTTTAAGAAAAAAGAGCACAAGGATATAGGAAATCTTAGGGACCTAAGTAATCATGAATTAGATAAGCAATTCTTGAATAATTCAAAGGTTACTATGTTCTCAAAATACTGACTTTGACTAGCATATTTATATAGTCGGTTTGCAAAACACTTGACATATTTTATCTCATTTGATCCTCACAGTAATCTTAAGGCAGGTGTTTTCATCACTCCCATTTTACATATAAGGAAACCCAGTATCAGAGAGGTTAAAGTGACTGCTATGGTCAAAGGGCTAGTGTTAAGAGGGGGAATACCTACCAAACACAGCTTTCAAGAGCAGTATTCTTTCCACTGTTCTACACTGCCTCCTTTTGGAAGTACTAATGAATTAACACAATTTATATTCCTTTTTTTTTCAGTTGCTCTAGAGACAATGCCTCTTTTTACATGTAACAGGCTGCATTGCATAATAATTGCATAATGGATGGAGAACTAGACTTAGGAGGCTTGGGTGCAAGTCATCCATCCCTCTGACACATAAAGGTCCATGTGTCCCAGGCAACTTTGTAAACCAGGAGTTCATCAACTCAGATCTGAGAATTTATTTTTAAAAAATATTCTGAAAACAATAATTCCATATATTTGGTTTCTTTCATCATCTAATGTATTTGATTTTAGCCATTTAAAAACATTGAGATGGGGTCCATAGACTGCCAATGGGACACATCTCTCTCATACTCTCTCTCTCACATACACACACACACACACACACACACACACACACACACACCCACACCCTCAAAAGTTAAGAACTTGTGCTCTAAATCCATAAACTGCAGAACAGTTGCTGGTGTGCATTGGTGGGATCAGTTGCTGGCACGAAATGCCTGCTGATTTAGGAGATTGAGTTTTTTCAGCTCAGCAGTGCTCTACACAGATTCATAGGTCTGGACAAAAACAAAGGCACTATGAGTTTTTAATACGTATATAAGGTGGCAGTAGGGTCTGAGACCCTAGAAATAAACTGGGAAATGATTGGAGGTAATTGTTAGGATTCAGGAAACTACATTTCACTTACCAAAATAATAATTTCCTCCTATTCATTCTGTTTTTATGTAGAGTTTCGCCAATTCATTTTCAATTCCTGGACTACACAGATAAGAATGTGAGGATACCTCCTGCCAACTATACTCCCAAATTAGGGGAGATGATGAAGGCAGAGTGTCTCCCTTCATTCATCATCATTACAGAATATTAGGATAGTCAAGCTTGGGTGGGACCTTCACAGTCATTTAACTCTTTCATTTTTACAGAAAAAGAAATTAAGTCCCAGAGGCACCAAATGCCTTGCCAACGATCACATAGATTTCAGCAAAGCTAGGACTAGAACTGAGATTTCCTGACTCTTCCAGTGCTTTTTTGATAATTTAAAAAAATGGATTTAGAATATGCACCCATGCCTTTGAAAGAAGGCCAGTCACATCATTTCTAATATTTTATATAAATCTTTGCTTGTTCAAAGAAAGCAGGGAAGGGAACAGACATTTATTAAGCACCCACTATGTGTCAAGCACTGTGCTAAGTGCTTTACAGATAATTGTTTCATTTGATCCTCACAACGACCCTGTGAGGTAGGTGCTATTATGATTTCCATTTTACAGTTGAGGAAACTGAGGCAGACAGGTTAGGAAACTTGACCAGGGTTACACAGCTAGTAAAAATGTCTCAAGAAGGAATTCTTGTTGCCCTTATCAGAATGCTCACTAATTATCAAGAGGGATGATGACTGGACCTTAATGTAATAGGTATAGAGGACTCCCAGGTAAGGAATTCCTTCTGCTAAGGTCAAAAATGTGGTACCCAGAACTGAATATATTTCAGATGTGGTGTAACAAGGAGCATGGTGATGACAGTTACAGAATACCTTCGGGTATGCAAAGGGCTTTAAATAACTTACTAGGATCTCACATCCACTCTTATTCCCATCTTACAAATGAGGAAATTGAGCCTCAAAGGGGCTGTTACTTGACAGTCATTGTACAAGTCTGTGGCTTTTTGGTTTTGGGTTTTTTTTTGCTTTTTGAAGCAGGGAAGGCAGGGCAATTGGGGTTAAGCGATTTGTCCAAGATCACATGGCTAGTGTTAAGTGTCTGAGGTCACATTTGAAGTCAGGTCCTCCTGACTCCAGGGCTAGTGGTCTATTCACTGCGCCACCTAGCCGCCCCCCAACTAGTATGTGTTGAAGCAAAGTTTGAACCCAGCTCTTCATGATTCTGCCTCCAACATTCTTATCCACTATGTCCAGCTGCCTCTATAGTAGGAGGACCATCATTGTAGTCTGGACATCATATCTTCCTTACTGCAGATTAAGACTGCCTGAGCTTTTTAAACTGCAGTATCAATATATACAGAGGGAGTGAGGTATTTTAAATATTGTCAGAGAGGCTTGAGTTTCCCACCCACTTCTGCCACTGTGCAAGCTGATCTCCCTGCCAGACTGCAGTCTTTTTTACCTTTCCAATCCATCCTCCACAGTTGCAAAACTGGTGCTTCAAAAACACAGGTCTGATGTCGTTACTCTACTGGAGCTCAAGAAGCTTCAGTGGCTTCTTATTGCCTTTCAGATGAATGAATGGATGGATGGCTGGACAGACGGATGAGTGAAAATGCATTTAATTTAAGAACCAAGGGCTTTCAACTTTAACGTGCAAAGGGATTGGCGACAGAAAGGGACTGGTAGCCAGGGAAGAGCATGTTGATCTAGAAAATGGCTGGAACAGTGGTAGGGCCCTAGAGGAGACTGACATGCCACTGCAGAACAATGGCTAAGTTTATCTCATGATGGTTCTGGAGATAGTGGAGGAAGATACCTCAAGGCAGGCAAACATGTAAACTGGTGTTGAACATACCACATGTGAGCTGCAACACTTTCAAGGGCCATTCAACCAGATTAAAATATACCTCCACACAATAACTTTGTATTTCTTTATATGTGCTTGCAAATAGGTACTACATGTATATTTTGAGAGGCAGACTGGTATAGTGACCAGAGAGTCAGCCTCAAAAGTCGACAGCATCAAGTCCTGCTTCTGAAACGCAATGCCTGAGTCTGGTCAAGTCATTTCACTTTAGTACTTGAGGCAACTCTCTTAAGACTATATATAATTGTAGATAAAGTGTTGACTTATTTCTATATAGATCTCCTCAGCTGGAAGCTCCATATACTAAGGCAATCATAGGTCCTGTCTCTATATTTGACATATGTTACATTTACATTTTACTCCATTAAAACGTAAGCTTCTTAACAGTATTTCATTTTTGTTGTTCTATCACTAGAGCACCTAGCACAGCACCTAGTATACACCGTAGGTACTTAATAAAGAGGATCTTAAGATAACAAATCTATAGTTATAAGACACCACAACAACCATTCTTTACTGACTGAATCAATTGCAAAGATGGGAAAAGATGAGAATGCTGAAATGACCTCATTATTTACTTTGCACATATTTTATATCTACTCATATAGGTCCATGTTGTTTCATCCAATAGAATGTAAGCTCCTTGAGGACAGCGACTATTTCATTTTTTAAATTATATCTCTGGTATTTGGTCCAGCAAAGGTGTAAAATAAAAGCTTGCCAAGAGTACTTGCTAATAGTTACTTTGGGCAAGTCACTTAATCTTTCAAGAGGTTCCGGAGACTCCCTGAGACTTATCTGCTGCTTTCTAATTGATATGTTGTGATCTCCTGTGAGGAATAAGTTCCCCCATAGATGAACTCACAGTTCCTTCTTCATAGTTACTGTTGTATCCCATGGTTAATACATATTGAGTCTGCAGTCCATGCAAACCTCAGCTCTTTAGTCTTATCGTATACTTGTGAAGTTGATTTTTAAAAAAATCCTAAATGGAAGACTTTATATTTATCTCTATTTAAGATCACCTAAAGAGGTTCAGTTTAGGGCTCTAGCCTATCAAGATCTTCTAGGACTTTTGTCATCTAAACGTTATTGTTCCCTCCCAGCATTGTGTCATCAGCCAAGAATTCCATTTATGCCTTTATCTAAGTCACGGATAAAAATATCAAAGAGCACAGAGCAAGACTCAAATTCCTGGAGCACTCTTCCTTTCAAGTGAACCTCAGACTATTAATGTCTACTCTTTGGGGCTGGCCATCCAACCAGTTCGAGACTCATCTAACTGCATTATCTAGCCAACATCTCTGAGTTTTGTCCACAAGAATAGCATGACATATTGTGTCAAATCCTTTTTAAAAATGCTGGTAAACTACATCTACAGCATTCCTCGTGAAACACCAGTGTCCAAAAAGGAAATGAAGTTAGTTAGATATGAGCTGTCCTTGATGAAGCCACAATGGTGCTTTGTGATCACTACTTTTTTCACATCTTCACCAACATTCCTTTAATATTATTTTCTAAAATTTTCTAGGAAATCTAAGTTTGCTGGCTTATAGTTTTTAGGTTCTCTTGTCTTCCCTTTTTAAAACCAAAACAACATTTATGCTTTTCAATTTGAGGCATCTCTCCCATTTTTTAGGACCCTTCAGAGATCACTGACAAGTGGCTTAGCAATCACATCTGTCAGTTCTTTCAATACCTGAGATTAGTTACCCTGAGCCAGATGACTTGAACTCAACAAGGGCAATTAGCTGCTCTATTATTCCTCTGATTCTCTTGGGTTATTAACTCCTTATTATCCATTTTTCTACTTCTTTTTTTCCAGTCCAGACATCATTCTCCTTCACAGATCACCATGGTAAAGGTCCTTGAATCTGTGTGATGAGGATTAATTGAAGGGACTGCAAATGTTTATCCTCTAGAAGAGAAAACTCAGGACTGTTTTCTTCAGTATTTGAAGAGATAAGTGGCAAAGAGATTCAATTTATTCTGTCTTCTCAGGCTGAACAGAAATGGGTAGAAAAATAGAGAGGCAAATTTAGGCTTCATGTCTGGGAAAACTTCCTAATAATTTTAGATATCCGTAAGTGGAAGTAGTGGGCTTCCCCTCACTGGAGGTCTTCAAGCAGGGACTAGATGATCACTTGTTGGGTATTTGTAGGAGAGATTCCTTTTCAGGTCTACCTTAGGCTAGATAGTCAGTGAGGCCTCTTCCAACTCTGAAACTCTTGATTCTGTGATTCTGCAGAAAAAAACAGAAGTAAAGTAAGAGTTGAACACCTCTGCCTTCTTTCATCATTCCATCTACCCTGAGCAAGTCTTAATTCCTTCTATGATCCTCTTTCCCCCAAATTAGCCTTTTAACACAATCTTTTTGTTGTCCTTATCTTTCCCCCTGGCCAAAGCGGATTGTGAGTCCTACAATTCCTGACACTGCTTACATAACTTCACTCTGCTTTTGTATTTCGAATCCATTACCTGCCCTGTTTCCATCTTCTGCACATACCTTATAAAAATCTAAGTTGGTTGGTGACACTTCCCTGTGTATCCACATTGGTCTCTTTAGATAGTTCCAATCAGTTCCTTTTCCACCTCATTGGAACTGTTTCTTTGATAACTATGATATACATGTTAAATTGTTTATGAACAATTTTATGTTAAATTCTTTAAAAAGGTACAAAACAAAGAGCTCTATGAGGTCTCAGGGAGTAAGACCATTCCTGACCACAGGAATCAGGGAAGATGGAAGAGAATCATAGTTTGAGGGTCAAAGATGTCGGAGGTGGTATTTCAATTTAACAAGGATATAATAAATACATATTAAAAGCCAGGTATGTAATATGCTAGGACTTGGAATACAAAGGACAAACAAAAAAAGAAAACATCTGCCCTCACAGAGCTTATGTTCTACTGGGGAAACATGTACATGAATATATACAAAGCAAATACATATTTTTTATTTATTTTGCAGGAGAGAGAAAGAGCATTAACAACGTGGGTGGGGCATCAGGAAGGCTTTGTTTAGATAGTGGTGCTAGAAGCCCAACCCTGAGAGGCGCTCAGGATTCCAAGCAACACAGATGAGAAAAGCATATTCAAAGTATGGGAGACAACCTATACAAAAACAAACAAAAAAGAGGTAAAAGAGTATTTTGTACAAGAGATTCCAAGTAGGCCAGTCTGGCTGGAACACTTTATGATGGAGAGCAATGTTAAATCAGTCTAGAAAGACAAGCAGAACAGGGTGACATTTTAAATGCTAAATAGATGAATTTGTATTTTATTCTAGAGCCAATCAGGGAGCCAGTGAAGTCTGTTGATGTTGGGAATGATATAGTTAGACCAGTGCTTTAGCATACCAGAATGGTGCTTTGTGGAGATCACAGACTGGAGAGCAAGAGACTGAAAGCAGGAAGAACAATTACAAGGCTGTTACAGTTGCACAGGTAAGAGGAGATGAAGGCCTTAACTAGAACAGTGGCTGTTACTTGAGGAGGTAAGAAGACTTATACGATTACTTTGTGTCAGGCAATGTTCTAAGCATTTGGGATAAGAAATAAGAAAGACAGACAGTCCTTGCCCTCAAAGAACTCACAATCTAATTGGGGAAGTTAACATACACAAATAAGCTGAAAAGGGAGTGACAGAGGGTACCTGGCAGGGGCATGATGATGATAGTGGAGTCAAAACCATGCAGAGCAGCTGGTGACAAATGAAGAGATAGTTGGCATTTTGAGCCCTCTATGAAGGGAGGTGATGGGAATAGTTTTTATGTTCCACCCTCCAATCAGAGGAGCAGAAGCAACTGAGGGCATTATTGAGGTCTAAGTAGCAAGGCTGAAGTAATCTTTCTGTTGTTTCCTGGTAAAAAAAGTTATCCAGGAAGAGGGAGGGAGAGGAAGAGGAAGATGAGGATGATGCAAGTGAAGTCAAAACCAAGCAAAGCAGCTGGTGGCAAAAGACCAGTGTGAGAAATGTGATAGAGGTACAATCAACAAGACTAAGGATAGATAAAAACACAAAGGCAGGGGGTATTCAAGGAACAGTTGATAATCCAGTTTGGTTGGAATGCAGAATTCATGGTGGGAATATTATAAGAGATTAGAATGGTAGGGCTACCCTTTCCTAAGAGACTCCTATATTCCAGGCTCAGTTTAGAAATGTGAATTTTATTCAGCCAGCAACACAGGGCCACTGAATTTTTTGAGCAGAAGTAACATGCTTAAGGAAAATTAGTTTGACAGAGACAAGAAGTATGAATTGGAGAGAGTAATGGTGGAAAGATTTGATGAGAAATTGTTGCAATAATCTAAGTAGTAGGGGCAGATAGGTGGCACAGTGAATAGAGTTTGGGGTCTAGAGTCAGGAAGACTCATCTTCCTGAGTTCAAATCTAGCCTGACACTAGCTATGACTTGGGCAAATCACTTTACCCTGTTTGTCTCAGTTTCCTCATCTGTAAAATGAGCTGGAGAAGGAAATGGCAAACCAGTCCAGTATCTCTGCCAAGAAAACCCCAAATGGGGTCATGAAGAAGTGGACATGACTGAAAATGACTGAACAGTAACAAAAGTATGTAGTGGACCTGTACTAGGGTTTTGATAGGGAAAAAAGGGAGAAGCGATGTGAGATGTAGAGGTAGAATCAATAGGCCTTGACAACTGATTGGATATGAAAGATTAGAGAATAAAAGGGTGCATACATTCTGAGTTTTAGATATGGATAGATTGAGTGAATGTTGGTACAAGGATAAATAGTGAAGTTAGAGAAAGAAGAGCATCACTGGAAAACATACAGTAGCAATAGGTCTGTGGCAATAGGTATGGAATAGATTGTCAATAGAGATTTTTTTACTGAGAGCCTAATGCATACAAAGCTTTGCAGCAGGTGTCTTATAGCAAAAAAAAAAAAAATTAAATTAAAAATAAGGGCCTGGTCTCTTCCTTTAAGGGATTTATGAGATAAGAGAAATAAGAACATACACACATTAATAAGATGTATGAAGATTTGGAAAGCAAGTTTTAAAATCTATATGAATAGTACCAATCATGTCAATAGTTGTTACAGAAAATCAGAAAAGAAAGTATTATCTGTTAGGTATGTCTTGGTCACAGAAGGTTTTCTAAAAGAGGCCAATTTTGAGCAGACCTGAAGGAAAGGCTAAGTGGAATATGTGAAGGAAAGAAACAAGTATTTAAGTACTCAGTATGTGCCAGGTGCTGTGTTAAATGCATTACAAATATTTTATTTGACCCTCAACAATCATAGGAAGCGGGTGTTATTGTCATCCCTATTTTACTGAGGAAACTAAAGTAGACACAGGTAAAGGAACTTGCCCAGGGTCACACAGCTACTAAGCATCTGAAGACTGATATGAATTAGGTCTTCCTGACTCCAGATCCAGCACTCTATCCCCTGGACCACATAGCTGCCCAAGCGGAAATGTGTAAGACCTAAATGTTACTTTTGAGTTCAGTGGCAATTTAGGTATTTTCCTTACAAAACCATCCTGCTTTCAGTTTAATGTTGGTATAAATCTTAGTTTTCCAAACATACGCCCTTCCCTTTCCATTCCCCCTCCAAAAAAAACAAAAACCAAGAACCAAACCAAAAAAAGTAGACATGGACTGACTTGAACTTGGTCAGCAATTGGTCAACTCAGTAGAGCGGTTGACATTTTGGATAATTTTATTTCCAATTGTTTTTTCAGTATTTATATTGACAAAAATCTGATTACCTTACTTGTTTGATATACAATTGATTTATTTCATTAAATAAATTTGGTTTTGAGTTACTTATCTGATACGGAAGTAGGATAGATAATTTCTTTTGGGGAGGGGAGAATTGGCCTGTGATTTTGTTTTTGGGTAGGTAGGTACCAATGAGGAAATTTCTCTACCAATATTCCCATTCTGCAACTTAACAGTCTTAAGGGTTCCTAGAACACTGAGAAATGAAATGACTCGTCTATGATCATAGAAAGCTAGTATGTGTCAAAGGACGTAAGAACATAAGAGATTTACCAAGAAAAGATTTCATTTGACAAATAGAGAACTAACAGAAGCAAGAACACATTCTAGTTATGACTGCTAATCAACTATATTCAGTAACCAAAAGCTCTGGTCTTAATCTGGCATTTAAAACAAGTGGTATAGGAATACTGTATTATTAATAGCATTTAAAAAAAAAAACATGCCTATTACATGGCCTAGGATACTGAAGTAGAAATTTCCAGTCAGTTAGCAAATTAATGCCTAGGTTTAGAGGAGGTTCATCAAAAGAGTTGGCATGAAAAATGTCAACTATACTGCTCTGAGTCATTTGGGCACAGGCAGAATGACCTTCATGAGTAGGCCATAAAGATTTTTTGATAGCTGGCTATGAAGGACAACTTCCAGGGACAGGTTGTTGCTGTTCCCTTATTTGCCCCAAGGAAAAGTCCAAGTTAACCAAAAGGTCATCAGGCTTTACTACCTTGCCCCCAGGGTCAGTTTCACACAGATTTATGAAAAGCTAGTACTCTTTGGCATAAATTTTGATGACCAGCTCTATCCCTCGTGGTGGGCAAGTTTCATGCCCATTTCATTTATAATAATTTGTCAGGATTAACAGAAATATCTAGGATGAAAATAAAATTTTGTAAATTTTGAGTTCCAGAATTAAAATTTCTTAATCTTCATTTGTTTTGGGGAAAGCCTGGGGGATAGAGAAACGATAACATTTCTCGGGAAGACAATGTAGAATAGTGGAAAGATGGCTGGATCCAGAGTCACCAAGTTTGAGTGAGTTTGAATCACTATTAACTAGTGTTACCTTAAGCAATTTACTTAACCCATATGGGCCTCAGTTTCCTTATCTTTAAAATGTTTGGAGAAGACTTCCAAGGTCCCTTCGAATTCTAAATTTATGGAATATAATCTTAAATGATTTGTAAATAACTCTCATGTCTTTGTTCATTTCTACCTCAAAATAGCTCAGTAAGAGCAGGTGTTATCTCCATTTGAGAGGTAAGTAAACTGAGGCATTAAGAGGTAGCATAACTTATAGTTGGTCACAAGATTTTAGTAACAGAACTAGGTTCTCCTTATTCCTAGCCCTGCTCTCCTTCAATCATACTGGTCAGCAACACTGAGAAAATGCAAACTACAATACACAAGAGACCAAGTAAGCCTCAGCGAGGCCTACTCCAACGAACTATAAGACTTTACAACATTCTTCCCAAGGTAACTCCCTACTGTTCTCACATCACAGAGCAATGAGACTCTAAAACAAACCCGCTTCACATGAAGACTTGAATTCAGCTGGTATCTATCTCTCTAGTCCAAGTTAGCTCACATAAGGAAATCTTTGGTTTAATTACTTAAGGTCCACCAGACTGCACTAGAAGACCTGGTATTAATATATCATATAACATAGCTATTTTAAAAATTCCTTTAGTTATATAAAAGCCATGTCACACCTTTGTCTTCCCTAAACTTGGAGAGATTAAGAATCCTGGTCAAAAAGGACAAAGGTCTTTGACTTTTATGCAGGAAAAAATTAACTGGCAAAGGCATGATTGACAGCCCTTTGAAGCATAGCATAATGGAAAGAACATCATGTTAATTAATACTGAGGAGACCAAATCCTACCTACCTTGTGCCTTGTGCCAATCACTTAATTCCTCCTGAGCCTATTTCTGCATCTAGAAAAATGAAAAGATACTGATTGCTAATATTCCTTCCTTCCCTTAAATTGAGTACTGGGATGCTCAGTTAACCTACCAGCTTTCACAAACCATTTTTACCTAACTATAGCTTATTTTCTACCAGTGCATCTTTATTTCAACTTTGTACTTCCTATCTTGAGAACATTAGACAAATAAAAATAAGCCAAGTCTAGGACAAAGAGATAATTCACAATCAACCTAGGCAAATCATAACATGAGAACCAAAGTGTACACACACACACAGAGTAATGAGAGTAGTGGAAGGAGGAAGGCACCAGAAGTTGAGGGAATCATCAAAGACTTTAAGTAGAGAAGGTGGTACTCTAGTTGAGCAAAGAATAGGGATTCTAAGAGACTGTGAGGAGGTAATATACCCTAGGCATGAGGAATAGAGGCATGAGATGAAAGCCCATATATAGGGAACAATAAGGGCAATCTGACTGGGTAATATGTATGGGAGTGGGGGTAATGTATAATAAGGTTAGAAAACTTAAATTGGGGTCAAGTTGTGAAGGGCATTCCTTAAATGTGAAACAGCCAATTATATTTGATCCTAGAGACTATTAGGAACCTCAAGGAGGTACCTGAGTAAGAATAGTGACATGGCCAGACCCAAATTTTAGGGAAATCACTGGTATCTGTGTGGAAGGTGAATTGAAGTGGGTAAAGACCAGGCAGGGAATCAATTAGGAGGCTATTACAATACTTCCAAGTGAAAGGTGATAAAGATCTCAACTAGGGTGGTGGCTGTAGGAGTGAGAGATGTGGCAATGGTAGAAATGACAAGACTGACAACTGCTTGGATGTGTGGACTGAGGGCAGTGAGAAATCTCAGATGACTCAGGAACCAGGTGGACTAGCAGAATGGTAGTAGTCTGAATAGAAATAGGAAAGTTTAACAGGGGAGTGGTTTGGAAAGGAAGGGTAAGAATATGCTCTTGGATGTGGAGTTTGAAATGCCCACAGGACATCTGGTTCAAAATACTCATGAAAGATATAGGACTAGTGTCTGGGAGAGATTAAGGCTAGATATATAAGATCACTAAATGCAAGAATAAAAAGAGGACTCAGGACAGGGCCCTGAAATACAGCTACTGTTACTGAGCATGAAACAGTTGAAAATACAGCTAAGGAGACTGAGAAGTGGTCAGACAACTGGGAGGGGAACTAAGAGAGAACAGTGTCATGAAAACCTAGAGAAGAAAGGATTGTCAACAGTGTCAAATTGCTATAAAGATCATGTACGTAATAAACTGCGATTCTACACCTACTCTTCCAAAAGGATAGTAGCATGAATGAACATATTTACAAATAAAATGTAAATAAAGACAAAAAAGTTATAGAAGCTAAGGAGCTGCCAAGGAAGACAAAATAATTGAAACCTGATGCATATCATTTATGTAATTCCTAAAAAGGTGGTACTTTCAAAAGTGGTATCAGATCTTATTGATTTTTAAGTCAATGTAACTTGTAAAAAAATTTTTATGGTAATATTATTCCATAGAAGGTGTATAGGTTTCTGGGCTAAAAAACATTTTTACACTTAAAAGTGTAAATGAATTATTATTGTACTCCTAGCACAGGCAACTCCCAATACAGTTATATTTCAAGAATTCATTGGCATGTTACCTGGGAATTCAGAATATTCCCCCATAAAAATGTTAGAAATGTTAGTCAGGTACTTAGTCTAGCTGACATAATTTATCCATTAATATAGCTGAACAATATTTACGAAAAATCAGTAGAAAGCAATATTGTGGAAAAACTACTAAACAATACTGAAAATAAGTTAAATTGAATCAGAAAGTTTGTTTAAAAAGACGGTTTGACAATTAAAAGATATGAATTAAATAAAGATTTTTTTGTGAAGCTCTAAAGGCTATTTCTTTAATATCAATAAAACCATTACTATACTTAACCACTCTAATTTCAGACTTAAAAAAAAAAATTTAACTTGAAGGCATTCCCTAAAATAGAAACTGCAGTTGGGAAAGAAGGGATTCACAGAAGACAGAGGTGTACATTTTAGAAAGATTGCCTGAGGTATAAAAAGTGTAAAGGAAGAAAATCACATGGTATTGTACACAATGTCCCTGAATGGAGTAGGAAGAGAATCTGGATGAGTCAAACAATTCTGCTTGCCAATCCCAGCTTGGATATGATAAAGATCAAGTACCCCTGGTGTGGAGGGAGCTGCACTTATTTACAAGGTGATGTCATAACCCAGAAAATATCTGATTTAATCTTCTTAGTAATTAGTGGTGATCTTTCCTAAGTATGGAGTCCTTTACTGAGTAGTATTTGTTTAGATTACTATGTTCTAGAGTTTTCTCTCGGTGAGAATTCATACAACCCTCAAATGTCACTAGTGTGGTATCTTGCAAATTTTGCGCAGATATACTTTAAAGGATAGTCTTGCACTTAGACACCTAGTTTAAAGCTGTCAGACAACAGTTCTGAGAGATTAAAAAAGGCACACAGTAGAGAAAAGTACCAAATATCACTACACACTTAATTTTCTTCCCAGAATTAAGACAAAAACCAAGTGTTACAAACAATCCATTTATTGGGTTTTGAACTAGGTACACAATTGAAATAATAGTTTTGGCACTACTCTATACAGTGATTATGTCTGTGTGCTGACACTTAGAAAATACTGCACTAGGAACACTGCTGTGCTTCAAGTCTGTATTGAGTCACTAACTCAGTAGGTAGGTATTCAAAAACATATTTTTAGTGTTCCTGTAAGGAAGACTGTACAGGCTGTGTGAACGATGAAACACACCAACTTGTGAATTATTTCAACTTAAGAGGTACCTTGCATCTACAAACTTGCCACAGAACATGGGATGTTAGAATTTAGAAATGCACACAAAAAGCTACATGAGACATACTAATGAGTTAAATGAAATTCAAACCAATCCCCTCCCCTTGACTCCCCACCCCAACCCACCTCAGCTTTTGTAACATGAAAAGATAATTAAGGAGAATAATTTAACCACACAAATAATGGCATTTGATTGGATACAAAAGCCATAATCACTATAGCATAAACATCTAAATGTGAATTTTACAAATTAATTTCACAAGGGTGTTGTGTAAAAGGTTGTAATCTGTACAATGTCTTGCCAATGCAATACCTCTACAGTTTATACAGTCTTTTACATATATGCAAAATATATTAAATAGGTCAATTAAATAGCCAATAGTTATCAGCCTCTCAACGATGTTGCAGGCAAAAAATATACAGAACTTCCACAAACTCAGCAGTCTTCCATTTATGCAATACAACAAGGAGGGCCAAACATATTTGTAAAGAATACAGGGTAAAAAAGTCAGTTTTTTTGTTTTTGTTTATTTTTTAATACACACAACTGTATACACACACTCCAATCAATTAAAATGTTGCTCATCAGTCCTCCCCACCCCATAACCCCTCCCCTTCTTCATCTATTGGCTCTATTCAGCACCAAAAACTCTAACCTATAAGAAGCAGGTGGACATAGGCTTCATTCAGAATCTTGGTCAAGTACTCCACCAGGTCACGTTTTCCCTCCTTTCTAACAATGGCTACCCTGATCCAGCTGAAGAGGTTACAAGGCTTTCCATAGCCCACAGCTTTAAAGTCAACAAAGATTTAGAAAAAGTTCAAAAGAAGTTGAGATGAGTGAAATGACAGGACCTGTCAGCAAATGGATGTTTTTGATCCCAAGGAGCAATAGTATTTTAAAGGGTTCCCAGATTCTGGTCCTGGATGCCGCAGTCGTAATTAACATTGGACAATTGTTTGTTTGCTGAGGGTTTGCAGCTCTTTGAGATGTTGCACAGAGAAAAGTTATCTACTGATAAATCAGGGAATGCATCCTGACAAGTGAAGATATCAAATGAAAGCTGGGAACCTATGGAACACAGACCAAATGAGACTGAACATGAAAACCACCAAAAGCAATTAGGCTTGACTGGAAGTTTCAGAAACCTGCCAAGAACTCCCACAGCTGGTACCTGAGGAACTGGAATTTTTGATGAAAAGAGCCTGAAGTTAGGGCTACTCATCTGTACTGGGGAAGGAGGAGGGAGAGTTTCAGTTAGGCATCAGAATTTCCAAGTCTAAAAGTTTTTATACATGAAATTTCTTTGAGTTTCCTCTATCACTGCAGAAAAGTTTCTGAGGCCTCCCTCATTAATGAAGAACCTGTAAAAAATAGTTAAAAATCTAGATTAAACATTTTTATACTTTTAAAGGACTTGAGATGAAAAGGCTGCCTATCACACTAAAACTATCAAGAAGAACTGGGTCAGTAGCCTAGAAACCCCACAATAAGACACCATTTGGCCAGTATTCCCACCTATTTGACAAAGGCTGAAAAAGTGACATTTTTTTATATGTATGTTATTTGGTTAATATCCAAGGTGGAAAGAATTTCATTTATATTAGCCACAAGAAAGGGTGAAAAGGTTGCCAGAGTAAAATATTATTTTAACTATCATCCTACAAAGTGATCATCCAAGAATATAAGCAAGAACACAAAGAAAAACTTGTTATCTCAATTTTTTCCCAAAAATTAAGAGCACTACTTCCTGATATTAGTGATTAAAATCCAGAATTTTACTTACTTTTCTATGCATAATAGCATGGTGACACCAGGAGATCAGTGAGCACAAGCAGCTGATCATCAGTGAATTGCTGTTTGTGCTCCTGCCAGTTGTCATGGTGTGTTCTTCGGAAATTAGATAAGGTCTTCTTTACAGTCATCTAAAGAACAGGTAATCCAAAGGCTTTTAACCCTTTCTGAATACACTTAGGCTTATTAAAGAGGAATTAAATATAAAAAAAAAAAATCTATCTTCCAAGACGGCAGTTCTCAAACTTTTTCGGTTATGTCTGACAAAATCAAAGTTCTTATCCTACACTTCTTTTTTCCTCTTGCTAACAAAAAAAGACCTCAAGCAACTCAGAATTATTGGCAAGAATAATATGGCTTTAAATAGTAACAATTCTCAACATGGAGTGTTAAGTGTGTGATCCTATTATTCGTGATAACTTAAAGAGAACAACTCATGGGCCATACCATAATCCAACAACAACCACACACTCTTATTCTTAAATTAAATGTAAAATATTACTCAACACTAGCTATTCTATATTCAGCAAAAATGATGTTACTTAAGAATAAATAAATAATAAATAAATAAATAAAATAATAAATAATAAATAAAACTAGTGTGATACTGGACACTTTTGGTCTCCTTGACAGTGGCTCTTTGCTACAATAAAGGTAAGAAAAGGGGTGTCAGAAGCGAAAAGCAACAATTTGTAGTTTTAAAAAACCATTATAACAAAATATGAGGGTTTTTTGGGGAAGATGAGTGGTTAAAAATACTGATATGGAATGTATAATAAAATTAAAAATTTTACCTCAATAGGCTGGGGATCATTCAGGTGCGCACTAAGATTCATCAGGAGCTGTGGCATCCAGGTAGGGACATCATAAGGACTAGATAAAATACACGCACCAATTCCTAGCACTCCAGCATGGCGATTGACCAATTCTGAAAAGAACGTAATTTGTTTTAAACTATTCTGGTTTTTGAAAAGTCATGAATACACCACTCAAATGGATGTACAAATGGATGACAAATACAAGTCTGAGCTACAGCTCCTAAAGTTAATGCATTTAGATATATAATAGACTCAGTAAACTATCCTTAGTGTCCTAGACTCTTTTGCTCTGAATGATGGACTACATATGGGATTTAGTGCTAGGAAAATGGCCCATGTCCATTAATAAAGTCAATCAGAGAGAGAAACATTTCTGACCTTCAGGTACTATTTATAGTAGCAGAGGCCTCAAAGCATTAAAAATGGAACCTAATCTCTGGGTGTCTTTTCCTTATTCAATCTATACAAATTATGTAAATAATCTAATGTGCTTTAGGATTTCTCTTACCTTCATTTTTTTCTAAATAAAAACTAATCAGTTAACTGTATTGTCAATAAAATTGTGAACGCCAAGCTGCTTCATTTTTCCTCAACAGTTCATCCTATGTTAACAATATTATAGTGTGACATATTTAATGAAGCATAGAGAATTATAGGAGAAACTCATGGAGCCAATTAACTTGATAACAGAACATAAAATCTCTAATGTGGCTTTCACCTTTTTTTGTTTCTATTTTCATTCACATTTTGGCATTAATAGAATCACAGAATTTCAGGAAAGCTGAAAGGGTAGTTGAATTTTAACTCCCATCTGAAGTCTGAAACCCCTTTACAACATTTAGAGATAGGAAAGTCCTCAGCAGCCATCTAATCTAACTTGTACTTGATGGCAATTTCACCCATAACATACTCAACAAAGAGTCATCTAGCCTCTATTTCAATATCTCCAAGGAGTTACCAACCATAAGACCCACCACTCATTGAGGCAGCCAATGTTCTCCTTGAACACCTCAAATGATGGGTAATGGATAAATTTCTCATTGTTATGAATTTGCATCCCTTTGATTTTTACATTTTGGTGCTACTTCCATTTTCTGGGGGAAAACAAAATCCCTATTCTGTATGGTAATCTTTCAACTTGTTTTTAAATCTCTTTATTTCCCTATGATAAGTGTGGTAGCCCTGCTACACATCAAACATTGAATATTATGTTCATTTCTGGTTGCCACATTCAGTAAGGCATCACTGTAATACAGAAGAGGGCAACTAAGATGATGAACCCAGGATTGATGCTATATGAGTAAAAAAGACAACCTCAAGAAAACAAGATATCTGTTTTCAGAGGGGATATTATATAGAAGAATAATTAGACTTTTTCTTTTTGGCTATAGAAAGTCAAGTTAGGAAATATGGATGAAAGTTAAAAAGAAGCAAATTTAGGTTTGATGCAAGAAAGAACTTTTAATAATTGGAGCTATCTAGACATAGAATAGACTGTCTCAAGAAGTATAAGTCTTCCAGCAAGATGACCACTTGTCATGTATGAAGTAGAAAGTATTTCGGTCCTTGGTAAGTTGGACCAAGTGGCTCCTCCAGTTTCTTCCAGACCTGATTCTATGAAATCATAAGCTATTACCTGCAGATGGAATGGTATCTCCCACTGTGCCAGGATCTCGCTTTCTTTTTTTAGGGAGTTTTGTCTTGCAAAGCTGGTCAAAGTGAATCTGCATAGGGCTATCCATGGTAAGGAAGCTACACTGCAGTAGCCCACTTAGGGTGGTAGCAGCCATTTCTCGAACCTATGAAAAGAGACAGTTATGTGTACCAAGGTAGACATACCTTTCAAAACAAACAAGACTATTGGGAAGGTATGAGGAGAGAATTATTAAATAATTTTATGCAAAAGAAAAATTCTTACAAAAGTGCAAGATTTTTTTTTTTTGAGGGTGGATCTGAGCAGATGAGTGGGAGATATACAAGTGGTACTAATAATGAAACCTAACATATACTTTAAAGCTAAGTCTAATACATGCTTTATCATTTGTTAAAAGTTTTTTAACTGTTACAGAAACACTAGAAATTAGTAGAAACTTATTAGTTTTAGTAATAATTCAAAAATTACAAACTGACAATTTCCATCAATTATTTAATTACAGCACACATTTAAGAGAATTAACCATTCTCTTTCTCATCAATTTCATAGGCTATTAACTTTCAGTATTGGCTTACATGTATATTTTTTTTTGTCAGTCCCAAGGATTTAAGAAGGGTAAGACTCAGTTTTAAATAAGTAAAACAACTGGAACTTCCAGAAGAGAAAGCTTCTCAATGGTATCATCTCATATTTAACCATGAAACACTTTAGACTTCTGCTAAGAATTCACTGCAGGATATTTATGAGAAGAGGATGCATTTATAATTAGGGATTTGGACATGGTATTTAATAGACATTCTGTGCAAATATAAAATGATTAACTTTCAATAAATGTGATGGCCCATATTTAGCAAAAGATACTTTATAAGTAGTTGAACATAGTATTCTCATATTTGAAAGAGAGGTTAAATTTAAATCTAGTGTGTTAACAATGAGTGCTTGAGACTTCCTTCTCTCTATTTTCATGTCTGAAGGTTATTATTAAAAAGTGAACAACTTTATATTAATTGCTATAAAAAGCATAAGCTGAAATCTAACTGTGACTAGCAATTTTTGAATAATAAAGGGACTAGATTACTAAATGGCACAAAAAGTGCTAATACAAATTCCAGAATTGGAGTGGAAGGAACTGGACCACAAAATGAGCAAATTAATGAGTTGCAGTAATTTCCACCCAATTCCTATTATTAGACTCCATTTTTAATTTGCTGAATTAATAACTAATTAATTAGAAAACTTTGCTCTAAGGAGCATATAGAAAAAAGTTCATAAAATTAGAGGCTAATTATATACTTTTCCACTCTAATTGCTGGGTTTTGTTACCTGCCTCTCCTTTTAAAAAAAAGACATTAAACCTCAAGGAAAATTCAGGGATAATTCAAAGTGGAAATTACTTATTGCAACATACTTCTCCCTCTCTCCCTCAACAGGCTTTTGGAAATATCAGGTTTTGCTTTTGTATAAAACAAAAACAAAGGCCTGAGTTTTCCTTCTACAGATTGGACTATCCAACCCTAGGTAGCCAAAATGAAACAATCAGGTCCCTTCCACAAGGAAACTTTAAGATAATTAAACCTCCTCTCAATTTTACCATTTAAACTTAAGGTAGGAACAATTTTTACTCTCTTTTTTAAATAATCTATGGAAGTTAATTTTAGCAAGTCAATACTGAGATATGTTAAGTTAAAACTCTGGATATAAACTTAAATTTGATCTATGATCTCTCCATGTTAATTTAACTAATGCAGAGAGAATTTTGTGCCAAAAAACTTATTGTGGGAGCAGATTTCTGGTCCTTTTACTACTTGACAATGTAAGAAAGGCTTTATTGCTTTTAAGATCTTTGAGATCTTTGTTTTTATTACTTTCTAAAGAGATCTCTAAAAAAAAAATCATAAAAAATCCAAGAAGAATACAATCCTACAAGCAACTTGGTCTTAAAAATGCATTTTTAATACATTTTAAAAATCCTTTCACCATATCATTTGATACAGCAACCTGTGAGATAGAATTATTACTTTCCCCATTTTAACCTACGAAAAAACTTGTGTTCAGAGAAATTAAGCAATTTGCCAAAAGTCACATAGGAGTCCTTGGTGAGTCCAAGAAAAGGGCCCATGAATTTTTATTTCCAGTCTGATTTTCATGCAGGAGTACAGAAAAGTTTAATTAAGGTATCCAAACCAATCATTAAAAGACAACTGCAATGATAAATACATTTTAAGCTTGAAGACAAGACATAGTAACTCTTAACCCGCAAGAGCTGTGTTAAGAAAGGATTGTGTCAAATCTGTAAAGTATACTAGACTTGCTGACTGCTGTTGTTCTTATTATGTAGCAATATTTTTTAAAAGACTAAGTTTTGACCCCAGCTTCTGGGAGAACTATTTGACAAAAACTGCTGGGAAAACTGGAAAATACTATGGTAGAAACTGGGCATAGACCAATGTCTGACACCATATACCAAAATAAAGTCTAAATGGGTCCATGATTTAGATATAAAGGCTGATACTATAAACAAAGCAGAGGAGCAAGGAATAGTTTATCTGCCAGATTTATGAAGAATGGAGGAATTTATGACCAAACAAGATAGAGAACAGTATGAAATGCAAAATGGATAATTTTGATTACATTAAATTGAAAAGTTTTTGCACAAAGCCAATGCAACCAAGATTAGAAGGTAAGCAGAAAACTGGGAAATAATTTTTACAACTAGTGACTCTGATAAAGGTCTCATTTCTAAAATATATAGAGAACTGAGTCAAATTTACAAGAATAAAAAAATGGTCAAAGGATAAGGATAGGTAGTTTTCAGAGGAAGAAATTAAAGTTATCTATATTCATACAAAAAAACGCTCTAAATCACTATTGATTAGAGAGATGCAATTGAAAACAACTCAGAGGTACCATATCATACCTAGCAGACTGGCTAACATGTCAAAACAGGAAAATTATAAATGCTGGAGAAGATGTGGGAAAGCTGGAACACTGATTCGTTGTTAGTGGAGCTGTGAGCTGATCCAATCATTCTGGAGCAGCAGAAATACCACTTCTAGGGCCATATCCCAAAGAGATCATAAAAATAGGAAAAGGACTCATATGTAAAAAAATATTTATAGCACCTCTTTTCAGTGGTATCCAGGAACTGGAAATTGAGGGGATGCTCATCAATTGGGGAATGGCTGAACAAGCTGTGGTATATAAATATAATGGAATACTATTATGCTATAAAAAATGATGAACAGACTTCAGAAAAACCTGAAAGACTTATATGAACTGATGCTGAGTGAAGTGAGCAGAACCAGGAGAACACTGTACACAGTAACAGCTACAGTGTGCGATGACTGATTTTGATAGACTTAATCCTTCTCAAAAATGCAAGTACCTAAAACAATTCCAAAGGACCCATGATAGAAAACGGCATTCACATCCAGAGAAAGAACTATGGGATCTGAATGCAGAGCAAAGTAGACGGTTTTCTTTTTTATTTGTTTTGTTTTTTTTCTTTCCTCATGGTTTCTCCTATTCATTATAATTCTTCTATACAACATGACTCATGTGAAAATAGGAATGTTTAAAAGGAATGTATATGCAGAGCCTATATCATACTGCATGCCATCTTAGGGAGCAGAAGAAAATTTACTTATTTATCTATTCATTCATTCATTTATTGGAGGGGGAAGGCAGGGCAATGGGGGTTAAGTGACTTGCCCAAGGTCACACAGCTAGTAGTGTGATCAAGTGTCTGAGGCCAGATTTGAACTTAGGTCATCCTGACTCCAGGGCTGGTGCTCTATTCACTGCACCACCTAGCTGTGCCCCAGTGGGAGAAAATTTAAAATTTATGGAAGTGAATGTTGAAAACTAAAAATGAACTAACTTAAAAAAATAAAAGAATAAGTTTTATTTAATTAAAATGAAAGAAAAATTCTAATTTTACCTCTAGCTGTTCATCTTCCAACAAACCTATAACAAGCCACCTGATGTCTTTAACTGCTTCTTCGTTGTTTAGGAAAGTAAAGAGATTATAGAATACCATGGTTTGGAGGTAGGTCAGTACTGTGTATCTAGCATGCCAAGAACTGCTTCTTGCTGTCTGTTAAAAAAAAAAAAAAAAGAGCAAATACTTCACATGAAAAACAAACGTTTTAAAATAACACAATTGAATTTATCAGGTGGCACTATATTCCAATCTATTGTAATTTGCTTTTCATGCATTTAAGTAGGTCAATGTGGTTTGCTTAATTTGCTTTTAAGCAGAAACTTCAATGATTCAGTGTTTAAGAATATTTGGTGACTAGGTAGAAACATAAAGGAAGGAATGGTAGGAGGCAGTGGGAATTAGTGGTTATCAGCTGGGATTGGGGGCAGGGAAGGGAAATAGTAGGAAAACCATTTCATTTGGAATGGAGATGAGACTTAGATACAAATTCATCCTGTTGGGATACTTACTGACCATGGGCAACTTACTACTTCTCTTACTTGAGTTTCCTCATTAGCAAAATGGAGAGACTACAGCTATAGTCATCGTTATAGGGTTGTTGTGAAGATCAAATGAGAGAATGCATATAAAGTATTTCATAACACTTTAAGACTTTTAAAAAATTAAGTTAACTATTATTATTTTCACCAATGAAGACCAAAGTGTGGTTTCAGTGGACTTTTAGAAGAGACTTTATAATATTAATGTTCTCTGGGTTTTTGTGACATTGCCTTTTCCTAGGTTCTCCTTTTACCTTTATGACTATTCCTTCTTCATCTCCTTTGCTAGATTTACTCCATAGCATGTTTCCTAAGGGTGTTCCTCAAGATTCTGTCCAAAGCCACCTTCTCTTCTCTCTATACTTGCTCAACTCAGTGGTTTCACTTCTCATCTCTATGCAGAAGACTCCCACATCTATATATTGAGCCCTAGTCTCTCCTGAGATCTAGTCCCATAATACAAACTGCCTACTCAAATTTTCAACAGGATGTTCCATAAGCATCACAAATTCCACATGCTCCAAAAAGAACTCATTCTTCTCAGTTCAGTCATCACTTACTTGTTTTAGCACCTGAAGCACCAAAGGCACTTGATGAGGGTAAAGCAACCCCTGAGACATTAATGATAGACACAACTTTGCATCTCTTTTTAATTCATCATAGCTATTGTCATTTTCAACTGGGGCAATCTAAGGAATAAAAAAGCAAAAAATTAGAAAGCAATTGTTGCTGAATAGCAATGTAGTCTAAATAAAGATTTTTTTAAAAATCAATAAGTACAGTGACATTTTAACAGTTGCAGAGAAGATATAGATGGGTTAAGATCTGTATCCTTGGAGCCATCAAACTATGATAGTGACAGGGTGACTAAATTTGACATAATTATTGACTCTTTTTTCCTTCTGTTTCTGTGGTTTCATCAACATAAGGAACTCATAAGAAAATTCTTCCCACTGAAGTTTCCTTTTTATCTTTGTATCCTTAGCTCTTAGCACAAAGAAAAGCTTGTTGACTGACTAATCAGTAACTATTTTGCAACTTAAGACTTTTAAAAAGTTGCTCCTAAGTACTGAGGTGACTTAGTCCAATTCAGCAAGCCAATTATGGATCAAAGACAGGCTTGAATCAAAACAGCCTACAGCTATCAGTCACCATATCAGTGCTGTCTCTGTTAACTTAAATTAGCTACATCAGTTTTTAGTGAGAATTTGAACCCTGGTTGCTGGTATAAGATTTACTGTAGCACTTTCTATGAAAGATTAAAATCATAAACAAGACAACAGGGTAAATGTTTATGCCATGAAAGACACCTTTTCAGGCATTAAGAAGCATTCTGGCATGTCAAACCCATTACAATATGGGTCCAATTGAATCTACCTTTCCATACTCACTTCATATTTCTCCCTCATTTATGCACTTTACGTTTTAGCCAAACTGACCTAATTGTTCCTCTCCCTTGGTATACCTTTGGCAGAGGCCCTATATGTCGTATTTGCAATGCAGTCTCTCTATCTTTACCTCTAGCTCTTAGAATTCCTGGATTCAGACTAGTTGATAGCAAACCTTTTACTGTTACCTGCAGTAATCAGTTTTTATTTTTCTCAAAATATTTTATAGTTACTTATCTATGTATGTGTATCCCTCAGTTAAATGCAAACTCCTTGAAGGTAGGCATTTTTTAAAAAAAACTCTAATGTTTACAACATTGCCTTGCAAATATATGGGGGTTTAATAAATATGTTTAAATGAACTGATATGTTAATAAATATTTTAACTACTAAGTATCCCTTATTTATTCACTAAGGCCTATTAATATTATTGCAATTTGTGTTACTGAATACACTTAGTAAACATTTAAATTATATTTCCAGAGAATGACAGAATTATAGTCGTTGATGGGACTGAGATGAATCTCATCCAGCCCTTTCCCCCAAACCTCCCTCCCAACACCCTTTTAAAACAGATGAAGGAAATTGACTTTTAATACCCTACAATTCTGATTCTGATCCTCACCAAAGTCTGGTCATCTTCCCAGAATTAGTTTGATTAATGAGTTTATTGTCTCATTTTCAATTTTATTTCATCTACAGGTATAATGAAGACAAAATGAAGTTAAAAACTGTTATGCAAATTCAGACCCATATGAAGATCTAAGGAGAGTTCTATTCTTTTATTTTTCCATTCAAACCACAAAATGAAAAATGAGTAGGAAAAAACCTCTAATGGTCTCACCTGGACTATTACAGTAGACTTTTATTTGGTCTCTTCCTACTTCATCATCCATGAAGCTGCAAAAGTAGTTTCCCTAATCTTTTTATCAATCCCTCTATTCCATAATTGTCATAGGCTTTTTATTTCCTCTAGGATCAAATATAACCTCGTGTCTGGCATGTGAAGCTCTTCCAAAGCTAGCCCCTTCTTCCTTTTCCAATACTCTTACACATTACTTCTCTTTATATACTTTATATACTTTATACTCTCTAGGCTCCCTCTCCTGTTTCTGTGTCTTTCTACTGACTATTCACCATGCCTTGAACGAATTCCCTCCTTATCCTTGCCTTTTACAATCCACTGCTTCTTTCAAAATTCAGCTTAAACAACACCTTCTACATAAATCTTTTTATGATGCTCTTGTTGCTAGTTTCTTCCCTCCTAAACAATTTTTTAGTCATTTTATATATACTCTCTATACACTTACATATATACATATTGTCTCCCCTGTTAAAATTTAACTTCCTTATGACCCAAGAGTGAGTACACTGAAGACAGCCTTTGACCTAGGATGGTTCTGGAGGAGAGGGAGGCTGGTGACTTTGCACAGCCCCGTCACATTTAAATCCAAGTCATTTGCAAGTCAAGACATCACCTTCCTGATATCATCATCCTCTTTGAGAACGAAGGACAACCAACCACCACCACCACCAACACCTTTATGAGGCCTATACTTAGGAGTTCAAAGAAAAAAGGACCCACAGGTACAAAATATTTATAGCAATTCTTTTATTATAGCAAAGAACTTGAAACTGAGATGGTACCCATCAATTAGGGAATGGAATAAACAGTATGGTCTATGAATACAATGAAATCTTATTGGCCTGTTAGAAATGACAATAGGTTCATTAAAAAAAAATAAAGGTCATTAACAAGCATTTTAAAATGCAGAGAAAATAAGGTCAAAATGAAACACAAACAAGTATGCTAGGTTTGAGAGTTACAAGTTTAATTTATTATATACTTAAAAAAGGAAAAGCAGCAAAGGGAGATGTGCAGTTTCATGTATAATCTTCTTTGTCTATTCTACTTTGTATATGGACATGCTCATCTTACCTGGTGTTCATTGAGAATTTTCCTGGTCCACCCTCTCTCCCCTTCCCCCAGGTGGCCTCTCCTATAAGACCATCTCCCATCCATACTTAAGTTTCTATCTATACTTACACACATACAGTTATCTGCATGTCATCTTTCACATTTGAATGTGAGCTCTTTGACGGTAGCAACTGTGTGTTTCCCCTTTTTTTGTATCCCTAATACTTAGCATAGTATCTACCTTAATAAAATGTTTAAAAGTAACAAGCTTAATGGCCTGTTGATTGATCTACTCCTACAAATGAAGTTGGTTCATTTATTTATTTTGTAATCTCAAAGTCCTATAAAAATCATGGAGTCACCTAAAACCACTCAAACATGCTAGATTACCAGTGACATACTGCTGTCACAGCATATTTCAAAGTAAGAATTTGATATAGTTTTTCAATTGGAAAGAGAATATATTCAATATTAAATTTAATAAAGTTTTAAATTTCGCTAATCTTTAAATTTCGCTGAATTTAATTTCTACTATACAAATTAACGTACATACATATATTATTATATATCCTTATGCTGGAGGCCTAAAACTTCCCCCAAAGTCTTGGGTGTCACTTTTCCCATGCCTTACAGCTAAAATACTATATATCAATATACCCATCTTCAACAATTCTTGGACCGAATATAAATTCATAATAGCTGTTGATAACTATGATATTCTTAAATAAATTCCATTCTTGTGGATTTAAAATTTTGTTTCTTTTCTTTAATTTTTATTAAATAGTCACTCAATAAATATTTATGGGCTGTCTGCTATCTGGAAGGCACTGTGATAGGTGCTACAGGGGATACAAAAAATATTATTATTGTATTACATTATAATGTATTATTAAATATTCCTTATGAAACTTCCAATGTATTTGTGGTGATAAGACACATATAAAAAGGCACTATTTTAAGGTAGAATGTTTAAGTACAAGAAGACTCTTAGGAGGATTAGATTTCTGGACCACATCTCTAAAAGATACCTTTCGACCTATGATGCTATTATTCTAACAATTACATAGTTCTAAAAAATTTCAGAGGAAGAAAATATAACTTGAAATGGATTGTGTTTAAGTTAAGTCAAGGAACCTAGAGTTTGGCTATAGCTTAAAGTGAGTGGATAAAGGTTGGGAAAGGAGGTTACAAGCAAACTGTGGAGAACCTTTAATTCTAGGTTGAAGATCTGGAACTTAGAATCATAGACCATTGGGAGAAAACAGGACTTTAGTGATTATTGAATTCAACTTCCTATCTTACAAATAACATTTAGGTCATAAACATTACTGAAACTGTCACCAATTTAGGTGATAAAAGATTTAAAAATGATGAAAAATAGCTTAATTTTTCACCGAAATCCTAATTAGTCCACTCTTTTCTGGTTTTAGAGTTGAGAAAATCTTTCTTTGAATCCCCAGTGTCTTGCCACATAGTAGAAATCAAATATTTTAATATTAATCAAATATTAAGTCATAGCAGATAGAGTGCTGACCCTGCAGTCAGAAGGACCTCGGTTCAAATCCAGCCTCAGACACTTCCTACCTATGTGACCTTGAGCACGAGCAAGTCACTTAAATCCTGTCTGATTCCATTCCTCATCTGTAAAATGGTCTGGAGAAGGAAAATGTCAAACCACTCCAGTATCTTTGCCATGAAAACCCCAAATGGAGTCACAAAGAGTCAAACATTACTAACTGACTAAACAATAAAAAGACACCAAATAAGTATGCTGACTTAAACTATTTGATTTCTTGTTCCACTCCTAATTTCTCGAATTTCATATCCAAAAATGTATAAAGCACTACAAAATACTTGTTATTAAGTGTTAAAACCAAGTTTTTTGTTACTCCTTTTTATAAATGTCTTCCTACTGATTCCCTAGAATTGCTTTCCCACCACCTTTGCTTGTCTCAAATATATATATATTTTTGGTTTTGTTTGTAAAGAAATATGAAACTATTATGAATCACCTTGCTAGGCTAGGTTGCATTAATACAGCTAGGGATTCTTAAGGCTCAAATATTGAGAGCTGATTAGGCATACAATATGAAGACTATTCCTTGCTGAAGGAGAGTAAGAGAAAACAATTTTAAGTGCAAATTATTTCTAGTTTTGAATAGTATAAGTTACTCATTTAGGTGGTTCCAACCAATCTGAGGAACCAAATACAAGTATCACTTGGTTTTAAATGGTATCCAACTGTTTTCACTTTCTAGAAAATAAAAATAACTGTTACCAACAAGATTGGTAATCTTTTTCATCTCCCAGAGCCCTAAACATTAATTCTCTCCCTAGTCTCTCAAAAATAAGAGGGCTATCAGTCATCTGTCTTCTAGCAAAGGAAGTCATCAGTAAAAACGTCTCCCCCCCGCCCAAAAAGAAACCCTCCAGTTTTTAATAATAAATAAGTATCCAAACAAAATATTTACTGTTGAGAAACACAAATAAGGACAATTAGACCTAAATACCTACTAACAAAAAAAGTCTGATTTCTTAAAGACTTAAAGTGTCAATCTCAAGTGTCAAAGTGTCAAAAAGTGACAAAAGGACAAAGGACCATCAACATGATGGTCCTCCTTCTTGACATCTCTTGTTTTTCATGCAAAAAGACAAAGGCATGAAAAACAAGAGATGTCAAGAAGGAGGACCATCATGTTGAGTAGTAATAAGATCACTGATAAGCTTCAAAAGAGCAATTCTGGTAGAATGGTGGGGTGTCAAGCAAGATGGTAAGGGATTTAGAAGTGAGTATAGATAAGAAAGTATAGACAGCAAGTATAGATTCCTCTTTTTGTTCGTATAATGTTAATGGAATGGGAAAATCTTTCCCATCCATTAACAGCCTATGTGACCTGTGAACCCTGGCCCAGCTGACTGCTGTGAGGGAGCCACATGGAGCCCGTGTGGGAGGAGCTTGCTGAATGGGTGGAACAGAAAGCTAGAGGGAAGCAGAGATGGGAGAGAGCAAGGCAGAGCAGCTAGTATGAGTGTGAAAGTGCAGCTCCAAGGGTAGCTTGTTTGTGGGGAGGTCTAAGGGAGGGAAGGCTTCGGGATGTTGGTGCTCCTTAGATTGGTGATGTGTATAAACTTCATTGTTACCATGGTGGAATTGGCTTTCTGGTATTTGAATAGATATTTTGGTTTTGCCTTTGAGGAAAAGAGTTATTTATATTTTGTGAATTTACTTTGGAAATACACATGCATCTACATAGCAAGTGCTATGGTGATATAGCTAGAGAAAGGAAGAAAACTAGGGGTGGGAGAAGTTGAGAGAGAATGAGGGATAGAGAAACTTCCTAGGATATCATAAGGCTAATCATGTTGGGGTTTTGGACAACAAAAGTCAGGTTCCATCTAGCCCTTGTGTGTTTGTAATTGTGGATGAATAAATCAAGTTTATTTATTTATATTCTTTTTTTTAATTAGGTTTTTAGACAGTACAGTATGAAAGGCAGCATGACATAGTGGATACAGAGTCAGCTGCCAAGTCAGGGAGACCTGAATAAGAAATTTCATTTCTGACACACAACAGCTGCATGGCACCAGGTAAATTGCTTAACTCTCATTCCACCCATGTTACCCTCCTAAGACTCTTAAGCTGCGCAAGAGTTGCCAATTTGCATTGGTAGAGACAGTTTATTTCCCTATGTCAACAAATTCAGACCAGAAGAAAAAGGGCAGTGTAAGCTACAGAGATACTTGATACAGAGATACAACAACACTTGAGTTATACAAGGACAGAAACGTGGCTTTGGTCCCGGCATCCTCATCTAACGAAGCAAATACTGAACTACTACAATTCATCTATCACAATGTACTGATATTTTTAGATTAGATGAGAAGTCATTATATGCATTCAAAGATATTTTTCTTTGAGTATTTGTTTTATAGTTTCAAGCATTAAATTTTCATAGATATTAAAAGATCATGAATTTAATCTTTAGTGATTATAAGGCAATTTTAACTCAAAAAATGGCTTCTCATCAAAATTACTGGATGATTTTCTTTTAGAAATCCTTTACCCACCCAATAATTGGGGAAAAAATAAAATACTATTTAAAGAAAGAAAAAAAAAAGAAATCCTTTGTCTAACCAATTAAAATAGCTCAGAAATTGGCTATTCATCATCAGCAAATAACCAATGTCTTACAATAGTACAATCTGATATAGGCTCAGGATTATTCTTTTATTTTGTAGGTGTTTGATTCTAACAGATATTTTATCAGCTCTATGTACCCAACCTTCCTCAGCATTTTTTCATCTATTACTATCACAGGTCCTATGAGCAGGTACATCAGACTATCACCACCCACCATCCTCAACTACATAGAAGGAAGACTGGGAAGGAAGGAACACACACCCTCACAGCCAGCACACAGATAGTACCTTAAAAAATAACGGCAAAAGTTGGAGCTGCTCTGTGACCGCTGTAGAAAAGGATCGTCCTGCACTTGCCATCAGCCACTTCAGTACTGTATGGGGACAGAATTGTAGACTCAATGATCAATAAGTATGAGAAGAATGAGGGTCCCTTATATAATAGAATCGGAGAACTCTGTTAGTGCTGGGGAGCAAGAATGACACTCAGTCTATAGCCTTTCCACATAAAGGCATGATATAACCCAATGGCACTACACAAATCCTTCTGTTGCATTGATGTGGGCCTCACAAAGAAAAATCAACTCATCAGACAATCAATTTATTTTTCCAGTCTACTCAAAGTTTACACTTAATATACCAAAAATAAAATAAAATCATCTTCATATACTACTGAATCAGCACATATCAATATCAAACAGGGAAATGAATATGCTAAAAAAAATGAATTTAATGAATCAATACTCAAGACTACATGTTAAAAACATATTAATTTGCTTTTCTTTTCTTTTTTTTTCTTTTTGGAGGGGGGAAGGCAGGGCAATTGGGGTTAAGTAACTTGCCCGAGGTCACACAGCTAATAAGCGTTAAGTGTCTGAGGCCAGATTTGAATTGAGGTCCTCCTGACTCCAGGGCCAGTGCTCTATTCACTTAGCCACCTAGCTGTTCCAAAAGTATTAATTTTCAATGAGTTTTGGTAATCTTCTAAGTGTTGGCATTATTAACATAATTTAGTGACTCACTAGTTTTCAATAATTTGATGCCCTGAGTTCTTTCATCTTCTTCACCAACTCCATTCTCTTCCATAACATGATTCTGGATTTCTTCATCTACATCCATTAGGGGTTTTAGTTTCTCCAGGATCCGGGCAGTGAATTCAGGAACACGAGGAGACTTTGTTGGCGCAGTGTTTGGCAAAGAAACATCTATCATGAATATATAAGTCAGTACACTGTAAAACAAAATACACAAAGTAGAAAAAGAAATACATTAATAAAGACCACATGAATACACCTCATCTTCAGAAGTTATGCCTCAAGTAAACATTTTCTGAATTTTGGTTTAAAGTGTAACTTGAAACAACTATAACTTTTTGCTCCAAACATTTAATGTGATATAACATGACAGCACTCCCAAGTCAAATTTCCAAAGAAGAAAATTTAAAATGCTAAAAAAGGATTATGTGACTAAAGCTTGGAACCAATACTTTCTGTTGAATGGGCAAAATTAAAGACCACTAAAACAAATGGCAAGAACATCCACATAAATAAATATGTAGGTAAAGAAATTAATATATAGATGGGTACAAACAATATAAAAAACTTAAATATACCGAAGGAGTCAATTAGAAAATTAAGTTATCCCTTTAAAACATAACTAATATAGACCACAGATTAAAAAAAAAAAAAAAGAAAAACAAACACACAAAAAAATATTTAAACAACAAAGGGGAAAGCAATACTCACCTCCCTATCCTTTCCCTGACATTTTTGTAAACTTGAGTGAGTTTGGGTTCTAAGTACTTCAGTAACCTGTGTAACAGCTCAGGTACCCTCCATTCTTGCTGGGCAAGCCCACCTTGTAGTACATAAAGTCGACTAAAAAATAAAATTTCATCTTCATCATTTATCTTCATACATTAATAAAGACAACTGCTCATCATTACACTGAAGTTACTTTAATTTTCTCAGATAGTGATCATGATCACAAAAATACCACTGACTCATAATTGATGAAGAATAAGCCTCTTTATGCCTATATAAAGTATCTTCCCATAAGTTTTCATCTGCTTGTCACTGTAAAGGAGGTAAAATACATGAAGAAACTCAGTCACCAAAGTATTAGTTGATCTGCTTCATAAGCAAATATACCTGGCTGTAGAACTGATTCTTATCAGTTTTCTTTTTCTAATCTCTCCAGGTCTTTTACTCTCCTTTTTCCTGCTTTATGGCCAATTTACTATTCAGTGGTTTCCCTTATAAGTGTAGAGAGTGACCATAGGAACTGTTTACACTCAACTGGTCAATACTATAATTCAATAACAACTCTCTAATGAAATATTTCGTAAAGAAGGCTGAAATCATCAGATATGATTTAATTTAAATAATCTTGTGTTATTCTTTCTTCCACAATAAAGACAGTTATATAGTTAACTGACTTTTTTTGTGCTAGATCTAAAAATCATTAAGATTATGATGGCAAGAAATACACCTAGCTTACTTCTATGTATGTATTATGTGAAAATGATCACAAAACCATCTTAAAGGCTAATTTTTTAAATTTATTATGGTTTACCATGCATCTACAAAAGATCCTCCTTCACCACTCAATGGAGACTCCAGTAACAACTCAAACAGCCAATGAAGTTTCCGAGGATCTCTGCTTTCCTGTATCAAAAAATATGGCCAAATATCATTTCAGGGAGCCTACAATTCTGCAAAGTACATTATGACTATAATTACGATGTAAAGACTTGAAATAGAAAGATCGTTTGAATGAGAAGGTGAAATCAATATATTAAACATATGCCTCTTAGGCCTAGGTCAGAAATTATTAAGAAAGTAAATTCATCATTTATGAACACTCTCACACTAGGATACGCCAAAAAAATAACAGTTGTCCAATTCAAATGACATGTTCATTAACTAGCAACATAGCTAGGAAGATGGTCTTTAAAGAATATTATCAAGCTCTGTGTGTGTATGTGTGTGTGTTTGGGGGTGGGACGGAGCAATAGTATCCTAAAAACCTGTGACTTCACCCATGTGTAGAATACCTCATTCTGAAACTCCTCCTATTAATGCAGAAAAAAGCAATTTGTCTGCAGTTTTAATATAGTCTTAGGAATACTTGGAGAACCGTCTAGGGCATTGGGTGGTGAAATGTCTGTTAGGATTCACATAGCAGGTTGTGTGAGAGGCAGGTCTTTTTCACACTGTGGCTGCTATGTTGCGTGTCATCTCTATTATTAATTATTATGTTGTGTGTCATCTCTATTATTAATTATTATCAAATTACTATTACCTCCATTAATTTTCTAAAAGGGGGGAGAGGACTGAGGGGAATGTGAATGGCCAGATCACATAATTGCTTAGACTATCCAATATTAGATTTATAAAACAAAAAAAGTAATCAACGGAACAGAACAGATAATGCCATGTTAGAACCCAAAGTATACAATTTATTATTTTTTTTGATAAATCCAAAGTCACTAAACACTAACAAAACTCTTAATAGCAAAAGATCTGTAAACAATCCATGTATCCAACAACTGGGAAAATGGCTGAACAAATTATAACTATGCCATAATAAAGGCAAAATATGAAGAATACAAAGAATCTGAGGAAGAAATAAGCTGACAGATTAAAGATGGCAAAGTCAGCATAACAGATACACTTAATATAACTTATGTAAAAGAGTTAAGGCAATAAAATCCTAATTAAGTTTAGAAGGGGATATAGAAACAAATAAGACATTTGTTATTATGCTGTTTCACTTTATATACATTTAAAAAGAAATATTTAATAATAGTTTATTATTTCATGTAATGTCATTTTAAAATTTGAGCATATCTGAATGTTTATTTTTGTTGACAGTTTCTAATAATAAATTTTTACTAAATGTATATATGGATTTTTTCAAAGATTGTTAGCAAACTTAAATACAATTTTATCAGATTAGTCAATATTGGGTGAATTTAAGTCATCAAGGAAAATTTATGATAACACAAACATTTTATTTGACTAAAATGGACATTGTCTTTCACTAAAAGTGATTTAAAATGATGGTGCAGACCATGACCACTATTCAGTTTTATTTAACAAATTCTCAAAATGAAAGAAGGTAGCAAGAGAACTTACACAGGAAGTTGCTATACAAGTTCCCCAATCATTATATGTTTCCACAGTAATGTTACATAATGCTGTTCTAAGCAAGGGACAGAGAAGCTCCCAAAGTCTTTCCACCTGCTCAATCAAAACAAAAGGTAAAGGTTGTTGTTATCCCAAACATCTTATTTTCAAAACTTAAGTTTTCATTTACCTGGAAAAACTGAAGAACTGTAAATGGGAATTTTCTCTTTTTCTTCAGAAGTTTTGCAAAACAGAAATTTTAACACAACTGTTAAAGAGTTTAGTCTGTTTAAAGTGAGCTTAAATTCTAAAATCCTTGGGTTTTTTTCCTTTTTGGAGGGGGGAGGGCAGGGTAATTGGGGATAAGTGACTTGGGCCAAGGTCACATGGCTCGTAAGTGTTAAGTGTCTGAGGCTGGATTTGAACTCAGGTCCTCCTGACTCCAGGGCTGGTGTTCTATTCACTGTGCCACCAAACCACCCCAAATTCTAATATTCTAAGGAAAGCCAATTGTCACATCATATCAAGCCTTCATTGTTGATCTTGGATCAGAAGTGGGACGAATAAAGAAAACAGTTGAAAAGAAGAGAACAATAAGAACAATAATAAAGATATATTTTAACTGGATAGTTTCATTTAAAAAAATACAGCACCGTATTACTTGGGAAGTACATGAGTAACACTACTGATAAGGAAATGAAACTTATTACAAGTGTTGTGCACATGCATACAACATACACAGACACACACCTTTTCGAACGTCCAATGCTTAGAACCTCTAATTAAGCCAGCTATAATCTCTGCCACACACCGCTGGGTACTCTCATGTGAGTCTGAAACTAGACGTTCTAAATGAGGCTTCAAAACTGGCAAAAAGGCATCATCAAAGTTCCTGAACACACCCTATTAAAATAATTAAAAGGAAAAACACAATTATTCAAAAGTATACCCATGTATTGTCTAATTCTTTAAATGATTTACATTATTACTACTGAAATCTTCTGTTTTTATTTAAAAATTGGAGAACAAAGAGTCTTACTGACCTTTCACCTGAAATAAAATATATACACAGGGATACTAAAATTAATGAACATTTTAAGAATACTTCATAAAGAAAAGAATTTTACGTAATGTGTAAATTGTACATTTTGAGTAATGAGTGCAAAAGTTCATAAACAAATAACACCAAGGGTTTGGCTTTATGAAAAAGGACAGCCATCATCATCCCAGGTTCATTAAAATAATACTTGATGTGATTTCTTGAGTAGATATGATTTTTAAAAACGATCATACTCTTTACAAACACACAGAAAACCAAGAATTTTAAGCACTCCAAAGTCCACATCTTAAAACGTCCCACAAGCTATACCTTTCAATCAAATGTCATAAAGCTGATATATAACGATGACACCTTAGTTACCTTGAAGAGGCAAAACCGACGAGGATTAAATTTGTCTTTTCCTTTTCTGTCTTCTAAAGATAGAAAATTTATTAACTGCTCAACAAATTTAGGATCGGAAAAATGGTCAAAAATAATCTGTTCTGCCTACAGAGGAGAAAAAAAAATATTAAAACAGTTTAAAATGCAAAAAACCATTAATGCAAATTCTAAATTCTCCTTTTAATACTTGCTGATAGCTAATAATAATAATAATAATACTGTAGAGATAGGTTGTATTACTGTCATGAAAATTTTATCCTAGAAATAAACCACACTTTTTCTACTTTCTTAAGGGAACTATTTAAATTGAAAGCCTTCAAGTGCAGCTAACCTACTTTTATTCAAATCTTCAAGTCACAAGTATGAGATCCCAAATACTTTTACTGTGAATTAAGACCTATATTTTTTTTGCTGACTTAAGCAATTATGCCATCATGTAACTTAGAAAATACCCAAAATAATCCCTGAGCATTCTATTATATTTATCATATTTTAAAATATGTAAGTTTTCAAGTAACAGAAAATAAAAATTTCAATATAATTTATTCTAACTTGTTTTCATAAATGGATCTACCCAAAATTCTGATGGAATCAAGTTTTCAACAACTTGTTAAGTATAGAAATGATATTGTTCTAGGCAAGGCATATTGAAAAGTATTCAATTTGAATCAATCAACTAAAAAAGCTTAGGGTTATATAGTAATTTATATTTTATATTGCTTTTTCCTCACAACCACCAGTTAAGTATAATATTCACTGCTTGGCTTAGGGAAGGAATGACATAAATTCTAAACTGGGCATCTTGCCACACAGGAGAATAGGGGGAACGGGGATGAGAGGTAGGATGATGAAGGGGAGGGCAGGGTGGGGGGGAGGGTTGATGGAAGTGCACACCTCTGTAGAGGGACAGGGACAGGGTAGAGAGTGGGGGG
>CM053585.1:80515283-80543399 GCA_028646515.1 Pseudochirops corinnae
CCTCAAAGATTATAGAATTTAGGACTTATACACAATCAGCAAAAAAAAAATGATGAAATGACATATAATCAAGTCCTAAACTGTGTATTATAGACTATAATTTGGGAATACCTTCGAACATAAAGTGACCAAAAACTAGCTCAACTGAATGATTCCCAACAAGTAGGTAAGGGATAGGAAACAAAGTATCTTTTATAATATGAATTCAATAATGACTTTCAGTCACAACTGACATGAGATAAAAGAGGAATTTTTGTCAAAAGTAAGGTGCCACTGTGTCATCTTTAATACCTGCTTATGTATTATAAAAATAAAAGCTTACCTCTGTCATATCTTCCCGATTTCTGCCCAGCTTGGGTTGCTCTTCTGCAGGTGCATAAACAACCATATTCCTAAATTTAAACAAATTATAAATAAACATATATATATATAATATAATATATATATATGTGTGTAAACCCCCACACACATATATAGGAGCTCAGAACTCAGCTGAAGAAAGAGGATATATAGACAGATGACAATATGATAGAATTTTAGAGTTGGAACAAACTTTTGGGGTCATTGATACTAAGTTTATTTAGCATTTCTCACAGAAACAAAGCTGTAGAAAATAATAAGAGAGTTTTCTGGTTACTATATAATGGATTACTGAAAGTAACTCTAATAGAGGAACCTCATCTCTCAAATAATGTTTAAGTAAAACACTCCACTAAGACCAGTGCAATGATTTAATGATTTAAAGGAGTGATCAACAACCTTATTAATCCTGCTACTGGAGAAGTCAAGCAGTACCTATTGGCAGGTCCAAAACACTGGTAAGAAAAGTAAGAGAAAAAAGAGTCACAGTATCATCTGGTCCAACGCACATCTGAAACAAGAATCTCTTCTACAAGAGAACTTCCTTGGCTTGAAGATCTCATTGAGTGAAACCACTCCCACTTGAAACATACTGTTATTTTACTCTGGGTTAGCTCAAACTCTGTAGGAAGTTTTTCTTTTCATCAATCCTAAATTCGCTTTTTTGCAATTTCAACTCATTGTTACTTGTTCCTTTGGGGGTAAGTAGAATAAGTTTAATCACTCTTCCAAGTTTAAAAACACATCCCTCCAAGACAGCCATAAATTGTTTCCCCTTTATGTCTTCCTTTCTCCAGGGTAAACATCCCCATTTCCTTCATAGCAGTTCTCATACTGCATGATCATGAAATCCTTCACTATACTGGTTACATTCCTGCTTATCAATGATCTTCCAAATATGTGGCATACAGAAAGAAACACAAATATACAGATGTGGCCCAACTAGGGAACAGTGCTATTACTACCTCCTTAATTCTCAACATTATGATTTAATACAATTTTAAAGAGGTAAGACATTTTAGATATACAGTGGATTTGAGTCTTGCCTCCCAAAGAAGTATGCTGTGTAACCATGGGCAAATTGCGTAACCTGCTAATGCTTCAAATAACTCTCTAAAATGGTTGTTTCTTATGAATAAAATAATAGGTTCATACCCAAATATGTATGCTTACACTCAGAAAATGAGTGTATTAGTGTTGCATTAGTGTTTTAGCTGACTCATTGACTCATATCAGTTTTTTATTCTACTAAAAGACCCAGATTTTTTTCCAAATAAGTTGTTGGAAAACCATGGCCTCCCCCTCCCCCTGCCCCGGAGGGTGGTTTATTAAACAGAGTAAAACTTTACATTTATGCCTATTAAATTTTATCTGAATAGATCTTGCCCAGTATTCTAGCCTGTCAAGACCTTTTTAGATCCTGACACTATGATCTACTATGTTTATTATACCTACTAAGTTTTGTGCCAATTTTACCACCATGACATTTATGGATTTATCTAAAAGCCACTAATAAATAGTCTGTAAGTCAACTACCATTTATTAAGCACTAATTATGTTCCAGGCACTACTAAGTGCTAGGGATACAAAGGAAGGCAAAATACACTCCCTGCTCCAAAGCTCAGTGTCTAATATGGGGGGGAGACAACAATGAAGTATACACAAACAAGATACAGGCAAGATAAATTGGAGGTAATCTCAAAGGGAAGGTACTAAATTAGAAAGGGCTGGGAAAGGCTTCTTTGTAGAGGGTGGGACTTTGAGTTGAGACTTGAAGGAATATTATTCTAATCTTAACATCTATAAATCAGTTTTTAAGAAATTAGTTTGCATGACTAACTAGGTGAAGCCATACTGGTCTTTCATGATTACTGCTATCTTTTCCAGATGAACTCTAACCATTATTTTAATAATGTTTTCTTGAATTTTGGCACTGTAATCTTTAGCAACATTTCCCAGATTCCTTCCAGCAGAAAAAATTGAATAAAGAAAAAAAGTGCGAGTAACAACTACCTTAATTATTTTTCACTGGAACCTGTGTGTATCTCTGAGTTACACCTTCTAGAGCAGTGGTTCTCAACCTTCCTAATGCCTCAACCCTTTAATACAGTTCTTCCCAACCATAAAATTATTTTCGTTGCTACTTCATAACTGTAATTTTGCTACTGTTATGAATCGTAATGAAATATCTGATATGTAGAGTGTATTTTCATTGTTATAAATTGAACATAACCCACAGGTTGAGAACCACTGTTCTAGAGGGTCTTAAAATACTACAATTTAGTCAAAAGTAGTTGTTTGACGAAAGAAAGTTACAAATATCCACATTAGTAAGACTCACTGAGGCCAGGTGTAGTATCCCCAGTGTGTTTTCTCCACAAAACAACTTGATTCCCATTCTGTTTTAGTTCTTGGTATATTTTTACTATCATAATGCATCCATTGGTTATCAGGTCTGTCACCAGCAAGAATGCAGGAGGGTTTAGGAGTAGTACCTAAAAAAAAAGAAAATTTATATTTAATGTATTTTAAAATTCTTTTTTAAACACTTATTTCTAACTTTTCACCTATAGTGTAACTTATTTCACCTGTAGTTTTACAGGCTCTTATATTTTTCCCAGAAACATTTGCTTCATTTATTTAAAAAAAAACTTAAAAGTGTTATTTAAGGAATAGCTTAAGACATCTTTTTCAGATTTATAATCAATGCCAAAAGATAAATTTATCACCCCTTCAGAGTCTTTAAACTACATGAAATCACAAAACAATGCTTGTAGAGATCTCTATAAAACCTTCGAGTGCCATGTTCTTTTAGAAGTAGCGGGAAGAGAAAGGATAATACTAGATGAGATCAGAAGACTGAAGTTCAAATTTTGCCTCAAGCATTTATTTCCTAGGTGGTGAACTTGGATAAATCACTTAAATTTCTATATCTGTATAATTATGATAATAACCACCTAACTCATAGGCCTGTTATGCAAGAATATCTAACACAATTTCTTTATTTTAGAGATAAAAAGGAGCTAGGTAGTATAGTGGATAGAGCACTGGACATGGAGTTGGTAAGATCTGAATTCAAATATGACTTCATACAGACCCTGGGCAAGTTACTTAACTGCTATATGCCTCATAAGATAAGAGTACCTACCTCCTAGAGTTGTTGTAAAGATAAAATCAGATAATATTTTTAAAGTGCTATGCAAACATAAAGTACCACATAACTGTCACTTGTTATTATCATTATTATGATTATGATTAAAAAAAACTTGAGAATAAAAGAAGCCAATTGACTTGCTGCTTGTATGACATACAACATTCCTCATGTAGTATAGCTACATGTCTACTTCAATATCTAAACTTAATGTCAATTTTTGTATTATATTGAGTATGGAAACAAATCTAGACATGTCTCAAGTGAGAGTAATATGAGAATAGAATTTGTATTATCTTTCACTCACATAAAATTAAAAAAACTTCTTTGTAACCACTGTTAAAATAAATGCAAATTTAAGTGACAGATTTATGTGCTGCTTTATTCAAAGAAATGGGCCCAAGGAAAAAAATATACTTTAGGTTGCTCTGTTTAAAGTAAACTGAGAGTGGCTGTAGTAGGAATACAAAAATGTGGCAATCAAAGGAAATTTTTAAAAATGTATTTCAAGTTTTTGAAATAAGGTTTAACAGATGATCATAATTAATCAGACCCTAAATCAGACCAGAAAACCCTTCTATTGCTGAATACTAAATGCACAGAAAACACCAGGCATGCACAAAAGGTACATACTTTTTAACATATAAATATAAACAAATATTGAAAATCTCCTTTAATGAATGCTTTTCATTTTATCATGGAATTATTTTGGAAAGTGAACTCAACAGAGTTTTTACAATGTATTTTATTAGAGTTTAAAAAATAAAAATGCATTAGATGCTCAAAAAGCTTTAGTATATTTACTCTTGAGGAAATTATCTATGGATTCAATGAATCAACTCTCAGAAAACTTGAATGAAAACATTTAAAAACATCAAAGAGGAGCTAAATTATTTTAGGTGGCACTTACTGATTTCATATGGGCAGATGGAAAGCTTTTTGTGGGTTCTCTTCAGCTGCTTGAGAATGCCAGCAACTGCTGAGATAGCCATCTAGAAAAGAAATCTTTAAGTTGACTTCATTAATTTTTTAAAACCTAGTAAGTATTTGCATACCATGCTATCAGCAGAGGCCAGATTCTCTTTCTTTTTGAGAACAGGGAAATCCCTCAAATTCTATATGTTCAATGGAATGGCTTTAGCGTCCAACTCCATCCAAGACTTTGGCATGGACCATTCCCACCATAATCTGTTTCAATTAGTTCAAAGAAGAATGTAGAAATTTTGCTTTGGAAGTACAAATGACTGGTTCAGTTTAGTTATATTTCCTTCACAATGAAGAAAAGAAGAAAACATTTCAGATTCAACCAATAAACAGGAAAACCAGAAAGTGGACTACATGTAGGTTGGGATAAATTGTTTGTTTCAATATATTCCCTTAACACTTGAGCTAAAAATCCAAGACACCTAAGCTGCTATCCCAGAAAGTTACAGGACACTTAAAGTGACCTTTGCCAAAAGGAACAGAGAAATCAAAAATAAAAATGGGAAGCTAACAATGAGATACTTTAACCCTAGAAAAACCAGGTGTATCACCTGACTCAAAATTTGCTTTATAAAAACAATTCTACTATAATTTCTCCTATCTATGTAAATATATTTTAAAAACAATTATAAGCTGATAGTAATGATTTTACTTTGAAATACAAACTTTCATGCTACTATATTTTCTTTGCCTTACAGATTAAAACAAAATTCATTGTAACAACTGATGCAATGTGGTCCTTTGAAATAGTCTTAAATTGGGAAAATACTCAATTTTTAGTTAAAAAAAAATCTTAAAACTTCATATTTTATCTGAAACCAAGCCTACCTTGCGAACCACTATCGCATCATGGTTGAGACTCTGTACAAAGAATTTTATGGCACGAAGAGGCAGAACTCGGTCATCTCTCAACAGCAGGGACAGAAAGCCAATGCCTATATGTTCAAATTTCCAGGGGCTTAAAGAAAATAAAATAAAACTCATTACTTATAGCCACCAATACCTCCTCCACTATAACATGTTATAAAAATCAAGTAGCCAAAACTTCTTAATGACAAATGCCACAAACATTTTACCAATTATATATAAAAAATATATATAAAAATTACAAACAAGCACCCAATTTTTTCTCTGCATCTTCCTTCCTCTCCCATTCCTGACCCTTTTCAAGTGACCTTTATATTTAAGTAGATTTACAATTCCCCTTATCTTGTGCTATTCCATATGCATGGCCAAGTCAAAGAGGAAAAAAATTCATCTGAAGATAAGACAAGTCACATTCTTGGAACTATCTGCCCCAGGTTTCAGGACTTAAGCTGTCATAAGGACTTCTTAACTGTGAAAGAGATAATTTACATGCAATTTAAATGAACCCTGGAAAATTGAAGTCAAATGTTTGTCATGAATAGAAGAACGTAAAAGTAAATGCACAGAACACTTACAGATTTCTTTGATCCACACAGTCTAACAAAGTATGTACCAAGTTTTCATAGTTCCTAAAAGAACAAGCATACCATTTAATCTGTATTTAAATACTACATAATATAACAAAGCTGAGCATCAAGTCACATAGAATAACTAGCCTTCAATTAGACTCAAATCAATAAACATGACAAATACATTAATACTTTCTTTCATCAGGCACATACCTAGAATTTTCAGAGAAACACGTTAATCTATAACATGAGGTTTTAAATTTTTTTAAACCAAATCTTAGAAAAAAGTGATTGGTTTATGAATATTCTTTTCATTAATTTATTAATTAAATAAAATACCTATTAGTATTCTAACTGAAGGACTTCTGGTATCATGAAATGTAATGATAAAATGATCACTATAGAATTTAAGCAGTTAGTACTTAACAGATAGGAAAGGTAAGATTTGCATTCCATATCCTTTGATTTTTAAGTGTGTGTGTATGTAAAACAATGCGGCAAAAATAGTTCTCAAAATAGTGTCAACCAAAATCAAAGGAAAATTAAATGAAGTAAAAAAGACTTAGCACATTTTGTCATGGTTTAAACTACGGAGATCACATAAAGAAGTTAACATGCCTGAATTTAAGAGATATGTTAAGAGTATATCATTTACATTAACTTAAATTACTTACTGTAAGGCCTCCGCATTCTTTTCTTGCTGTCGCTGAATTCCTAACTGAATATCTTCTGGAGTAAGCAATGGCTGATTGGCAGAGGGGTATTTTGACTGTTGGATTAAGACACCTATTGCAACGCATGTCTGTGGAACCTTTTTAAAAGAAAAAATAAAAGGATTATAGGACTTAGAACTGGAAGAGACTTTAAAAGAAAGGCAGTAGAGTATAGTGTAAAGAACAACAGAACTGAAGCTACAGGACCCAATTCTAACACTAGCTCTAATCCTGGCTCAGTCAGATTTTAGATGATTTTAGTCAAGTCACCTAACTTCCCTGGACTTCAAAAGTCTTCTCATCTATAAAATGAGGGAGTCAGAGTAGAGTCTATCTTTAAGCTCTAGATACATGATTCTTTTAATCTTATAGACTCATCTTACAGACAAGGAAAATCAAGGCCCAGACAGGATAAGGGGAATATGTACTATGTGACAGATGTAGTTTAGTCAGGATTTGAATCTATGATGTCTGACTCCAAATTACACAAAAGAATTAATTTGTAATATAAATAACCTGGAATATAGTTGAGCTGAAAACAATTATTGTAAATAAAATGTTTTTTTGCTTACTGTAAAATCCAGTCCAATTGTTTCATATTGCCTATGAATCTTTTCTGCAAGATCATCAAATAGCCTGACTATTGAAGGCTTTTCTAGGGACATTGCTTTGCTTAGCCCTGAGGAAACAATTGCTGGCCATGTCTGTACAATACAATCCCAGTCATGAAGATTTGCTAGGCACACTCCACTGTGGTTTCCAAGTAGACAATACAAGGCACCCTGGAGAAACAAAGAAATAAGTGTATTTATAAGATTTATTATAAGCTTCTTGAGTTAAGAGACTGTGTCTTCTTTAATATATATTTTATGTCTCATCTCCTAAGAAAAAGATTATCCTTTGTCACTTAACTGGCAATATTTGTTATACCTAAAACAGTTTACAATGAGTGGGGAACCGACAGCCTCGAGATCACATGTGGCCCTCTAGGTCCTCAAGTGCAGCCCTCTGACTAGATCCAAACTTCACAATTTTGATTCTGCTACTTCAGCAAATACTAATTTTAGAATGCACATCTAGGTTATAAATTAAGAGAGAGCTGTTATACTTTACCAATTTAAAAAAAAATGTTTGCCATTCAATATGTTGAGCCCCTGGAAAAGGCAACCACAAGGATGCCTAACAAGGTCTGGGGCAAAAATGTAGATCAAACTCCAGAAATGGTCAGTTTTAGGAAAGGGTTTGTGAATGGCAATTGCACTTCTAGCCTGGGTAAAATAGAAACGCACTGCTGCTAAATGAACAAATGATAGAAAGATGTCATGTAACGAAAAATAACCCCCAAAATAATTCATCATAGCCAGTGATTCTCAATGATTACTAAAGGGATAAAAACTGTAAATAATATCTGAAATTTTAACCCAAGATTTATGTTTCTAAAAAGGCACTTCCTTTGGAATTATTCCATTCAGCTTACTACATACTCATATTTATTACACAATTTTAAGCAAGCCATACTGCTAACAGGAATTAATAATAAATCCTTCTTACTGAAATGTTTTTTAAAGAGTTTCCAAAGCTTGACTTATTTTTCAAATGATAAAATCCTACTTATTCATTTATTATCAACTGAGTGTCAACTGAAGCAAGTGCCTACTTTTGCAAACATGGCATTAGAAAAATATTAGAATAAAAAAACTAATCCACTTATAGTTCCAAGTAAATAAAATATGCACTATTTTATCACAATGCAGAAAATACAAAAATGTAATTTGTAACAAAAATATGGTAACTTGAGCCTTACAACTAAGACTAAATGTTAAGAAATTATTAAAGACTGAGTTTTCTTTGTTTAGACAGGTTACTGCTAAGCAACATTCTCTTACCTATCTACCTATGTAGCATTCTGAAATTTGAAAACTTTATCAAGGGCATAATGTGAATGAATATTATTTCATTCCCAACTAACAAGAACATCTTTAGGGGTGGCTAGGTTGCACAGTGAATAGAGCACCGGCCCTGAAGTCAGGAGGGCTTGAGTTCAAATCCAGCCTCAGACACTTAACACTTACTAGCCATGTGACCTTGGGCAAGTGGCTTAACCCCAACTGCCCTACAAAAAGCAAAAAAAAAAAAAAAAAAAAAAAGAGCATCTTTAAGTACTACCAATATATGACAAATGTTTTTAATGTAGTATTCTGTTTAGGCTAAAACATTAACCAAATTGACCTCCGAAAAAAATAATTTAATACTAAAAATGTAAAAATAAGATGATACTGTAGCTAAATGAGCAGCTAAATCATTTATGTATTTTAATCATCTACTGCAAATGAAAAGACAGTATACATTTTTCTAAACCTACCTTAATTTTAACCATTCACACTATGTATCTTCATTCAATTATTCTACTACATCTTTAGAAAGGAAAAGTCTTTACTGGGCTTGTCCCATGAGAATATCTGAACATCTATTCTCCAGGGGCTCAGCATAGTGGCTGGCACGTGGAAGGTATTTAAAATATTTACTGAATGATGGATCATAACTCAATGACTTTACTTAACTCTAATCTTTGCTGCTTCTTGACTTTAAGTCAGTGTAACATAAATGGTGCTTGTTACAAGGCAAACTGGAATCCCACAAAGTCATAATGATATACAACCACACATAGTGTCTCATGCAGAAAAGTATGAGAAACTGGCTGCTTTCTCATTAACCAAATCAGTCACTAATTGTCAGTCTGTCTCCACTGACTACATGCATAATAACTATATGTATAATAATATTCTTTTATATTCTTTGGTTCCCCCCACCTCTGTAAATATTATAAAATCAGAAAGCTTGAAGAACAAGAAAGCAGAACTGTTAATAATCAAGATTTTGATAATTCAAAAAAATTCCACATACTACTCATTTATAAAATCCCAAATACATTAGAAATATAAACAAAAGTTATCTATAATTTGGGCTTACTTCTGTTTTTCCAGTGTTCATATCACCAAATGAAAAAATAGTCCCATGATCCAAGCAAAATTATAATGACGTTTACAAGTACAGACAAAATACAAATAATTTTTCATATTTCTTTCCATTCAAATGTCCACTATGTGGTGGTTTTCCTCACTTAGAGATACAGTGACTTAAAAAACACCAAAATTACCCATTTTTACTCTTCTACCCAACTCTGACTCCTCTCTATTTATGAGATTCTAAGAATCAAAATATGATATTTGAGTAAGAAAATTATACTTTTTATTAAGGTCTTTAAATATGGATCCCAAAATAATCACTTACTCCCCCCAATAGTGAGAAATCATAATAAAGAATCTTATAAAGTCAACCATCATATCTAATTCTAGGTTCCATTATGCAGCTTTTTGACAGCAATCATATTCTGCTCCCCCCAAAATTTGTTAGTATTTTTATATTTGAAACAAAATTGATCTGGAAATATAAGAAAAAAAAAAACCTCTTATTTGGTACCATTAAGTAAGGGGCAAAATTGTAAAAATCATTTCAAAAAATTTTACTCTAAGCATTCTATGAAAGTCTAGTTTAAAGGGAAAGGTCTCCTTACAGATGCAAAAATCCTGAGAACCCAAGGTTTAAGTACACTTAGCAGTAACACACACAGGAAAACTTTCTGGCATACACACTCCTGGGGCATCAAATCCTCTGTGTCTCCAACTTTTCATTTATAGATAAATAACCATGGAATTCAGGAAGGAGAAAGGAAAAAGAAGAAGAAAAAGAAGACCCTACTTTGAATTGCTGTTGAGTTACATCTTGTCTGTCTGGCCGTAAGAACTCTAAAACCAAGGGAATAATATCTCTGCAGCAAAATGTATATGTTCCCAGAGCCGTGAAAAATGTTTGCTGAGCTTTATTCCTGACCTGGGGAGAGGATCAACAAGATATTATGTTATTAACATGGCTGTTAAAAATAATGTAAAAAATATATCCTACTAAAGTACTGATGTCTAAAAAGGACTATACAAATTCCAATTTATAATATGCAAAAGAATTTGCAAAAGTTTAAGTATTTTTCCCAACTCCTTGAGATATCCCTCTCATTAAACCACTGAGTAATACAGATTTAAGTCATTTGACCTTTTCCGGTTTTAGCTCCCTTAGTTATCACAGGAGGAGGTTGGACTAGATGGTTCCCCTTTTAGGTCTAAAATATTATATTTCTATTGGAAAAATTATCCAGATTATGTTTAATTAACTATGAATTTTTTAACATGAAAATTTAATATTAAATGAAATCTTGTTTATCCACATTTGTGGACGTGAAGAAACAGATCACATGAAATAGTGGTTAGCATAAAAATAATTCACTTATAGTATAGTTGTGGAACTCACTAAAATAATGAACTTATAAAGAGCTAATTCAGGAAATGCTTACCATGATTCTCCTCTTCTTTGAAACCTATTTTCCACACAGTTACAATATAGTGCTCAGGCTAACATCAAACTTTCTAAAAAACCTGACCTCACAAATCTTCCTGGTACTTAGATTCAATGGAATTCCTTGCTACTTCCTTCAACAGGAGAAGTTAAGCACAAAAAAAGGAGAAGTGGCATAAAGGAAAAATAGCAGAATTAGGGTCAGTCCTTGTTCTACATTAACCAACTATGTAAAGTTTGTTATGTCATTTACCTGTGACCCTTAGTTTTCTTATGTTAAAAAAACTGTGCTAGATAATAAGATTTCTTCAGACTTTAATATTCTATGCCACCAACTAGTCATGATCATACATACAATGTGGGCAGTTTCAAGAGTTCAAAATGACAGGTTTAACTGCTAGTTGTTCACTTCCATCTTTGAGGGCTCCATGATTTTTTATTCATTCCCCTCCATCAATGTAGAATGTAACAATATGTCAATAACTTGGCAAAACTGCCCTAGTCAAAAAAATCACGAAATCAGTGACCAAACTGGTGGTTAGTCTCTTTGATCTAAACTTGGTTGAATCTCTGATGGTATATACACAGTCTTATGACCTGGCCCATATTTAAACTCCTTTTAGCTTTGTAGAATCTGCTGGTTATACCAAGCTGGAATGGCCTTCAAGAACTAGGGTCACAATTATGAAAGCCATGATAAAGTACTCAATGGCAATACTTAGTGTAGCAATATCTGAATAAAAACATTCATACCTGGCCATATGAACTAGTAGACAAACGAAGAAGGTCTCTGATCATATCTTGATGTATTTTTTTGTATTCACAGCCTTCAACAGTTAGTGTTCTTAGCTAAACAAAAGAAAACACAAAATAGTTTTCAAAGAATTTCATATTGGCTAATGTAAAGAAGAGAACTGTAATTTATGAGAACTCGTGATTAAATATTTATCTAATAGTTATACATTCTCATGGCAGGACAGATTAGAAATGAGTAAGAGAAAAAAAATTACCTCATGCTGCAACATTACTCTATCAATTAGCAATGCTCTGATATGCTGTTTTTTCCCTTGGAGCTGGAAAACAAGAAATATCAAGGAAATATTTTCCTAAGTGACTCAAATGTAATCTATTATTTCTTCGCATTCTTTAGCCAAAATAAATGGCAGTCAACAAGATGCCCACAATCTATAATCTAGCATATTTTGTATGTATAAAGAGCTAGAACCATGGCTGCTCTGCTTCCATCACATAAGAAATAATTTTACACCAGGTGATCCATCCAATCAATTAACTGGTTGATCTCTGACAGCAACCTGAGAAGACCCTCTGGGGCAAAGTATGATTCCTGCTCTGTATTAAGGCAAACTCAAAATCTGAGGGATGGACTGCTTAAGATCCTTAACTGTCTCTCAGTTGCCTATGATATAGGTATACATATGATATACAATATATAGCTATAGCTACATAATGTAATTTATCTAAATCCTACTTGAATCTTTATTTTCAGGCAATGTTACTTCTTATGAAAGTAACAATTTTGCTGTTTACAACAGGCTTCTACAAATATCCTCTAGTAGTCTGAAGTGCGGTGACGATCATCCTACTATTTAAGTCAGTGGGATTAGGCTGTTTTCATAGGTTTCTGTCACTCATCTTCCCTCAGATCTTCTTTCCCACTTTTTTAGTCTGCATTCAGACAGAACCCATTTTGCCATCTTGCTTTACTCAGCCTTCTCTGTTCAATTACCATACAATTCTAAAATGATTAGAAGTCTTTTAAGACAACTGTTATTGTTGCTTTTTATTCAACCCAACATCTGGGGAATAAGAGAACACAATAAATTCAAATAAGTCACTTCCTTTCAGCCAAGGTTATTATAGACATGAAAATCTTCAATTTTTTAAATTATAAAATCTTTTATTTATTTATTTTTAAAATAAATTTATTTATTTTCTTGTTTACATCATTCATTTCCACGAGATTCTGAGTTGCAAATCTTCTCCCCATCTTTCCCCTACCCAACACCTCAAAACAGCCATCCCACTATATAACCACTCCCCCAATCTGCTCTGTCCTGTCTTCCCCCTCGCCCCTCTGACTTTCTGGTAGAGCAAGTTGGATCTCCCTACCACAGTGCCTGTATATCTTAATTCCCAGTTGGATTTGACATGAAAATCTTTCTAGGTTCTAAAAAGAATCACTAGTCTCTTAAGTCCACACTGATTGCGTACTGGCCCCCTCCCCTGTCAAAAGAAATTCCATCAGAAAACTTATTTCAAAAGTAAAATTTTAAATTTGTCTGAAGTTAATATAGGGTGTTTGTGAGTCAACACTAAAACAATGTAGAAGAATAACAGGTATTTTGAAATAAATTTTTGAACAGTTCATCAAAATGTGAAAAGGCTATGATAATCAATGCAAGTCCACAGAAATGTGAGATGCACAAACACACATACATATATAATTTGCTACATATATTACAAATTTACTATTTATATAATATATACATATAACATACATGCACACATACACACATAATGTTATATATGTAGTCTCAGATTAGTTGAGATTCCCATACTCCTACCTGAGCCCCATTGCTAAGATTTTAATTTAAATTTTTCTGGGGGGCGGGGAGGGAGTAAGGGGAAGGTGTATAAATGTAAGATTCCTGGGCACTAGAAATGACATCTTGCTGTATTATCTAGTTTAGTCTCAGGAATCAAAGAGAAAAAGTGTGAATGTTTCACATCCAATACTGCCACAATTCATTTGGAATCACAATGTCATAAAAGTTTCCTTGCACAATGCTACAATTAAAAAAGGAAGGAATATTGTTTTTAAAAAGGGTTACAATACAGATAGCTATCTGCCCCTCTGACTCTTGATACTAATGAATGTCCAAAACAATGTACAATTACTCCCTAGATAACACAAATGGGTGAGCAGTGAATGTCAGAATTACAGTGAAAGCCGCATCAAAAGAAATGTGGGGAAAACTCCACTACCTGCACAATTCATATACAACTCATTCTCCAATTTAAGAGAAAACTATCTTTTTACCATAAAAATGCTCCTTACATATAACAATTTGTGTTTCTTTCTCAAGGTCTGACAACCAAAATTATACAGTGTATTCCTGGGTCAAACTCCTAAGATGTGCTTTTCACTGATTCTATCTTTTCATACTCTTATTTTTGTAGACTATATAATATCTGAATGGTCTCTAACAATCTAGTGGTCTTCTGGTAAGCCTTGCAGTTTATGACTGATAAAGGCGTACTTGTTAATTAGTTCAAAGATATATCCATTTTTCTAATCCTATTCAGTTTTTTTCTGTGAGTTCAAAGGTGAGACTTTAAAAAGTCTTCCAAGAAAATAAACATGATGGGCTTTTGCTGCATATCTGAACTTAAATTTATTTCCAATGACACTTTTATATCATATATCAATAATATGCTTAATTTTCATGTTCACAGAAAACCTATTCCTAAGTGGGATGATCCTACATAGACCATCCTCCAGATTATGTGACTACTAAGTATTTAGAAATGTTCTTTTTAAAATAAAGTGTGTCTAATCTAATTGTGAAAATACTGACCCGATTCTCCATTGATTTCTTCACTAGGTTAAAACTTTTCCACCGAGAGTCAAATTCATGCTTGTGAGAGCCTTGAAATTGCAAGAGGTCCCCTATGATCTGTAGTTAAACAATTTACAAATTTTACCAACAAGCCAAGACTGATTATACATCAAATTATGGATCTATCAAATAGCAACTGTACCTTTATGATAAGAAACAATGATTTGGTATCATCTTCAGAATTATCAAGTATGTGATCTATGATTAGAGCACAAGAGTTTGGATTAGAACTTAATACCCTGTTAGCATTAGATCTACTGTCATTTGAATTTACTAAGAGAATCTTGAAAAGAGGCAATGTGTAATAGTGAAGCAAGTGCTAGGCTTGGATTCAGGAAGGTATGGACTCGAATCCTATCCCAGCAGCTCCCTTAATCTCTATATACCTCAGGCACTTCTTATGATTTAGCTGCTAAGTCACAGCCAAGATATTTTTGAAGGAGGAGGTGGCTGAAAGGGTTTTTCATAGTGGTGATGGAGGGAGGATCCACCTTCCAACTTCAGAATTTCCTATACTGAGGAAATCCCAGTTCCTTAAGTATCATTGTAAGTAAGCAAATTTGGTTCCATATAAACAAGAGACAGTAGGGTTTAGTGAATAAAGAACAATCATTTCAAATCAAGATGACTTGGGTTTAAGTCCTACATTTGATATATATTTACTATCACGTACCTAGGCATGTCTCTTAACCTCTCATTGCCCCAGGTAATACTCTACAGTTAAACATTGAAAATGAATGCCAACTGGTGCCAGTAAGAGGAACTTCAAAACAATCTAAAATGTTAATAAATCAGAGAGGATATGGATCAAAACTTCCTTAACACTAGCCTCAGCATGGAAAACACAAAAGCACTTACGGAGGAGTTTCCTTATGACCCTAGCAATTGCTTCCCGATGGTTCTCTCTAGAAAGATCTATAAACAAAAACAGAGAAAATATTTTAGAGACCTTTGATGTTCTTTTATTTAAAATAGGTATAGTGGGAAGAATTTTTTTGTTTATTTTTTTTTTTAAATTGGGCAAGGTATTTTAATTTCTTTGCTATTCCTCTGAAGAATTAGATACTGATGATTATAACATGCAATCTAGAATAACTTCAAAAATCTAGTTACCCAGAATGTAGTGATAGTCCCTGAGGGATACACTTGGGGTTGGGGAAAGGATGTTTAAAGCTCTTGCTAACAATACCCTCCATGCTTTAACAATTAACTGAAAAGACCATGAAAATAAAGAAGCACTGAAAGTTTTCTAATGGGTTAAATAACATATTTACAGTATTAAGTCAAAAAGTCTAGAAAGGAAGTAAAATTTCGTTAATTTGAACGGGTTTAACACTATTTATGAGCATTATATTTGGGGTTTAACAAAACAGGATGTCCCCCCCCCCCCCCGGGGATTTTTTTAATTTTTATTTTTAGTTTACAACATCCATTTCCAGAAGATTTTGAGTTACAAATTTTTCCCTCTTTTCCCCCTACCCACCACCCCAAAAGAGTGATCCTACTGAATACCCCCTCCCCCAATCTGCTCTCTCCTATATCCTTCTCAATCCCTCCTCCAACTTTCTGGTAGGGCAAGATGGATCTCCATACTCCAGTGCCTGTATATCTTATTTCCCAGTTGCATGTAAAATAATAATAATACTTTTTTTTTTAAATTTAATTATAAAACTTTGAATTCCAGATTCTTTCCCTTCTTCCCTCCTCACCCATCCTTAGTGGGAAGATAAGCAATTCCACATAGCTGTACATTTGTAGTTAAGCAAAACATTTCCATAGTGGATATATTGTGAAAGACTGACTATATTTCCCTCCATCCTATCCAGCTCCCCACTTGTTCTATTTTCTACTTTGACCCTGTCCCTTTTCAAAAGTGTGTGCTTCTAACTAGACTCCCCCCCCCCTCAGTCTGCCCTCCCTTCAATCATCCCCCCTCATTTCCCTCCCCGCTACTTTCCTGTAGGGTAAGATACTCCATTTAGTGTGTATGTTATTTAAAAAGGATGTTGTTATTAAACATGAATAATGTGTGAACACTGCCTGATTTTTGTTTCATTCAACCAGATCTGAGAGAATACTGTCATGCTGTTAAGCCTGAGGTTTTCCATTACAATTACTTTTTTGAACTACTAAAGGCTTGTTTCACCTACCCTTTTGTTTTACATCCTTATTTCTTATATTCAACTACTGTTAGCATAGACATCTTTTATTCTCTTTCAAAATTTTCTAAACCTTCACTTTAGAAAATTTTTACTGACTCTTCTGAGCCATATCTCTCCCCTGGTTCCTCCAGAAATAGAAATATGGACTCAGCAAAAGTTTTGTGTTAATTTTAAATGCCCAGAGAAACTAGTTAGACTCAATCCCAGCTATAAATTTACTCTAGATTTATAGCCCCTTCAGAATAGCTATAGGCTAGAACAACTAAGTCTTCATAATTTAACTTATTAATATTTGCTTACCATAGTCAAGGCCAGTGTACAGTTTTGTCTCTTCCAAAGATACCATACTTGGCACCCTGAATAAAAACAAAAAAGTATTTTTTTAAGAAACAATGTCAAAAAGAAAGACTATGTAAAGGATTTTTATGGCTATAATAGTTATAGTAAAACAAAATAATACTATTCAGAAGTATAAATTACATGTCTTCAGTACTTCCTAATGAACACTAGGGTTTTACCTGATCCTTCTGATGATTCATAGTAATTGTTACAAATCATCCTTAAATAAGGAAAGCTTTAAATTTAATAACAAAATAAAATTCAACTCCAAATTAAGCATATTTCGATATTATTTAAGTTATAGATTTTAAAACTGCTACTACACACATTTGCCTATATCTCAAACTAGAAAAATTGCTTTTTCTTTCAATTGCACGATAATGGCAAATTATATACTCATTAACTCCAAATTTTTCAAAGAGTAGAAAATAAGGTGCATTTTTAGGTAACTCCAATCCTTCTTTCTATCACATCAAAGTATGTCTATTATCTACATTTTGAAGCCTGAATTCTTCTAGGATCCCAAGACACACACACCTATAAAAACATTAGGGTTCCTAAATTTAAAAAAATTCAGAATATATTTTCCATAAATATTGCCACTCAATTCAGCTGTTCTGAATGTTTCTACAGATTATAAGATTTTTTATTCACGCATACAGGAACAGATTTTAGGTTAATGGTTAATACATTAAGTAAAAGATAAGCAATCCAAAATGATTTCTTTTTCAACATTCTGTTTCAAAACTTCTGCAATTCATTTTTTTCTAATGCCATAGCCAAAACGAAGATGTGTTTCAAGAGAAAGCTTAGGCAGAAATGCCACAATAAGACACTAAAGACCACAGTTAAGCAAACTCTGTGCATATTAGGGATAAGCACATCTAGTCCAAAAAAGATAATACATGGCCTTCACACATAAACTGCATAGTACTGAGGATGGATTTTTTTTTTAACCAGGACAGGTTTGCACACCCTACATTAATATTAATATTGTAGATGGAAAGCAACTAAAAATGGTAGTTTAAATAGGACACTTCATCAATCTAGGTTTGACATAGTTAAGAATGTTAATTAAATACTTACGATCACTTAAAATGCATTGATTAGTTATATTTTCTTCCTAATTCTGGTGTCTAAAGAAGTCTATTAACACTTTGGGGGGGACATGAATCCATAAAATACAATCTTAGAGTAACTTTTTTTCTCCAACAGACTGATTTTGAAGCTTATAAAATTTTACAATACAGAAGCATTTGTTTTAAAATACTTACTTTTGAACTGAACTTCAACAGTTCTTACTAAATTTAATTCCTCAACACAATTCAGTGAATAGACAGGCCACTCTCATTTGCAAAGCTCGGAGACTCAACTTTATCACTTGAGTATTTACTATAAAAGGCGACATTTTACTAGACTCCTACAACTTGACTAAAAAGTAAGAGGTAATGTTTGTAATGTCAAAATCTCTCCAGAAATTATTTGCAAACATAAGCACCTCTCAAATTTACATAATTTAAAGGGCATTAACACAACCACATGAGAAATAGTTCACGGTCTAGTGAATATAAATTTGCTAAGATAAAAATTAAATGTTACTCTGAATTACTTTATTATATCCTCAGTGAGAATGTCCAAATTCTTTTCTTTCTTTTTTTTTGTTTTGTGTCCCTTGAGAGTAAAGGTTTTCCAATCTAGTGAAATGTAAATAAAGAGCTTGAATTCACACCCCAATTAATATACCTATCCCCTTCAAACCAAGGGCAAACTGGCTACAAGTAAGATTTTTGGTTTTTTGGTTTTTGTTTGTCTTTTTGGAGGGAGGAAGGCAAGGTAATTGGGGTTAAGAGACTTGCCCAAGGTCACACAGCTAGTAAGTGTTAAGTGTCTGAGGTTGGATATGAAACTCAGGTCCTCCTGACTCCAGGGCTGATGCTCTATTCACTGTGCAACCCAGCTGCCCCAACAAGGAAGATTTTTTGCTAAAGACAATGTTATCACACTATACTGCAAATTGGTAGTAGTGTAGGTGGGCCAGGGCAAAAAATGGATCTTGATTCAAATTCCTATTCTGCCACTTACCAGTAAATAGGCATTGTTTTTTCATCATTAAATAATAAATGATTATTACAAAGACTAGAAAAAAGAACTTGTTATTCATAGCAGCAAATTTATCAAGATTAAAGCATTATTACTTTGGGCATCATCAAAATGTAGGTGGTAGTGGTGGTAAACATTTTTTACTATAATGGTTCTAATTCCCATTATAATGAATTTTTCCAGCAGAAATATCTTATTAAGTATTATTATTTATAATGCAGTTTTGATATTTAACATACATTATTTTAAGAACAAATCCATAATTTCTATTTATATGGCTTTCATTAAAATACAATTTCAGGATTCCTAATTTCAGTCTTTGAGTCCCCTAAAAGACCCACTAGGCAAGGATTTAAAAAAAATTAAACAAAATCTTTAACCTTAATCAACAAGTCAATTACCACTTAAATACTTTCAAAATTAATAACTAAAGTAGCCATTAAAACAAAAAGATAATAGTCACTATAAAAATTCTGCATTAAATTCAACTTTTAAGTCAAGAGAAAGATATTAGAAAATTGGAAGGCAGGTGGCATTATCTTTCTACGCACATTCCTTTTATTAGGTTGCTCTGTTCCTACCCACCTCTGATTTCTTTTCATATACTTGCTCTACTTGAGAGGTCCCTCAATTACATTCCTTCCTACTTGATTTTTTTACCAAATAGCTTACAGCTAGGCTGGTGTGAGCAGAAAAAAAAGAACAGCTCACTGGGAGAAATCTCTCACTAGCCTACAGATAAGCAAAACTTCACACTCATATCCTTTTGAACTATAGCCACACAATACACTTTTATACACCTTTACCCCTATATGCTGCAGTGGTCCAAATATAGGTGTCTCAAAAGTCTTGGTGTTGTTTTAAACTTCTAGATTAAAACAGCACCAAGATTTTTGAAACACTCTGTATATGGATTCCAAGTTAGGTCTATAAATTTGTATTCTTAGTAACAGCACAGATACAATTAAAGCCTTGCTCATATCCCCAGCAGCAGCACAAGCACTAGCAACAGCTTTTCTGCTGGCTAGCACCCCAGAAGAAGCCTGTGCCAGGTGTTGCTGCTGCTGGTACAATAGCATAAGGAAACCAAATTCCTTTCACTTGGTCCCTGCAAAGACAATCATCCCCAGTATCCTTGAGATACATGCTTGGAGTTCCCTTGCCCAAAAGAACTTATACTATATTTGCTACAGGAACAGAAGCATCTAGTTGGGGGAAAAGGTAGCAGTGGTGGATCCCATGAAGTATCAGAGATTTCCAAGCTTTGCAACTGAGAGAGACCCACCTGTGTTAGCTTTCTTAGCTTCAAAATGCCTATTGATGGCCTTGGGTCCAAGTATACTTATTTCCACAGTAAAGTAGCAGTGGGGTACTTTCAATCAGCAGAAAAGTGGCCACACATTGTATAAAATTGTAGTAAATACATCTATTTGAAAAATTCTTTACATGAAGTCGGTATGTTATTACATTTGAGAATGTTTAAGTTTTTTTTAATGAATTCTCACCTATAATTCCAACATCAATTTCTCTTGTTTGCCACTCTAAATTTCCTTAATTTGCAAAAATATCAGCTTTATACTTTTTTTGTATGGTTAAAAAAAAGCTTGTTTACTGAAAGAAAAAGGCTTTTCCTAAATAGACCAATGTGGAATTGTCTTTTAGAATATTATAATTATGTGTTTATTTTTCTAAATTTTTAAAAACATATATATTTACTTTTCCTAACAAAGAATTTTTACTTTAGGGGCATGGCCTACCTAGACTTGGATTGATAAGGTAGGCTTGTATTTTAAACATCTCCTCTATTTATTCTGTATGAATATACCTAAGGACTAAAAAGGCTTAGGAATTATCTAAGGTGTTTTCCACACACTATTCTTTGTTGAGCATGGATAGTAGATACTTTCAGTTAAATCAGATACCAAGAGACGTATGCTGCCACCCAAAAACATATCCTGAGAAAGAATTACGGGACAGAATATAATATAGTCATCTAACAACTGTAAAGATCAGCTTTATATATTTATTTGGTAATACTTGCTCACCAAACCTATCTGTTTTTTTTTTTTTTAAACAATAGACACCATTTTTTTCCCTTGGTGTATTAGATCTTATATGCTTTCATTTTTAAGTGTGTCTTTTGCCATTCAATGGCAATTTTCTTTAGAACCATTACCTTTAAGAGAATAAACCCTTTAGTGTGAGAAAATAGGATGGAGAGGTAAAATGATCAATATAAAAACAAAGCATACATGCAAATTAAATACAGAGGCTAAATGAAGTCATTTACATAGAACTACAATTGAATTAGTATAAAACTATTTTGGTTTATCTTGAAGATGCTAAAAATAAACTTATAATACAGTGCTAAAAAATAAGGTCACTAGGAGTTACTGTGTTATTTATCTTCCAGATTTACTAACACTAGCCTTTCATTAAACACAATTAGACTAATTCTATCTTTTATTGTTAACTGTGATCCTAGTTAACAGTATCTATAAACACAAATGAAATGTTGAATCTAGTCTATCGTGTACATTTGTTTCTACATAAAAAGAAAAAAAAACTTCTCACATGCTGCTAAATTTAAGAGTAGATCGTGGGCCATAGTAATTATTTCCATGGTTGACATACAAAATTTAAAAAATCAAAGAAAACAGTTGGAAGGTGAAAAAAAGGAGAAAACAGGGTTACTCACCGTGGAGTAGTAACTGTTTCCTTTTCTGTGTGCAGCTCCCCCAGCAGAGCTGGGTAGTTTCCTGGAGGTGCCAAGAGAGGTTAGCTAGCCCTGCCCCTCATTGCATAACATCACATCCTTTCACATATAAAAGAAATGGTCTTGTTCTAGACCTTAAGTATCAGATTTCTTGAGTGAAAAGATAGTAAGAGCCGAGTTCTTAAGAATGCTTTTATAACATTTCTATCAGAGGAAAGGGGACACCAGGGGTAATAAAGCAGTATTTAATCAGAAAAATGGGGACTCCTCTACCTTGAGTAACCCTGTTTTTCATATCCAATGAAACTGGTTAGGACTGTTAGAGTGGATTATAGTTTCAAAGGAACATTCCTAGGCAACTAATAAAGATTGTATACTGGATAAGGACACTTTCTCTTAAGCCTTGGAGGACAGCCTACAATGGCAAATAGTGGAAGGGACTACCTAGGCTACCTAATACCATTCATTATTTGGAATTCTGAGAGCAAAAGTTCTCATTCTAAATTAAGAAACACGTTTTTCATTCTCCTATTTTGAAAGGCAAGTTGAGCACCCTGGTTATTATAGGGGACTAAGTTGTTGGAAGTTGAAATGTTGTTGTTAGGACATTAGGTGCCCTTCACAGTCCCACGGGCCTGATGTTTTACATGCCTTTCGAAATGGGAGACAACTGAGCTCAATTAGTAGTTGAGATATCCATCATGGTAACTTTATATTTCTAAAACAAGAGTACAAGCTGAGTAACATTTAATATAGCTGCTTCTTTCTACATATTTAGCTGCGCAAAATCATCAATATCCATTCTCTTTTTGCCAGACTCAAACTTCAAAACACACAAAGGGTTCTCACTCAACAGCTATTTCCAGATTTCAAAACCATTCACTACTCCAGTTACTTCTGTATCCCCTGTGGAGCACCTAATGTACTATTCAGCAAAATTTAAAATCACAAAAGACATTACTTTTCAAACAGGCCACCACCCCTAGTTTGCACAGGGTAAACCATAAAACTAGTTGTATCCAAGAGAAAAAGATTAAGGTAACAAACAAGATCAGCACTGCAACATTAACCTTTTATGAAAAACTGAATCACTAATAAGAGTTTAGTAATCTGTTTCCCAAAGAGGTCGATTTCTGTCCATTATTTTTCAGAGAATGTCTAACTTCCATAATCTATCTGCTTGATATTGTTACAAACAGAAAAAACTTCCTTCCTACAAGTAAATTTACACCAAAGCATAAGAAAAGCTTCACTTTAAACTATAATATTAGTGACATTCATTTTCTTTTCTCATTGAACTAGACTATTTATTACATATTACCACCATTTTCAGTAGCCAATATCCCAGGCAAACAGCACCATGTACAAAGCAAGTGTTTTTGCTAGTACAAATGGTCTCATTCATGATAGGAATAATTCTACAGAAAACGTCTCTTCATATTCTTTTTGTAATAGTAGGCAGTGGGCACAGAAAGACCTCCACAATTTTGTACACCAAGCTAGCTTAGTCTAAGAAAAGTAACACTTGATAATTTCAAAGAACACAACATTTGCAAGTTGTAATTTAGGATTATTTTAAATTAGAAAATATTAAAGAAATTTAAAGTAATATAGATTTGTTACATAATGTTCAAATTCATTAACACTGGCTACACAATCATTTAAAAATATTTATCTAGAAATTAATTAACTTCCATTAGTGTGTATGTTAGGTGTTCAACTGTTAAAGAAGTAGTGTTTTATTTATACTGACATTGGAGCCTTAAGGAAGGGGAGAGACCTGAAAACCAGATTCCTACTTGGATTTAAATAATCAAACAACTCCACTGTTAAGTCCTACTCTGGTGTCTCATCATGGTGTGGAAGTAATCCTGGGTTCTCAAAGGCTATGTTAGGAAAGCGCCCAAGTTTCAACAGGTCCTATTATCAAGTGGGAAAGGTTTTTGAATGTGGGCCTTGTGAAAGAACGTCTGCTGTCTGTCTGTCTATTGGCTGAGGACTGGTCTAGCTAAATTTAAGAGCGGCTCATTAGAGTGAGTGATGAACTGTTTAGTCACAGAAACTCTTGAAGACCATCTTCCAAGCTACATAGGAGCTATAATCTATGTTGAAGGAAAAAGTCAAACTGAAGAAATTATTTTTAAAGTATTGAAGTAAAAAGTATCAAATAAAATACAACCTATCATATTTGGATAAAATATTTACAGTTAAATTGCCTTTTTAGATGAAGCTTACTATAAATTTAAATATAGAGAAAAAATTCTTTCTAGAAAGTTGTGGAATCTAGAAAACAAAGGTGACCCTCATTTCAGCAATCAGAAGAAAAAGGCTGTTTTTGTTTTTCCTACCTATTCAACCGTATATCATCATTACTTTTTACCATAATGTATTTCACATCAAGTATTCTAAAAAAATTTACTATCCTAAAAGAACATAAAAAGCTAAGTTCAATTTTATCTAAAGAAGAAAAATCACAACAAAAAACCAAGAACCAGAAAATACCCAATTTTATCCCTTCAAATCTTTAGTGATTTTTTCAGTCTAATTTTCAACACAAAGTCAACACCTTCACTTTTAGAAGACCTCCCCAGTCAAATATTTTCCTGCTGTTCAGCTTTTGAAAGGAAAAGCAGACCTAAAAGAACAGGGATATGCAATATCAACTTCATGGAACATAGGATTATGTACCACAAGACAACATAGACTGAGTTTATTTATCCCAGAAAGGTATTACAAAGTTGTGCTAAAATTTTTAATAAGGAGAAGGCCATTATGAGATACAAAATTATTATATGCAACTGATCAAAATGTAAAGCACCAATACATTTATGTACACTTAATTCTTGCTTCAGTTATACATTATAAAAGTGAAAAAGGTTAAAATATAGCTATTTCTGATATCTACCTTAAATGGAACAATTACCTATTTCAGTTTAAAATAGTTTCCTGGAAATCATTTGATCCTAAAATCCACTTTCTTATCTGCATGGCACATCCTTTTGGCCTTACAAGAGAGAGTCTTGGTCCACATAAAGAACACCCTACTTCTTAGCTTCAAAGCAACATCCACAAGAAGAACTCCAATTACCAATTACTCAACTTATATGCTGTATAAAAAAACCACCCATTTGGCATAATACAACAGGGTCATGATTTCACTGTATTCTATTATTCAAATTATCAAGAAGTTAAAATTATATATCTTTATTTTTAAATGTTGGTATGTTTTTATCAAATTATTCTGTCACCAGTAGATACCTGAAAATTTTTTATCAATTTCAAACAGTTTATCCACCTGATGTCAAACACAGGAAACAAAAGTTCCAAGAAAGAAAAGTAGAATAAAAACAGACATACTTATCAGATATTAACTAACCATCTAAAGAACTAGGTCTATAGTAGTTTTCCAATATTTAATTTTCATGCTAAAAGGAGATAGGTGATAAATAATCTCTCATTCATCAAAAAGGACAATTCAACCAACAAATTGTAAAAAATGTAGGAGTGTTATCTACTGGCAAAGAGAATTTCAAAGTCTTTTAAACCACTCCTTGGCAAATTAAATTTCTTTTCAAGTTCTTTCAATAAGCACCAATAATCAAACTGTCCTGTTAGAATCTAGAAAGATTATAAAAAACAAGATCAGTCTTTTTTTTTTTTTAGAGATCTCATGGTAAGTTGCTCACAAAGAAGGTGGATGCTGAAAAGAAAATGGCAGCTTGAGGTGGCATAGCAAAACAAACACCTTTACTTTCTAGGTGAGCTAGAGTTATTAAGTACTACAGATTCCACTTAAACTCCATTCCTAATCCAAGTGTCGGCTAAAAAAATGGAATTATATTAAACCAAAATATACTAATTCACATGGTCAATTATCCTAACACTTTGAAACCATTTAACTCCAACATCTTGAAAAGAAAAAGGAAGAAAAATCCAAAGGAGTAAAGCATCCATTTTTGTCAGAGGAAAAAAAAATATGTCAAATTTCTTTAAAATACCAAATTTTTGGGGGGCCACACGCACTATATTATCAAAACAGTTTCTACATAAAATTGCAGGCAAAAATATTACAGGTTTTAGCTTTGTTCTTTAAAAATAATGAAAATGTTATCTTTAAATTATATTTAAGTATTATGATTATATTTAAGTATGATGCAAAAGAGCTTTTTTTAAATAAACAAATGAGATACATATAGGTTGATATACTAAAACATTTTAGTCAATGCATCCTTCTATCACTTTAGCTATAAATATGTACATATATATACAGCGTCTTTTTAAAAAATTATTCACTTAATTTGTGCCTTAATATTTTTGGTTTAACAATGATATCACAAGGATAAAACTAAGTCACTTTTATTTTTTAAAAATAATAAAACAGCAAACATGTAAAACTAATAGTTAAACAATTCTACTTACAAATGAGTAATCTGCTCTCCTTTCAGAGGGGGTAGAAGGTTCCCTGAACCAATCAAACAGTTGTGAACTATGGTCAAGCGCTGTTGTACATCATCTCTAAAATTTAAAATTTGAAGTATTTTAATATTTCAGAAGTAATAAATGTTTTTGTTTTATTAATAAAATTACCTATTACATTTGCTTGTGAGATCTTTTTATTTTTCTCTTTTCTAGAATCAAAAGTATGTAATTGTTTTGTTATATCAGTCAAGGTATTCAAAATTAAGACAAAGAAACAACAAATTCCTCCTGTGTTGGCAAAAGGTAATTAAACAGCTGTAGAATTTTAAATGGTAGTATCAGATTGCTGAGGGTTACTCAGTTACTGCATAATTTACCATCTGAAACAATGACGGTCCACTGACTCTTTACCCTTCACGTAAGCAATTCAGAATTCTATGGTTTCTCTTTAACTATACATTCATAATATTCTGGTAAGAATGACAAATAATTACTCTTTCTCTCTAATAATTTTGACAGAGTTGAACTGGAAGACATCAACAGGCATCTCCTAAATAAGGTTACATATGTGGTCAACACCAAAATAGCCACTCCCCCCATTTGTTATTTTAGTGCCAACATGTTATTATCTTGTATTTCATCATAATTTTGTAAGCTTAGATCATGAAACTCTAGCCACTAGCTTCAAATATTAATTTAATTTTTCTGTGGAATATTTTCTAGGAAGTCTTTATCTGTCTATAGTTGCTTAAAAGCACACACATAGAACACATACACACATGTAACCACTCTGTACTACTGGATATGATCTTTAAAGTCTTAATAGTAACCTTAAGTCTAGAAAATATACTCTTCTTTTCAAAGTAGATACCTAAATACACTTACAAAAGTCAAACTCAAAAGTGTCTAACTTTATAAAAATGAACAGTGGGAATTTAGCAATGAGTCAAATGAACACTTCCTTATTTTTCACATAACACATTGAATATTATGAAGTATATAAAAAGAAAAACTTTTTCTATTAAAAATATATTACACCCAAGAATTTTTTAAGTACTATTCCGACAGGCACATTTTCAATTAACACAAAATGTGTGTCATACATATTAATAATCTCATTAAAAAGAGAAAGATTAATTTTTAATTTATAAACTCTTAATGTCAAACTACTCAAAACAGCCAAATGGATAACACTGATAAAACAAACCTGGACATTTCTAGTTCTCCATTTGCATAGAGTTGGAGCTTGATAAGCTCAGGTTGAAGAAAGGAATCCAGTAAATAATAGGCAAAAGTTATTTCTTCATGTGAGGGTACATGCCACTGGATACCTAGATTCCACAAATCACCTGGTTTTCCCCAGTCCTAAGAACAAAGTTGCACCACAGAAGTTGTAAATAAAGTATTTTATTAAATATTTAATATTCATTAAATAAAACAAATTTATTTTTCAATGGGAGTCAGGGAAAGAATTGATAAAAACAATAAAATCTAAATCTTGGTTATACAAACTTCATAAAATACTACAACCCTATTACAGAAAAATCTACTGTAGGAGTCAATATCTTGTATACAAAAGGCACTCAATAAATGAAGATATATTTTCTGTTGAGTCCCATATGTAATTTGGATATCTTTATTGACCTTATTAATAGAAGTGCTTTTATAATGTGTACAAACCAACCAAC
>CM053585.1:80543499-80575450 GCA_028646515.1 Pseudochirops corinnae
AAGGAAAGCAGAAAACTGGAGGAAAATATTTTTTATAGCAAATTATGTCTGATGGCCTCATTTCTCAAATATAGAGAGAACTGAGTCAAATTTACAAGAATGCAATTCATTCCCCAATTGATTAATGGTCCAAGGATATGAACAGGAAATTTTCAGATGAAGAAATCAAAGTTATCTGTAGTCATAAGAAAAACTTCTCTAAATCTCTATTGATTAAAGAAATGTGCATTAAAATACCTCTGAGGTACCACTACACACCTATCAGACTGGCTAATATGACAAAAAGGAAAATGATAAATGTTGGAGGGGATGTGGGAAAACTGGAACACTAAGGTAGAGTAATGAACTGATTCAAACATTTTGGAGAACAATTTTCAATCCTTTAACCAGCAATACCACTACCAGCTCTGTATCCCAAAGAGATGAGATAAAAAATGGAAAAGGACACACATGTACAAAATTATTTACATCAGTTCTTTTAGTGGTGGCAAAGGATTACAAATTGAGGAGATACCTATCAGCTGAGGAATGGTTGAACAAATTATGGTATATGATGGCAATGGAATATCATTGTGCTATAAGAAATGACAAGCAGGATGATTTCAGAAAAACCTGGAAAGATTTATATGAACTAATACAAAGAGAAGTCAGCAGAACCAGGAGAACATTGCACACAGTAATAGAAATACTATAGCTATTCTCAGCAATTCAGTGATCCAAGCTAATCCCAAAGGACTCATGATGAAAAATGCTCTCCACATTCAGAGAAAAAACTGATGTTGAGTGAATGCATACTTAATACATATTTTTTTTTTCACTTCCTTTGTTTGCGTTTTCTTGCATAAAATGACTAATATGGAAATGTTTTACATGATTGTATATATATTTTATATTTATATATATAAAACCCACATTGGATTTCTTACTGTCTCATGGAGTAGGGAGAGAAGGAAAGGAGGAAGGAGAGGTGGGGAGGAAGAGATGGATCAAATTTGGAACTCAAAACTTTAAAAAAAAATGAATGTTAAAAATTGTTTTTACGTATAATTGGGGGGCAATATTTTTTATTAAATTATTTATTTTTAGTTTTCAACATTCACTTCCATAAGTTTTAAATTTTCTCCCCTCTTTCCCCTTCCATCCCCAAGACGGCTTACAATCTGACACTAGTTCTACACATACATTCCTATCAAACACAGTTTCACATTAGTCATGTTATATAGAAGTATTATAAACGAATGGGAAAAACCATGAAAAGGGGGGAAAAAACAAAACAAAACAAAAAAGAAAATGGTTTGCTTTGTTCTGCATTCAGGGAAAATATTATTAAAAAGTAATACAGCAAACATTTCTAAGCCAACACACTAATTACATTTTTCATAATAATTACACTGATTAAAATAATCCTCTAATCCCAGATTAATAAAAATCTTACCTTAATAGGAAAGTATTCAGAAGGAGACTTATTAAAGCCACCCGGCACACTGCAGTATTCTGTAGGGTAGATAAGTGTAGTAGATCGCAGAAGGTGATGTAAGAGATTACAAGACAAAGTGTAACCCTGTTTACAAGTTAAATGTAAGGTTCGATGGAGAATCTTTATCAGCTGTTCTTTGTAAGGCAACAACTTCTTTCCATCAACTCGAGTAATCTAATAAAAGAAAGATTTTTAAAGAGTTTACTATTTAGTTATGACAGTGACAGAAAATTCAAAGAGTTCAAATATTAATATTAGTCTAAGTTTTTAAAAATGGTTCTATTTAAAATCATTAAAAAATATACTAAATAAATGATTCCTATTATCTGGGCAGCTAGGTGGCATAGTTGATAAGAGTACCAGGCTTAGAGTCAAGAAGACCTGAATTCAAATCCAGTCTCAGATATTTACTAGCTGTGTCACCCTGGGCAAGTCCCTTAATCCCATTTGCCTCAGAACCAAAGGAAATCACAAACCACTCTAACATCTTTGCTAAGAAAACCCCAAATGGGATCAAGAAGCATCACACACAACTGAACAACAACAACCTGGGCCATGTAATTTTAGGGTGCCACTTTATTTTAAGGTTTTTGTGATTCCCTATGTGTACTAAGCACTTTCATTCTGTCATGTATTTATTTCTTCAATCACAAGATGCTAATACTAATCCAAGTACTGTACTGTAGGGGTCCCCTAAAATATTATTGTCATTTTGGTTAAAAAAGGTTCCTACTTTGAAAAAGTTAGGAACTAGCATGCTAAATGAAAGACCATTGATATGTTAGGGAGGTGAAGAGGTCAGAAAAGACAAAATTCCTGAAGCCAGAGAATTTATATTCTCACAGAGGGATGTGCCACAGACACAAATAATTTTAAAACACAACAGTACATGTGCCAGGGGTTTGTAAATTTTTGCCCCACTTGTTTTTGTATGGCCCTTGAGCTAAGTAAGGTTTTTACATTTTAAAATATTTTAAAGCAGGCATAGGAAACACATGTAGGCCCAGGTCAATTTGCCTACCCCTACAACAGATACAAGACAAACTTACCAATAAAACAATTAGGAAAGTTGATAGTAATATTCAACAAGCATAGAAATTATAAAGGCGCACATTGGGAATGAATTAGTAAGGGAACTTGTCTTGAGGAGCAAATAAAAAAGACGGAGAAGCAATGTGAATAATCCTTTAGCAACACAACTACAAGAAGGGGAATATCATCTTTGAACACGATACCTAACAAAATGTACAAGAACAAGACTTAGATATGAGACTAAGAATGAAGAACTCCTGTTTAACATAAAGCTATCTTTTACTTTTGACAAAGGCAGGGTCATGTTAATGAGTATATTTCTTTTGTCTTTCACATAATTTTAGACTGAGAAGGGTCATTTGATAAAAATCCAATCCCATAGGGAATCACTGCTATAACATATTCAATAGTCTCTGCTTGAAGACTGTCAAATGAGAGGAGACCCACAGTCTCTAAAAGCATCTCATTCTGTCATGGGATAGCTCTAATTATGAGCAAGTTTTTCCTAACAAGTTTAAATTTTCCTTTTTGCCACTACTACCAACGTTGATATGTTATTAGCACTAATACATGTTAAGTAATACAAGAAAGGTTAGTTTTCTGTGAGCTCAGGAAAATGGGTGATGACGGAGGAACAGCACATGAGAAGTCAGTAAGAAGACAACTAGAGAAAATGGGGACATTGGACTTGATAATTAATAAATCACGAATTAGGAACTTGATAGTAAGGAAATGCAGGGACTGATTATAGACAACTTTTTCAATAAGTTTAGCAATTTAGGAAAAGAAAAAGTTGGAGTAGTGTAAAACTGGGGTAAAAGAGTTAATAAAATACACTTAAAAAAAAAAAAGATGGGGAAGATAAATATGTAAATGGTCAACTTATCTCACCTCTTTTGATCCCTTAGCTTACTAATTTGTAAAATGGGGATAAATAATACACTATCTACTTCAGAAGAAAGCACACTGTTAACTCTAATATGAGTTATTCTTGTTGGACCAATCAGAATGAGCCATTGATGAGGGAGAGATAATGTATGAGAGAAAGATGACTGATACTATTTTTTCAATAAGTGAGCATGCTGACAAGACTTAAGGAACAGAGAAATAGAACTAAGGTAGCATGCAATGGATGGTCCTAATCTCAGAAAAATAGAAACCTGTCATTAATGCAGGTTTAAAGGTAAGGAAACACTAACTTCTAGAATTTTAAGAAAAGTTAGCATGTATGAGATGCTTTTGTGCCTCATCTAAATTGCATTACTTATCTTCATTTTTTTCTTACAAAAATACTTTCTCTACCTGTATTAAAAATTAAAATTTTAACCTAAATGCCAAAAAAGAGCATGTCCATATTAAAAAAATGCAAAAAGATTACATATGAAACTGTGAATTTACATTCTGCAACACTTGTTAAAAAGTATGTAATAAATTCCATACATTACTTTCAAAATTGCTCCCCTTTTCTTTGCTTCCCTCTGTTCTGTTTTGTGCATTTTAAAAAAGGGCTCAATGGTGATTTTGGGGGAGCAGCAGTATTGCCAACTCCCAAACCTCCTTCCCCAAATTAAAAAGAAAAAGAAAATTCATTATAACAAATAAGCAGAGTCAAAGAAAAATGCTTAGCCCTAATGCAACTAAGAAGTTCTCAGTTAAAATGATTCATCTATCAGCTTCAGGCTCCCCAATAGCTGAGATAATAGTCAAATATTACCTGGCTTGTGATAAATTAGATTTAATTAGGTTTTTCTTTTTTGGCACATCTTTAGCTGCAGGTATAGTAAGGATCACAATGAATCACTTTTAAAGAGTACTTTGTACTTTATAACAACAATCATTTCCACATGATTTTGAGTTACAAATATTCTCCCCATCTCTCCCCTATTCCCTAGCCCAAGATGGCAAGCATATTGAATACTCCTTCCCACCGTCTGCCCTCTCTTATATACCCCATTGCCCCTTCCACCTTACTTTCTTATAGGGCAAGACGGATTTCTATACTGCATAACCTGTATATCTTATTTCCTGGTTGCATGTAAAAACTATTTTTTAACATTTGTTTTTAAAACTTTTGAGTTCCAGATTCTCTCCCTTCCTCCTTCCTTACCCAGCCCCACTGGGAAGACAAGAAATTCAATAAAGCAGTTACGCAAAACATTTCCATGGTAGTCATATTGTGAAAGACTGTATTTCCCTCCATTCCATCCCGTACCCCCATTTATTCTATTTTCTCCTTTGACCCTGTCCTTTTTCAAATGTTTGCTTCTAACTACCCTCTCCCCCAATCTGCCTTCCCTTCTATCATCCCCCTGCTTATACCCTTCCCCATTACTGTTCTGTAGGGTAAGATACCCAATTGAGTGTATATATTATTTCCTCCTTAAGCCAAGTCTATTGAGAATAAGGTTGACTTGTGTTCCATTTCACTTCCCTGCTCTTCCCCTCCATTGTAACAGCTTTCTCTGGACTCATTTATGTGAGATAATTTACCCAATTCTATCTTCCTTTCTCCTTCTCCCAATATATAACTCTCACCTCTTATTTTTTAGATATCATCCCTTCATATTCAACTCATCCTTTGCCTTCTATGTATACACATACACATTTAAACACCTATCTACCATACATATATGTATATATGCCCATATACATACACACATGTGCATATATACATATATATATTCCCTTCAACTATCCTAATGAGAAAAGTCTCATGCATTACAAATAACATCTTTCCATCTAGAAACATAAACGGTCCAACTTTAAGTTTCTTATGATTTCACTTTCCTGTTTACCTTCTCATGCTCCTCTTGCTTCCTGTATTTGAAAGTCAAATTTTCTGTTCAGCTCTGATCTTTTCATCAAGAATGCTTGAAACTTCCTATACTTGATTGCATGCTGCCATGGGTGGGGGGGAGATGGAGGGGGAGAAAATCTGAAACTCAAGGGACTGTGGAACTGAATTTTGTAAACTAAAAGTAAACAAACAAATTAATAAAGACAAAAAAAGAATGCTTGAAAGTCCTCTATTTCATTGAATGTCCATATTTTCCCCTTAAGTATCATACTCAGTTTTGCTGGGTAGATAGGTTATTCTTGGTTTTCATCCCAGCTCCTTTGACCTTCAGAATATCCTATTCCAAGTCTTTTGATCCCTTCACATAGAAGTTGCTAGATTTTTTGTTATCCTGTGTTTCCACAATACTCAAATTGTTTCTTCCTGACAGCTTGTAATAGTTTCTCCTTGTCCTGGGACTCTGTAATTTGGCTATAATATTCCTAGGAGTTTTCTTTTGGGGATCTTTTTCAAGAGGCAATCAGTGAATTCTTTCAATTTCTATTTTACTTTCTGGCTCTAGAATATCAGGACAGCTTTCCTTGATAATTTCTTGAAAGATGATGTCTAGGCTCTTTTTTTCATCATGGCTTTCAAGTAGTCCAATAATTTTTACATAATCTCTCCTGGATCTATTTTCTAAGTCAGTGGTTTTTCCAATGAGATATTTCACATTGTCTTCTGTTTTTTCATTCCTTTGGATCTGTTTTATATATTGATTTCTCATAAAGTCATTAACTTCCATTTGCTCCAATCTAATTTTGAAGGAATTATTTTCTTTAGTGAGCTTTTGAACTTCCTTTTCCATCTGGCCAATTCTGGTTTTTAAGGCATTCTTCTCGCTGGCTTTTTGGACCTCTTTTGCCATTTGAGTTAGTCTATTTTTCTAAGGTGTTATTTTCTTCAGTATTATTTGGGGTCTCCTATAGCAAGTTGTTGACTTATTTTTCATGATTCTCTTGCATCACTCTCAGTTCTCTTCCCAATTTTTCCTCTACTTCTCTTGACTTTCAAAATCCTTCTTGAGCTCCCTCATGGCCTGTGACCAATTCATATTTTTCTTGGAGGCTTTTGATGCAGGGGTTTTGACTTTGTTGTCTTCTTCTGGTTCTATGTTTTGACCGTCTTTGTCACCAAAGAACGATTCTACAGTCTGATTTCTCTTCCTCTGTTCATCTTACAAGCCAATTACTTGACTTTTGAGCTCTTTGACACGGTAGAACTCTGCCTCCAGAGTGGGGAGTGCTGTATCCCAAATTTCTGGGGTTTTGCACAGCTATTGTCAGAGCTTCTTCTAAGCACCTGCCTCAGAACTGTGAGGAGGACACCCTCTCCAAAGTCACCACAACCTGTATCATGTCAGTGCTCTTCACCCCAGGACCGCCAACCAAAACTGTGACCCAGATCCAAGCAGGGCAAAGCAAGAGAATCTTGCCTTGGCCGCAGGAAAGAGATTCCTGCAAATGCCCTCTGATCAGCTACTTGGTCCTCTTAACATCTGTGGGCCTGGAGCTCTGGAAACTGCAGTTGCTGCAGCTGCTGCCAGCTCCACCACCCTGAGAGCAGGTGCAAAAACCACACTCTTCTCTCACCCAGGTCCAAAAGAGTTTCCTCACCGACTTTTTACTTTCTCTTTGGCAATTATGAGTTGAGAAGTCTGGAAACTGCCACAGCTACCAGTGATTCAGTCCCCTGAAGTCTGCTCCAGCCAGTCGGTGCTGGTGTGGCCCACACAGGACTGTGTTCCACTACTAGCCTGGTGCAATAGACCCTTCCTGTCAGCCTGCCATCAGTAGGAGATTTGTTTCACTCTGTCATTTTGTGGGTTCTGTAGCTCTAAAATTTGTTTAGTCATTTTTTTTACAGGTATTAGAGGTGGTTGGGGTGCAAGCTCAAGCAAGTTCCTGCTTTTATTCTGCCATCTTGGCTCCACCCCATAAAAGGGCTTTCTTTATTATGAATACTGGGCTTGGAATTGAAAGACCTATGTTGGAATCCTATTTCTTCCACTTTGTACCTGTGTGAATTTGTATGAGTTATTTGACCATTCTAAGATTCATCTATAAAATGAACTAAATTACCTGAGGTACTTTCCATCTCCATTTTTTTTTACAGCTAGGAAACAATAGTGCCAAGACTTGAATCTCTAATTAGATACCCAAATACAAGAAAAAGAAATAGATAACATTTTAACTAGCTGCCAAATCTTGTGAATCTTTGAAGTATTCAAGTTAGTTATTTTAGAATCATTCAAAAGTAACTCAAAATTATTAAGTAACTTCAAGGCTTCAATGCACATATCATCTTGGGAACATTTATTTGTTTCAATTTTACAAACAGATAAAATTAACTAGGTTCTTATAAATCCTACTCTGATACCATCATGCCATGGAGGTAACCTTGGATTTGCAAAGGCTATGCCAACAGAGTAGAAGCTCTGGAATATTATACGAAAATGGAAAGGTTTGTCAAGCAAGGGCCTTATCAGATGTTAGAGAATCAGCTAAGCTAAGCACAGAGAATTCTCTGTCACCAGGAATTTGACCACTAGGTTAACTACCATGTTGGCAAAGAAAAATACAAAAATGGTCTCAATTTTTTGTGTTCCTCTTTCTATAGTAACAGAGTGGCAGGAGATAAAGTTCAAAGAATAATAGTTTTTAAACCATCTAGAAACATAAGCTTAATTGTTAAATGTCAGATTCCCGTCTAATAACAAATGAACTGTGACAATACTAGAAGAATTGAATTTTATCTTTATTTTAAAAAATGAAAACAGAAAACATAGGAAATTGCAGTTATACAAAAGGATGGTTCATGAATTCCCCTGAGAGAATTAAAATAAATCAGCTGGTGAAGTTAGCTTCACCAACTGCACAAAAGCAAGAAGTATTTCATAGAGATAATTAGTTATCTCACCTTGCTGGGGTGATGATGAACATAAACAAAAAGACCATGAAGAAAAACATAGCATTTGTTGCAAAGGATAATGAGAGAAAGAAAATCTAGAGACCTTGACATGCTACTACAAAATAAGTCAACATGTTGGTATTCAGAAATGTCAATATGAAGATGGGCATAGAAGAAAACAGCAAAAATGATGAAGATATTCTTCAGGATTAAGAACCAATATCAACTAAAGCATAAAAAAAGGAAATAAACGCTCACCAAAAATGTTTGCTTCTCATATAATATGTGCTGTGTTAAGTACAAATGAAGGAGGGATTCCCTACAGATAATGATATCTTCCAACTGCTCCTGTTTATGGATGACTCTGTACTGACTGCATCAAGTCCCAGAATATTACAGAGCCTCCTCAGTGAGTACAATAGCTTCTTAGGTAAGAGATGAATTTGACAACTGACACAGTAAAAAGAAAATGTATGAAGAATGCCTATTGTTGAGATTAATGACATGCAACTGAACAAACAACTCATTGAGTTAGTCTAATACATATCTCAATAAGATACTGCAAATAGACTGAGTAGGAATTATAACTTTAAGATCTCAAATATTCTTTTAGTGAGCTACACTGTTGTGAATCATGAAAACAATCTCTAAAGAATGAAATTTCAGCTAACTCAAAGCTCAATGCAGCCATATTAAGCTGAAGGATATTACTAAAGGTGATGTAAACACAAGTAGTAGCATAAAAGGCATCAGCAAAGAGATGCATGCTTCAAAAGAGATGAATTGGTCACATGATTAGAGCAAGAAATAAAGGATGAAAAGTTAAAGTACTGCATGCGAATGACAGAATGTTGAAAAGCCTCCAGCATTTCGGATATATCTTACCTAACAGATTGTGGGAGGGGATGGACATAAATCATAGAGGTCAAAAAGGCATGGATGGCTTATGAGCTGTATTTTTGGGGGCAGTGCCCTACATTAACATATCACACAACCAATGAAGCACACTGAAGGAAGAAAAAGGTCAAAGTAGAGACTAGAACATAATTCAAATATTCTAAAAGTTCTCTGGATTGATCAATCATACTATAAAACTTATATAATCATAATTTTATTATGCCTTTATTCTCTCTAGGATAGTTTGTTAGTAAAATAGATATAGTTTGTCAGTAAAATAGATAGTTTTATTGTTGGCCCATGTATATAATGTAATTTACTTTTTTTTCCTCAAGAAAAAGAAAAATGCTCAAAGAAAATATACCTCAGACAAAAGTTGGAGATTCCACAGTAATTCCTTATCTAGCTCTTCTTCATTCAAGACATCATCATCTAAAGCGGGGGAAAATTTTTCTTAATAAAATATATGCTTTCAATATTCATAGCTAAATTTTCTGTTAAGATTATGTACAGCCCTGTCTTTCTATAAAGACTTCTTGTTTCATTTTCTAGAAGGCATTTTCACTCTTCCCTGCCCAGAAAAAACAAACACAATGTCTGTCCAAGAAGTGAATAAATGCATCAATTAAAAGATTAGGAATTCTGATGTTTCACATGTAATATATAAATTCTAATTCCTCAAGCTAACTTAAAGAAATTCCTTTTGGATACCATAATAAAATTCTTTAAAGTATCCAGCATGGATTTCTAATTGCATCAAGTTGAAAGATATTAGTGTTTTAAAATTAGGGAAGTATCTCAAGTTGTTAAAAGTGCTAATTAACGTACCTAATGTACATTTCTCAAAATCATAAGACTTTTGAAGAAGGGTCCTCACTGACTATCTGGTACAAACTACATCCAAAATGAATCCCCAATACATCACATCCAACAAATGGTCATCCAGCATCATCTTAAAGGATCACCAAATATAACACAAAGGAAAAATCCACTGTCTCCCAGGATATTCCACTCCACTTCTGAACAGCTCTAATAGATCAGATCTAAAACTGCCTCTTTGCAGCTTCCATCTACTATTCCTAGTTTTGTCTTCTTGGGTCAAACAGAACAAATCTAGTCTTTCTTCCAATCTAGACAAACTAATCTGCACATAATTATATTGTTTATAAGACTAAAAGAAATATTTATTTACAAAATGAAAGCAGGTCAATAAAATCATATAACTCACTCATTGTAAGTTGAGATATAACACTGCAGCAATGGGGAACAAAGATCTTCAAAGATTCCTCTGGGCAGCACTAAAACATATTTTACAAATAATCTTAAAAGAGAAGCAGCCAATATGAGGTCACAAAGTAATCACTCTTTCAAGGAACAGTATACAAGATAATTATCTTTTGGAATAAGTTTATATTTAAAATATAACATCCAATGCAGAAATAAATTATTATCCACAAGATTACCTTCTAAGTTTTCAGTTTAAAAGTAACAACTAACCTTTACAGCAGCTCGGCACATGTCTGCCACCATGCGGCCTGCTACTCTAGTTTCAAATATGTTTGAAACAGCAAAATTAAAAACCTTCTGCAGGGCAACCTGTTAAGTGGAAGATAATAAGTAAAACTTTCTTTAGGAAAGAAGCATAAAATTCCTCATGGAATATAAAAGAAAAATATACAAGCATATATTTCAACTTTGCATGACATAATTATTTAAAAATGAAAAATTAGGTTCACCGAGTCTTTAAAAAGAACCATCCATAATAAAAATTAATTAGAGTTAAAACTTTGGGTACCTTCTACAACTATTTTAAACTATTTCATTTAAAAAATTATTTCACATTTTAGGTGATGTTAAAAAGAGGCAGGGACAAAATTTGCATATTATACTAATCTGAACAAAGCAAAATTGGTACAAAACTGCTTTCCTAAGATTTAGCAAAGTTACACAAAACATGGTTGGATATAAACAAGAGTTTGTAGTTGTTTGAGGAGGTCAGTGTTTTAAATGGTATTTTGTGGTAAACATTACAAAATGTCATGCTGAATAATTCAAGCATTAATTTAAAAAAATAATTAAATAGTACTATGGTGCTAATGGTGCTAATACCTAAGAGCCCTAGATTAAATTTTATACTTAGTTAATCAAATATTATTTCATTATCAAATAAAAGAGGCTTAGATATAAACTTTTCAGTACTAAAATAATTGAAGATTTTCTTCTAAAAGCCAGTGAGTCAAAGCAAATTTCCTAAGGTCAATAAAAGTTCATTTTGTCCCATTAATTTACATCACAAAAACTTTTAAAATTGTTCCTCTGTACACTATGAAATTGTCATCATAAAATATGGTTCTAAAGAAAGAAAATGCATCTCCATTTCTTGCAGAGGGGGAATAATCTGCCAAGACTAAAGTGATATGCTAGTTAGTTGTGCTGAACTGCTTTTTCTTTGTCTTTTTTTTTTTAATTCTGTATTACAAGGGATGGTTCTCTAGGGAAGAGAGGAATAGGGATTTATTGGAAAAAAGTGATGTAAAATCAAAAAATATTTTAAAAAATTTAAATAAATTTGTTTCAGAAATATACTATTTTTGAAGATGCAAAGACACTTAGGACCGAGATACAAGGAAGAAAATAAAATTAAAATACTGGTGATAATGAACACTGAATAGCATTGCTTTGTGAGAACGACACTCAATACCAGACAGTTAAAAAAGTTTTAGTTCTAATGAAACAGAAAGATTATTTTCCATAATTTAATATCAAAATAATGTAGAGTGACTATATGAATTCTGAAGTCACAAAAAGAATATTAAAATTAACTTTTAAAATTTCAGTGTTTTTTATCCCAATTTTTTGTCATGGCGTGGTTATATAAAAAATAGCCATATGCAAAACCTTAAAATTACTTATGGAGCAAGAGGGGGTGAGGAAGAACTTTAAAGTAATTTGTTACCTGGAAAAAGTTATATTACATGTAAGTTTATAATTTCATTTTGTATAATGATATTCTCTGTACCTTAAATATCTCATTAGAACATTGGGTGAGTATCGTACTGAAAGTAGAAGAGAGGCCTAATTCCACCAAACTTTCCAAGTGGGTCATCTTCTCTGTTTCTGTCTCCTCCCTTGTTTGCTCCAATGTGCTACTTTCTATAAGTCCAAAACACCTAAAGAATACAATGAAAGAATATGTTCAAGTTACTTAAAACTGACTGAATTGAACATTTTAATACAATTAAGCTAGCTTATTAGTAATATGTTCATTTAAAAAAAAACTCTTTTCAGAGCATTTTATGAGTTAAAAGATGTTTCATGTATACTCCCTAGAGAATGGCCATCAAAGGGACATGGATGGAGCAGAAAGACAAAGTAACGACCAGGATATCATTAATAGGTCTAAATACCAGCTGTACAACAAAACTAGCCCACATACTCACCTGTCCATAAACTGTAAAACAAAATCTTCAAATTCAGCTGTAGCAGAGCACAGCTCCTTTTCCACCTGTAAGGTTCAACATATACAAACTTTATTTTCTCTATAAATTGGGTAGAACATGAATTATGTTTTGTGAGAGAACTCAACAATATAACAGATTATAGATTTTTACACACACACACACACACACACACACACACACACACACACAATATAGTATTGAATGCAAAAAGAAACAAAATTGTACAGTGGGTTTTGAATACTTATCTACTTATAAAACTCCAAAAACTAAAAAATGAGAAAAATTCATTTCATATACATAAAAATGAAAACAATATTTAACTACTTTCATCAAATAATCAATATTAAAACTGCTGATGGACAAACAGAAGATTATACATCTATACGTTGAATTCCCCTGTAGTTGGCTGAGGAGATCGGTGTTTTAAATGTTATTTTGTGGTAAACATTTCATTCATTTAACACAAAATGTCATGCTGAATAGTTCAAGCATTAATTTTAAAAAATAATTAAATAGTACTATGACACTAATGGTGCTAAGTACCTAAGATCCTTGTATTAAATTTTATACTAAGTTAATTAAATATTACTTCATCATCAAATAAATTTGTAAGTAGAACTAGCAGTGTCGAGCACTCCTGACTTAGAAGATAATCCTGAAAGGGCCAGATGGGAATTGAGTATGCATCTCTTTAGCACGTGTATATTCTAGATGAATATTTATTATCATAATTCACATTATGCTATTGAGACTAAACTAACACAATGGAAAACTAAAAGCTCAATTTTGCCAGGTGTCACTCAAGTGAATTTTCTTCTTCTATCTACAAAAGATAGAAAGTGCTTTTGACCTATCTAACATGGTATCATCTGTAATGGGAATGGGAATTTGAAGATCTTCCCTGCCTCTTAATAAACCTAGAGTGGAGTTTGAAGACCTCCCCTCCTTTGAAAGCAAACTCTGTGCCCTAATAGACTGAATGTAATCACATGGAGCCTATGATGGAGGGAATTTGCTAAAGAGTGGAGCAGAGCCCACAGCAAGCTTCCCTGCTGTGAAGATAAACTTTTTCCCCTAATAGGCTGAATGTAGTCACATGGAGCCTGTGGTGGGAGGAGTTTTGCTGAAAGGAAGCAGAGCCCACAGGAAGCTGGTGGTCAGAGCTAGCCAGATGGTGGGGAAGAGAGGAGGACCTCAGGCAAGGAGTCAGATAGGCTCTTGAGTAGATATTGATCTTGTATTGGTTTGTGGGAAGGCTGAAGGATGCTGTGGCTCTCAGTGTTATTATGGCTTCTGAATACCTTTGGTACTATGACGGAATAGGCTTACTGGTTTTGGGATTCGCAATAAATGCTTCAGTTCTATCCTCTATCTGGAAAGTTTGGTATATTTTGTGATCAAACGTCATGTGATACTTATAGTCACGGTCTTTATTGTGATCATGGGCACTGTAAATATTGCAATGGTGCTACATCATCTTATAAGATTTTAAATAAATTTTAGTATTTTAGGGAATTTTGTACTGTTGTTTTAACCCTCATTAAATGTGGAAAACCATGAAAAACAGAAATAAATATTCTCTACATCCTTTTAATAACCAGAAAATAGTCTTACTTCTGTGAGGTCATTTCTTTCTTGAAGTACAGATGAACAATCTACTAAAGGCACCAGAGTGGAAAATGTTGCTATAAACTGGAATGTGATCTGTTGGAAAATACAAATGGTTTTCAACATTTAGCACACAATTCAGATTTAAACTTTAAGTATACTGTAAAACAAAGGCTGGATTAATACATTATATGTCAAAAAAAATCCTACAAGAATTTTATTTACTGAATTTCATTAGTTATATACATTTTTTACCTTTATCACAATCAACTATGTTTCAGTGTTATTTCCAATAAGTTCACCCTTTTATTAACTATGTCTTTATTTTATCATATGCATTTCCAAACCTCCTAAATTTGTTGTGGTAAGGCTGCTCCTGCTTGACCTGAAGCAATGAGATCATCCAGGGATGGAACAATACTGATGACAGAATTGTGAACAGGGAGAAAGGTAGCATTCTTAGAGAAGGAAGTCTTGCTACCTTGCTGAGGGAATTAGGGAGAATTGTGTTGGTGCAATATTTCAAACACAGGCCTTCCAACAATGTCATTTCCTGATTGCAAATTCCAAAGGTGTCACAGAGAAGGTCATGTGACTAGAAGTTGTTAATGCCCAGGACTGAAATTCAGTAGCAAGAGAAATTGCAATATTATATAATTAACAATGTCTAATACATAATATTCACTGAAATGAACTGAAATTTTGAATTATGAACATGGAAAGCATATTGATTTTTACAATTTTCCTACTGAGGAGAAAGTATACATTATATTATTGTTTGTCCACAGATTTTAAGTTAAGACATCCAATTTCCTAATGTTACCAGCTTGCACATGTAACATACCGTAAAGGACCTTTGAGGAGACATTAAAAGGAATCTGGTGATACTCTTACAACTTAACAAGACAGAAAGTATATATGCTCACCATGCATTTACTAAAGTCATTTGGATCCACGCCAGGCAATGCTCTCATCAACAGAGGTAGCATGTGTGTTGGACCTTCAGGAAACCATTTGCCCCCTGACACTAGACTACGAGCTACTCCAATCACACAACTTAAAGTGGCGGTAAGCTGGTGAGGTTCTGTTAATGTCTCTAGGGCAGGATATGTTCTACAATGTGAAAACAATGACAAGCAGATTAAAAACAATTTTAAACATTCAAGAAGGGAGTTAAATAAAAATTATGGTACAATTAAATTTTTAAGTATTTTTCAACTTTCAAACCCTTTATTGCCAATGAAGTGTTTTCTTGGTTTAGTTCACTGTTGACAGATTCTGAAAGCTGGTCAAAAGACAAAAATCTTCACAATTATGGGACAGGACCAGAGCTATAAAAACTATGGTAAAATGCACATTATTTTAGTCATAATATTTCATATTCTACTTTTTCCTAAAACTCAAATGTATTTTAATATTTCTGGGTAACATTATATGTGGTGGCCAGATATTACAAGGGAATAAGAAGAGATGGCAAAGATTAGAACACTGATGAGAATTGGAATCAGAAAGGTCTGGTTTCAATTCCCAGGATATTTACAATCAATGTGACCCTGAGCAAATCACCTAACTTGTGCCTTAGTTCCCTCATCTGTAAAATGACAGGCTTAGATTCAATACCCTTAAGCTCAAAATCTATGATCCTATAAATAGTCACACTACCAAATGCTAAAAGGCGTTCTATTCTTCTAATAAGTGGAAAAACAAAAAGATGGTATGTTTAATTTTATAATCGTTCATATGCTGCTTCAATGATTATAATTCAGAGAGACATCATGCAAAAGAGTATCAATTTCCCTTGCCTCTGTAACTAAACAAACCGGAGGGGAAAACTAGATACAATTAAGATCTGACATGAAAGATTAATACAGGAAAATACTCTATCACTTACTAAAAAACATCTACTAAACTACTGGTGAAACATTTTAAGTGACACATTGTGCTTCACTCAATCTTAAACTGAGTATATAAAGGCAAAAATAATGAAGACTAATGTAAATATGTTCTATTTAAAAGCAAAATATGCTGGATTATATACAATTATTTTCTAATCACTGAATCTGTTTTTTAAAAGGTTTGAGGGCAGAAGGCTCATTATGCTTCAACTGTTACTGATCAATTGCAAAAAAAAAAAAAAAAAAAAAAGTAACACAATATGAAAAACCCCTTGACTGCTCATTCAATTTTGGATCTTCTGGTTCTGGTTCCTTAACAGCAAGGGGAAAGAAGACCCAGAAAGCATTTATGGAATCAATACAACAGTGTGCTCCCTCCCATTTTCCACACCTCCAAAACTGGAAGGTAGTCAAAGCAAAGAGCACATATTAATTTTTGTCCTCTTTTATCTGCTCCTCTCTTCAGTTTAAAAGGAAGATAAAGCAGACACTCAAAACTCAAGCATACAAAGCTAAAGCATGGATGAGTGGGATACTACCTACCAGACTCTTGATTATTTTGAACAGTAAACAGAAGCCCAAAGAATCAAAAATAACATTTAAAATCCTTTTCTGTCTATATCATAATTTTCCTTTTAGAACTAAGTATTTTTTATATGCAAAATAAAATTGATTTGCATTCTGCATCTTCTCATGAAGCACACAAAATACTGCATAAAGAACACTGAATAAGGATTCGGGGACAGAGGTTATAGTTTCAGCTGTGCGATAAGGCAGTGGGATCCTATATACTTTACTTCACTTAATCTGCCTGGTCTTCAATTTCCTCTGGAAAATGAGTCTTGTACTTAATCATCTCTATGGTTCCTCTGAGTTATTTTTTAAAAAAAGTCTCCTTTTGACAAAGGCGCTGGAAAGAAATCTTAAAAGTGAAAAGTAGACAGCCAAAAGAAAGCAGCAAAGCTAATGGCTCAATTTGTTCTCTTTTCTTCTTGCATCAACAAGTGATTTCAGTAACATAGGAAGCTCCCAATATGGATGCTCCTTCCACTGAAATAGAATGGTAACTCATCTATAATCCAGACTGAGAAGCCTGGAGCCCTGAGAAATTAACTACCTTGTCAAAGGCTGATCAGCTTATAGCAAGTGTGTGTCAGAGAAAAGAAGTGAAGCTAAATCACCTTGACCACACTAGGTAAAACAAATAATGGGAAATAAATTCCCAAATACTCAAGAATTTGGAAGAAGTGAGGAAAGGTATTAAAACTCTATGGTGCCTTATTCACATTAGGCAAATGGCTAGTTATTTACATGACTGTTTAAAATACAGAAATTGCAGGGATACCTATCAATTGGGGAATAGCTAACTATTATATATTTAAAAGGAATAGCAAGTGGAACACTTTCCTGTGCAATCATCTTTTTATTTTGTTATACAATGTTATAAAAATGCTTGCTTTATTCCATAAATTAAAAATAAAATAAATAAAAATTTTAAAAATATACAGCGTTATTCTGATATTTCAAGGTGGGTATGGTGGCAGAACCTACAAAGACTTAAAATATAAGGCCCAAAGATGAACTCTGTTCCTAAGGATCAGCCCAGCTAAGCGTGGAGAGTGTGCTTCATTAGTGAAAGACTGGCTATCAGGTAATTAATTTTTTGGATATGGCAACTCTTTTCAGTGATCTTATCTACTTTTGTTGATCAAACTACCATCCTTCTATGCAAATCACTACCTAATCTGTCTTCAATTGCCTGCTGGACATGTACCCCAGGATGTACCCTTGGGGCTCTCCAACTCAACATATTCAAAAGCAAACTCATTATCTTTCTCTCAAACCTACCCGTCCTCAAAATCTCACACTTCCATCAAGAGTACTATCATTTTTCTAATCCTCTAGGTCATCTGAGTCTACTTCCAATTCATGTTATATAATCTCAACTGTCCCTTGCCACAGCAAAGCAATCCTCACCCCAGTGGTTTCTCCAAGTCTTTCTATCCCTCCTCAAATCTTCCATGACTCCCTCTCCTCTTCATCCCCACCTCTCTAAGCTGAGAGCCTTGCCTTCCTTTTATCCTCTGCTCATCTCGCATCACTCAGATACCTTCTCTCACCATCTCCTCCTTTACACCTTTCTCACATATGGAGGCTCTTCTCTTAGTCCAGTCAAACTTTTCTACATGTGTAAGTGATCCTATTCTATTCCATCTTCTCCAGATGACTGTCCCTTCTATTACCTCAATTCCTTTACTAATCTTTAATTATCCCACTGGCTACTTTCCTACTGCCTACAAAAATGGCCATGTCTTCCTCATCCTCCAAAAACCCTCACTTGGACAACCCATCCCTGCTAACACATTAGCTAACATCCCATCTCTCTTCTCCTCTGTATGCCTAAACTTCTTCAGAAGGTATAATGACAATGGGAATTTGAAGATCTTCCCTGCCCCTTAACAAGCCTAAAGGAATTTGAAGACCATCCCTGCTTTGAAAATATATTCTGTCCCCTAATAGGTTCAATGTAATCACATGGAGCCTGTAGTGGGAAGAGTTTGCTGAAGAGTGGAGCAGAGCCCACAGGATGCTGGGAGTCAGAGCAGCTAGATACGGGTGGGAGGAGAGGGCGCATCTGAAGGAGACACTTAGGCTAATGAATAAAAGTTGGTATTTGCAACTGCTGTGAAAGCTAGGCTTGTGTTGGTTTGTGGGAAGGCTAAAGGATGCTGTGGCTCTCTGTGCTGCTGTGGCTTATTACCTTCTTTGCTACTATGATGGAATCAGCTTACTGGCTTTGGGATTCAGTCTTCTGGTGTCTGAATAAATGTTTCTGTCTTCTATATTGAGAGTCTGTTATATTTTGCAATTGAGCACTATGCAGGTATGTATTTACAGTGACCTTTGGCATTGTGAATACTGCATTGGCGCTACAGAGGACCATCTACAATTAATATCTCTATTTCCTTTCTTCCCGCTGTTCTTAACTCTCTACACTCTTATTTTCTGTCCTCATTATTCAAGTGAAACAGCTCTCTAAAGCAGCCAATAATCTCTTTTTAAATTGACAAATATAATGACCTTTTTTCAATGCTAATCCTTCTTAACCTCTCTGCAGTCACTGATGTGACGGATCATTCTCTTTTCCTTTATGTTTCTTCTCTCTAGGTTCTCATGACACTACTTTCTCTTGCTTCTCCTGACTGTCTAATCACTCTTCAGTCTTCTTTACTGAATCTTTATTCAGTTTGTATGCACTAATCACAGGTGTCCATGGCTCTGCCCTGGGTCCTCTTCTCCCTATATACTATTTCACTTGGTAATCTCATTATCTCCCATGGATTGAATTATCATCTCTATGTTGATGATTCTCAGATTTCTTTAGTCCTGTAACTCCAATACCTAGTAAACATTTCATATTGAACTCATGCAGACATCTTAAAATCAATATATCTGAAATTTAATTCATTACTGTTCATCCCAAGTCTTATCTCCTCTTTCTAAACTTTCCTATTACTGTTGTCACCCAGATTCACAACACAGGGCTCATCCTTGATGCCTCACTCTTTCACACAACCCCATTTCCAATCTGTTGCCAAGTCCTGTTGATCCTACCACCTTCACAATTTCTTTTGAATGATACCCCCTTAAATAGCTTTCTATTTGGTGTCCTTGCTTTAAGTTACTACCCACTCCCCTCTATATTCTACTCAGTTATCAAATATATCTTCCTAAAGTGAAGGTCTTCCAACATTATCCCTTCCTTCCCCATTTAATAAACCCCAGTGACTCTCAGTTCAAATATAAAATCATCTATTTGGTATTTAAATTCGTTCACAACCTGGTCCTACTCCTACCTTTCCAGGTTCTTATACCTTAATTCCTTCTACCATGTACTCTGCCCATATACAAATGACAATGGCCTCCTAACTATTCCTCATTCCTGATCCTCTTTCTCTAGACTCCAGTTATTTTCACTGGTTGCCTTCCATGCCTTAAACTCTCTTCCTCCTCTTCTCTGCCTTCTTGTTTCACTAGCTTAAAGACCTGGCTAAAATCCCACGATCTGAAGAAGCACTTCTCAGTTCACCTAAATGACTTCCTCTCGTCGGTTAATACTCTCTAACTTATCCTGTACATATCTTGTTTCTATACAGGTGGTTACATGTTGCTTTCCCTCTAGAACATAAACTCCTTAAGAGCAGGAACTGATTCCGCCCACCCCCCCCTTTCTTTGTATCTTCAGTGCTTAGCACAATACCTGGCACATAGTAGATGCTTTAAAAAAGCTTACTTATCAGACTAAGTTCTAAGCCTCATTTTACATGACAGGAACATGCACAGGTAGCAGAAACAAAAAGAAATATTGAAGGTTACATAGCATTGGCCAAAACTATAAATACCGAAGTTTTTCAAGGTACCCCACAGTTCAAGAAGTTCAATATCAATAATGTGCATGCATTATGATGTTCACTGTCATAGTTTTGGTTCTGATTGTCTCTTATTCAGTTATAATTTTGCTGTAAAAATGAGCAATTCTTGATTGTCCATGGGAGGAAAAATATTTTTTATCTCCAGAATATGTGAAAATCATATTTTAATAATTCACTTCAACACTCTTCCCATCTAATTTTCAAAATCAAACTTCTTTTAAAGACCAGAAGTTATACTATCTGTTTTGGGTCCTCCTCTCCTACCAAACCTTAGGTGAACAGTCAAGAGTCAAAAGGTAGGCTTGCATGAAAAAGAAAAACCAGAAAGGTATTAGATACTCAACATCACAATAAGCATGCCCTGATCACTGTTTGAACAAAAACAATTCTTTAATATCAACTTACCTTTCAAGTACAGGTGGAATTACTAACTCTGGTCGCATGAGTGCAAGATTCTGTAGAGCTTGAGCTGCCTCTAGGCTACCCGTTTTGCTGAACATAGCCAAAAGAACAGGCTGAATAATGCATTGTACAAAGTCTGTAACATCTTGATCTGTAAGCTTATGGCTATCAGGCACAGGAGTTAGCCAAGAAGCCTTCTTGTATCGTTCACGATGTAATCGTCTAACAACACTGTTTGGCAATCTCTGGAGTAGCTTCATTAACTTGTTCTGGGGATACATAAACAAAAAACATTGGTAGGCTCTATTTACTGCTGTATTATGGAAAGGGAAATTTTCCCCTCTGCAAAAAAAAGTGCTATAAGGTTGTTGTTTTTTACATTACCAAATTCTATGATGAAACAGACAGAACACATCTAGGTATTTTTCAAAACAACTTTGCAAAATACTTTTAATTATGTGATTCCTAAAATTTGCTTTAACCTTAGTTTTATGATTTAGAGATGCTCTATGTGATCAATTTACCCCAACATCTAATTTTCAGAGTTGATAATGAACAAATAAGAAAATCTATGCCTTTAAACTATTTTAGGCTGTTAACATTTTAAAAATTTTTCATGGCAATATTTTCTCAGCAATTTATTTATTTCTACATTAAGTATTATTTACAGCAATCTACTTTGTACTTAATCACTTATATCAACAAAATGTTAATATGAAATAGAAAACCTCTGTTTCAGATAACACTAGTTAAATGAAAAAATAATTTTAAAAATAGCTGAATTCAACTGTTGGGGAAAAAAAAAAGAAGCAAAGCAAAAGATACTAAATTTCTGTTGAGTTCTTTAACTATCTAAATATCAATGTTAAAGATCCTTACCAGCCAGCGACCATTATTTGAAGGATGGTAAAAAGATGCAATGCTGTTAAAAAGACCAGTCAGGTGCTTCTGTACTAATTTACTTGGTCCACCCTATACGAAAGAACAAATTCAACATTAATGCTTACATTAGAAAACACACACACACACACACACAAAATGAAGAGGTAATTCCAAGCTTAACAGACCCAATATTTAACTCAGCTCATCCTGACAGAAGTTATTTACTCTATGTGCAAATAATGTCATAACAATGACCACATAAAAATCAATTATCAGTTAAGATGTTCTATTTGACCAAGAAGCAAGAATTTATCTTCAGATCTGTGGCATTTACTTTTCATTGCATGGCAGGAAAATAATTCTGACACTAAGATTGGTATGCTAAATAATCAGGTATTATTAAGACTGGTCCATGGAAGTTTGATAGTATTAATTTTTTTAATCTGAAGAAAATATTAAAACATGAGTTAATTATTTTTACTACTAAATGTTTTAGTACTATGTAACCTCCAAACATAAGCTATCAAAGCCCATTTTAATTATGTATGAAAAAGACTTCAAATTACGTGAGGCACTTTAAAGAGAAAGTGCTAGCCTATAAGACACATGGAAATAAAAATGCTGACTTGCTTATCACGGGTTGAATACTACCAACATAAAGTACTACAGAGTGGCTAGGTGGCGCAGTGAATAGAGCACCGGCCCTGGAGTCAGGAGGACCTGAGTTTAAATCTGGCCTCAGACACTTAACACGAAACTAGCTATGTGACCTTGGGCAAGTTACTTAACCCCAATTGCCCTGCCTTCCCCTTCCAAAAAAAAGAAAAAAAAGAAAAAAGAAAAAAAAGAAAAGATAAAGTACTACAATATGGTCACAAAACATGGCATTTTTCATTTGCTTCTCCAATTTCAAGAAGCATCACAGCCCTAAGCCAGTACTTGTCATGTTATATCAGAAACTATTGTGCTTTGAGATTCACTTCATTTTTCCTAATCTAACATTCTCATCTAGTACAGGGGAGCATCAAAAAATGATTAAATAACAATAATGGCAAAGTCTGGAAATTAAAATGCTGAAAAGGTTTAATTAATATGACTGATTTTAGGTTATACTTTTTTCCATTTTTACTACAGTATGAAGCTATCCAAAAGAACGTACAGCTTCTGCTATTTTGGCATATTACACTGTAATTAATAATATTAGGGGAAGTAGTGACTGCTACTTAATTATCTCCCAAAATGTAATGAAATAAGTCCAATTTGTATGTTTTAGGATACAGTGAATAAAATACAGGATGCTCCAAAAGTCTTAGTGCACTTTTAAGCTTTAATTTTTAGTTAAATAAGTATATTTTAAATGGCTTAATTTTTACTGAATACAAGAAAAACAGGAGATTTCCATTCTATTTATAATCACAGAACACCAGTGCTATTATATTATTGAAATAATTTATAATCTTTAATATAACCTCACTTTACATATTTGGAAACTGAGTCCCAAAGAGGTTAAGTTCTCATAGCTGTCAGCTATTTTGGTACAGAGAGGTAAGACTTGAATCTAAGTGTCTTGATTCTCGATCCAAGGTTTTTAGAATAGCAATTTAAAAAAGGGGGGGGAGGAAGCAAAAATAAACAAAAGAACAGAAAACAAAAGCCTGACAGACTTTTAGTGTACTTTAACCACCCAATTTAAGTTCAGTGGCTGAATTTTAGAATGACCGTACTGATACTCCATAAAAATAGATCATAGACATGGAAATGAGGTTTTCAATATAATGTCAAGGGAAGGATAAAACAGGCTGTGAATAACATATACAAGATGACAACATGGATATTTATATCTGAAAGTTTATGTGAAAAATGAAAAACAGGGTAATTTTGTAGGGGGAAGGAGGCAGAAGACCAGGAAAAACTTCATATACAACGGTAGTGCTTATATTGAGTTTTAAAGAAAGCTAGGGTTTCTGAGGAGGCAAGGAAGGAAAGCATTCCAAACATGGGGTATTAACCAAGGCAATGTCACAGGAAATGGAATGTGATGTGTGAGAACAGTAAGAAGGCCAGTCTGGCTAGACCATGGCATGCAGAAAGGTGATTAATGTATCATAAGGTTAAAAGTAGGTTGTGAAGGGCTTTAAATGCCAAACAGTTTATATTTGATGTTAGAGAAATATGAAGGGACTGGAATTTATTAAACCAGGGTATAAAATAGTAAGACCTATGCTTTAGGAAAACCATTTTGGCAGCTGTGTAGAGGACAGATCAGAAAGGAAAGAGACTTGAGGCAAAGAGACTAATTAGAAAGTTATTTATAGTTTAAGAGAGAGATGATAAGGGCCTGAACTAGGATGGTAGCTATGTGAGGAGAGGAGAGAACAGATGTAAAAGATGTCATCAATCCATAAACGAAGGGTGAGTTTGGGGAAAATACAAGTTCTACTTTAACGGATAGGTTAATTTTGAGATGTCCAGAAAAGGATAGCTACTTGAAGTGCCCAATAGTAGTTGGGTATGTGGGACTGAAAGTTTGGGAGAGAAGCAGTAAGAACTGAATACACTGATCCAAAATCTACTTTCCCTCCAGGGTCAACTCATAAAAATAATCCATTAAACCTTTGTCAGTTTGTTTTCTTAATTTATGAATTCTGACCAAATCAAATTAATTATAGGATAAAAAGAGTATTAGATTGGTAACAGAAGCCCTGGGTTCTAGTTTTACTGCTATCTGCAGTCATCTTGTGATGTCACTTCTCTGGGCTTGATTTTCATCAATTGTAAAATTAGAAGCCTGAACGAAATGCCTAAGGTGGCTTCCAGCTTTAACAGCATAAGCTTCTATTTCTTCAATCAACAAATCACCAAGTATTACAGTAAGTACAACTATGAACTAAGTTTCCTATTCTACCTAAATGCAACTCTGAAAGTCTGGCATTACTACCGAGGCTCAAATTAAGACACTAAAACTGGTTTAACATACTTATAGAATGTCTGTATTAGTATCACACATTTTGGCTGAACTTCTTAAAATAGAAAACAATACAAACCATCATGGCGGTGATCCATACTACTGCATGCCCTATATCATAAGCATTTGTTAAGAATCTTGGAACTAAAACTTGATTGCTTCCCACTGGGAGATTCAAACTTCTGAGAACCCTTGTAAATATCTGTTTTGAGAGAGAAGGGGGCAGGGGAAGGGAGAGAATAGTAAATATTTGTTCATCTTAAAAACTAAAATAAGGTAAATCTCTGTGGATTAAAATTTCATTACTATTTCCTCTAGCAACAGGAAAAACAGTTGGTCTTTATTGGGGAAAGTGATCACTTAATGCTTTATGTAATGAAATAGTATTTTGGCATTGAGCATATGAATCAAATCATAATAATAAATTCACTCAGAGGAAATTTTCAGTATTAAAATAGGTTTTTGTAGAAATAAACATGTATCCATTGTTCACAGTGCCATAGTACACTTATACAAAGTAGCCAAAACACCTTCATTCAATCATTTATTGCTCTCCTTCCTCAATACTGCTGAAATAAGTTACTTTGGAGAATCTCCTCACAAATTGATACTGAAAAGAGGCAATGGTGTCAACCAAAATTTAATTACTTGCTCAGCCTATGATGTTAGCTACCCTCTTCTTCAAGCTTGGTGTTCGCTACCTCATTCTTTCTGCTTCAAGAAGCAACCATATCTTTTGGATGAGTACATCTTTTCTAGTAGCTGAGCTTAAGTAGAGAAAGAAGAATTCAAATCTACTCCTAGTGGGAAGTAAAAGAAGGATTATCATCCAAATAAAAACCAAGCATTTTCCCCATCTCCCAATTCACTAGGAAATCTGACTTTGAAGGAAAAAAAAATACAACATGATCTTATATATGAATAATACATTGGACTTAGGGAGGAAGGTAAGGTAATAGAATCTCCCTGCAGAATACCTCTCTCTAAACCAGCCTCCTCAGTCCCTAGAGTTAAAGTACCTCCACAGGTAAATCAAGATTCATACATGGCCTCAAAAGACTATGACCACTTTGGGAAGAGTGAATAAATAACCCATCCCTGCAAAGCAACTAATTATTTTTACAAATCATAGGCAAGTAGATTTGGTAAGTGTTACAAATATCAGTGTTATATAAGTTGTAAAGGAAGACTTTATAAAGTAGAAATTATCGCAAATAGATGAAGTGGTCATTTTATAACCAGATTTTCTTACCTTTGGTACATATGGATCCCAATCTATGTACCCTATATTATCTGTGGCCAGACGAGCAAAGAGATTTACTAGTTGCTGAAAGTAAATGAAAAGAGAGACATAGCTCAATAATAAACATATTCTGTGTACATCTGTGTATTTAAGATTTGAAAGAATTATGACAATAACAAAACAGAATTTTGTAATTATATAACCAAAATTGGCCCCAGAGTAGAGAAAATGGACCTCACTCCCTTCACAGTAGAGATGAGGGATAGTGATATGGAAAGTTGCATATAATGTCAGAAAAAGCTGATGTGCTAATTTTGCTAAATTGCTTTTTCCCCCTCTATCTTTTAAAATAGTTTTTATAATGGATGGTTCTCCAAGGAGGGCATGAAGGAGTATATAGTCAGAAACTCATGTGACAGAAAATCAGAAGGTATCAATAAAAATTACTTCTATGAAAGAAAAAAACCTACTTTATTCTAATTTGTCACCACCCCCTTTCTATATCTAATTAGTCTCTTCAAAAATGATTAATTGTAATGATGACTTATTTTCATAGTTGTTATAGGCTGTAGTGCACCAAAACTAAATTTATAAATTTAAACACAAACTGAAATCCTAAATTTACCTTTTTACTACAAACATTTCTTTTTAAAGCTAATTGTACTTTTAATTTTAGACATATAAATGCTTCTAAAATCACTACTCTGAAGACAAACAGAAACTGAATTGTCACTAAATTTAATTCAACAAGTATTCATTAATTATGTGGCTAATGTGGACACAAAAAGTCGATGACAGTCCCTGTTTCCATATATGTTCTAATATTAATTCTATGCTGATTACCAGTTGGCAACAAAAAAAACACCAAATCAAGGTTATTTCACTGATTTAGAGAAAAGAGGAGAAAAAAATAAAGATTTATCATGACATGGCTGATATCCAATTCTAAGAAATGAATTTGTTCCGATTTATTGTTACTGGAATGGAAAATGGATGGAAAAATGAGAACTCACCCCCTCCCACTGTGGGAGATTCTGCACTGAAACCCAAAGGCCAATTAACTCATCAAACCAAAGCCTGCAAAAGAAAACATTGTCATAAATATCAAAGTAATTTTTAGTCAAGTTATCTGAATTTTTTTTAAGAAGTTACATGAACACAGAGGCATAAGGAGAATATCCTACATAATCCTGAAAATCCACAAAGCTACTCTAGTGTTTGGGACCACTGCTTAGGATTTCCCGCCCTTTTGTTCTTCCATCAAAGAAAGACCTGGATATTAGTATGTTTTCCTCTAAAACCCCATTATCTCCTAAGCAGTGCTGGAGAATGTACAAAGGAAGGAGTGAGTGGGGAATGAAACATGAAATGAAAGAGGTCTTTCAATCTTATGTTTGAAGCATTACTATCTGCTGAGTAGAAATCTTATTTAATAGTGACAGCAGGTACCTACCTGTGCTATACTGTTAGCATCCAAATAATCTATTTTATTAAAGGCTTTTATCAATTCATTATCTTTGGGAATTAGTAGTATGCTAATTTTGTTTTACTCAGGAATTTATTTTTTACTTCCTCAATAACAAAATTACTAAATGTCTATTGATACTTCTCTCTTATTTAAATGGTTTTAAATATTATTCTGCTTAAATTTCTGTATAACTAAGCAATGAACTTTTTTTATTTATCTAATTTTTTTTTTTTTAGTAATATGGAAGAACAGCATCACGGATTTTGACATTCTAGTTTTCCATCCTCATAGACATACTTACTTAAAACCTTTATGATGAAGTTCTGGAGGAAGAGAGGTAGGAAGAAATATTTCAAAATAAGTGATAGCCTTCTGCATTGTAACATCAAAAGGACACATTAAAGGCCGCCATTCTTCCAACATCTCTGCTGTAGCATCCTCAGGAAAGTACCTAACAAAGCAGGAAAATTTTACCTGTTTTATACTTACGTGTATAAGTTTCAGTTTTTGGAGTAAAGTGTGAAGGTACTTCTCTGAACATGGAACAAAAATGTTACCATATAACAGAATCTGGGAAGCTAATAAATGTGTTAATCATTAAAATCATGTCTTGTGAAATTTACCTGAACAGTAATAGCAATCTTGGAAATTTTGCTAATATTCCCATTTAACTGTCAAAATTTTAATGATAAGCTTAAGTTGCAAAACAAAAATAATAACACAAATTTAAAACTAAATTTTAAGGTTAGCATGTGAGAAAAAAATTTCATAAAAGTATACACTTAGCAAATCCATCTACTCTACTTCTTGATTAATTCCATAAAGGTTGAACCCTACTGAATGAAATTCACAAATTCTATGCAGAAATTCATTATTTAGCTGCTACTATATTTGAAAAGTTCATTTATCACTGTATTTTCCAATAACATTAAGATCTTCTATTACAAAATCCAAGTGAGAGAAATCTGTATTTCTATTAGTGAAGAAATGGGCAGTGTTTTGAGGTAATGAAAACTGACAAAGTTAAATTATGACCTACAAACAGGTAAAGGGGAAGGAGGAAAGACGCCTTGTATGAAACATATGTTCAAAAATTACCCAACTTTGGTTCAAAATAGTAACAAAGCTGTAGTAATAACTAAGAAAATCTTGATTTTGGTACTATTCAAGGAAGAAAAGCTGGGGAACCATCCCAGACATACATCTGGGCTATTTAAATACTACCTACTTATGATTAAGATTTAAATGACTCTGGTCCATTACATAAACTTGAACCTTAATTTTATAAATGGAAAATGTTTTAGCTAGCTGATGGAATTTCTTTGTTGTGCTTATTTTGGATTTCATTAGCAGAATCCAATACAATATTTGAAGTTACTTTCAATATTAGAACAAATACATGCACAATTTTTTAAGCATGAACAACAGAAAAGAACTAACAACCCGTAGCCATTAGGAAACAATTCTACTTAAACTACACTATGCATGGAAATGATGAATTGCTATAAATTTTTGGTTTTATGCAATATAAACTATTTTCAGGGCGGTTTCCTTTTTTTCCACTTAGGCCAATAGGCTCTCATTTATCTCTGAAATCACTTCTGCAATCACAATTATCCAACAGAAATAACGAGTTTGGACCCTATAGAGTTTGGCATAATCTTTACGTACAAAAATCAGAGTATTTAAGAAATACAGGTTATGTATGATATATAAGGTCAGGTCTGAATTTTCACCAATTTAGAGATCATTGATATGAGAACTGTACTGGGTTTTTACAAGAGTAATAAATTTTATCAAACTAAAGGCAACTGAATTTTAGGATGCTAAATCATAATTTAAATTATATAACACACTCCAAAACAAAGACTGTAACACATCTACACTTCTCTTATATTTCATCAGCTACTTCACAGGAATTCCATTTTAATGAGCTTGATGGGAATTTAAAAACTGCTATGTTATAGCCAAATCTTGTTACAGGAAAATTCTATTATGATAGCACAGAGAAATATGTGCTTCTTAAATATTAAGAGGAATAAAAAAGACTATTCTAAAGCAGTACTTCTAGACATCGAACTTGAAAAGTACTTTAAATAAAATTTAAACTATTTTTCAAAATGCTATTTGATTTTGGTTTTGTTATTTGGGCAGGGATGTGGTCAAGAATGCTTCCTGACTACTCGAGGCTATAAAATAATAAGGCATCTATCAGTTAATGGTGCAGCTCTCAGAGCTCAGTGACTAACAAGTAGCCCAAAACATAATCAATTGTTTTTTTTATCTATGTATCATTTGGTTGATTTAAGTTTTATATAATTCACATTTTATTTTGTCTCTACCCTCAGCTTACCTAATCCAGTACAACTTTATCTATATACATTCATCTCTTACTTCACAGGAACAAGTGTATGAAAAGGTTATCTCTTTTTCAATTTCTAAGTCTTCAACAAAACCTTCCCTAATTATTCTCATCCCCTCCCCTCATGTTTTTTGCTTTCTCTTAATTTCTATTATATCTATATTGTGAATTATACTAGTGTACTTGATTACATACAGGGTTTACTGCTTCCTAATTGTTTTATGACATCACTCTTAATAGGATCATAAGCTCTTTAAGGGCAAAGACCAATTCAAAGGCTTTTAAAATAATGCACACACAGCTCCTATCAAATTGGTGAGCACACTGGCCCTAATCAATCAACTGAACATATGGTAAATGCTATATAGACACTAAAGGTTCACCAGATACACATAATTTTCATTCAACAGAACTCATTGAATCCATGCCAGCAAAACATTTTCGGAATGGGTCACTAGTAAAGACATGGAAATAGTTCTATTATTTGGAACTAGATGTTATGATATTTAAATTGAATTCTATCTATTTTAGCTTTATGCTTTTTAATGCTATAAGCAAATGGTATTTTTCGTGTTAGGAAAAATAAAATTTAAAATAAGGAATATTTGCAACCAGACACTCCATAGGGAGGAAGTAGGAAGAAACTGACCCAACTCACCAACTGTTCTTCATCACCCACGTTTTTAGCATGATACTATAGTTCTCTGTATGGAAAATGTATGTGATCTAAATGTCAAAGAAATAAGAACTACACTATAGTAAAATATCTGGGGTTAAATTATGTAACATGATGTGCCTCTATAATTTAAATGTATAGCTAGTAGTAGCAAGTCAATTAAGTGAAGTATTTATAGGTGTATATTTTACTTTGAGGAGCAACAGCACACAATGGCTATGCCTACCCAATGCCAAACACCAAAATGAAAACTGAAAAATTTTGCAAAATTATGAATGTTTTGCCCTTAAACATCCAGCCATTAAACATTAATACCTACTGTAGTATTCAATAAATACTTGTTGAATATAGCTATTTTACTGGATTTTCTGATTTTTATTTGGGATGTTTACCGAAATGTAGACACTGGTGCGTTCTAGGTAATCTACTGACATTTAAATATAGTCCATTTTATTGAAAAAATTTTATTTACTGATTAGGTAAATGAATGAGAATTCAATAAATTTGTTCTGCCTAGCAAACTATTTGTATCTCTTCAAGAACTACTTCACTGCCTCTTCAAAATAGCTATTAAAGGGGGAAAAATACTAAACAGATACACTAAAGCAGCTAGACTTTACAAACACTAACTAAAGTAAAAAAGTTACTTACGGTCGGCAGCTTTTCACGAGTGTTTTTAGAACATTTTCTACAGAACTGGAGGGGAAAAGTCATTGGATCAATTAGATTAGTGTATTGTAAGAACATATAATTAATTCAGTCAACAAATGGTTGTGTTTTAAATCTATGATGCAATTAAACACCATCTGTATACATGCAAAAACTAATCCTTTACGCATTTTAGGCATAATCATAAAAATTAAAACTTAAATCTTAAATCTACTTTTTTCTTCACCCTGATAATACATTCAGGGAATAACTAATCCAGCTGGCAAAGAAAAATTACTTTCACTCTTTACTAACTATAACAATCTTCATAGCTAAACACTGTATATGGCACACATACACCAACACAGTCCATCAAGTATATAACAGTTTTAATTTCAAAACCTAATTCTTACTTTTCAGTGAAGTCTCTACACAGATAAGAAATTACAAACATATCAAAATCTGCTGTGCATGCATTCATATCTATTGCCAGAAAAGGAATGTTTTTTTCAGTAATCTAAAAGTTAATTTTTCAAGTCTCTTTGTTACTTGTTGACAATGATATATTTTTTATCAAGAAGAATATCTATTTATTTAGGTAATTTAGTCAGGAGGGCTTAACCAATGCTCTAAATAAAAAAAATAGTACTTAATATATCCACCTATCAGGTAGAGATCTGTATATAATTTTTTTAAACCTGCAACCAACGTTGCTTTACTTTTTAAGTCACAGCATCCTTTCATGAAATATATATA
>CM053585.1:80575950-80592619 GCA_028646515.1 Pseudochirops corinnae
TTTTTTCAGTTAACTTCCCCAGTGAAAACTTGAAGTTCTTACAGAAGTCTGTATTAAATTATATCCAATACACAAGTGACATGAAAATGTATCCAATTTCTCTGAAAAATTAAGAACAATTTTGAAATATCCAAATGATGACAAAATTACAAATAAAATTAAGCAGATAAATAAATAAATAAATCACAAGAGATGTGAAACTTTGATTTCCATTACTTGAGGAGAAAATATTCTTCAATACTAGAAGTATTACGAGATTCAACAAACTCTTAAGAAAACCTGGATACATCTCTGATAAAATTAGGTTCTAAAAAAGAAAAGAAGGCCATGGCCAGAGAACCATCATGGAACACTTAGCATAAAACTTTTGATTGATTTTGCTTCTGACAAAAGGCTAAAAATTTAGAAAGGCAGTAAAAATGGTGATGAATAGTTTAGTTTATGGGTCCCTAAGACTGTTTGCCTTGGTAGACAGCCAAACTTTTCAATTACATTTAAAATGTCTGAGGGCAAAGGATACTAAGGTTTACCTTTTTAGAACCCTTAAAATTGTCTAATGTCATGCTGGGTACAGAGCGGACATACAATACACTTTTGTCAACCAACACAAGTCAAAGGTAGTGAATTTAATCAAGATTGTTAGTTCTTCTCTTAGTTTATAACATAAAACTAAATTTGGAAATTACCTAGAGAACTAATAAGATTTCATTATAGAGGAAAGAAGAGAATCATCCAGGTTCCTAGTCAAATAAAATATTATGAGACACTTTTTAAAAATTCTAGAATGGCAAACTGAGGGAATAAATGGATAACACTTAATCAAGAGGTCATAACACAACACAATGTACAAAGTGTTTTTAAAATTATTTTTTCAAATTGATTTCACTCCTTTTAGGTGAACAAATGATATTTAAAAGTGGTTTAGATGCCATACAGCTAACCTGCTGTTTCCATTACAGTAATTTTGATACTGCGCCAGCAGGCTTTTTACATGCTTTCATGCCACTGAACACAAGATTGATAATAATTCTAAAAAAGGCAGTCACTGGATGCTGCATGGTTTTTCTAATAATCTGGTTCTCTCTGCCCCATTTAAGAAAGGATGGCAGCTTACTAGTACTTGGTGACTGCCAACACAACAGAAGAGAGTGAGATATGTGTGAATGTGATTAATTTCCTCCAAATAAAGCCAATTTACAAACCCATCCTTACATAAAATGTATCATTGGATTTAGGTTCTTTATCCAGAAAAGGGTACAGTCTCTCTAACCTGTGATATCTGTATATTGACCTTTTGTGATTCTTGTAATCTCTCAAGATGGAGGTAACAATGTTTCTGTTTAAAAATAAAATAAAAGGTTAAGACTAGATGCTACTGTTTATATTTCACTAATTTTTAAAGGAAGTGAAATATATCACAATATGGTTTTCCAAGAGTTGGAAATTTTATTTTATGACAATGAAGACATAATTCTAATCTCTATTCTTTTGATGATGATGATGGCATTACTATTCAAAAGGATCTATGCAGCAACTGGGAAAATAAAGCTTTATTGGTGGGTTCACCCACATCATATTTTCTCTCATAAAAGTTATGCTAAAATTAAAAGAAAATGTAATCCCCTTCAAGCAATGCTTTGCAAGTAAATATGGTACTATTATGAATTCCTTTAGGAAGTCATCAAACTTATTGCCATATCTCCAACGGATGAGTGGCCACAAGGACACTCCCTTCTTTCAGGAGCAGACTTTATGGAAGTGGGCTTAACCAGACTTGAAGGTTTCTGCTTCCTGAGACATCTACCTTCTAAGCCACTGAAACAAAGTTGACTTTCTAAGCTCAAGTGTAGAATTTGATGGATATGCCACCATTACAAATAACATTCAAATCTCAAACAGACCTTGAACATGCCCAGAGTAGCTTTTGGTTTCCCTGACAATTCTGCACTTGAACTTTGATTATGAGAAAGTAAATGCATATAAGGTAATATTAGAAACTCTAGTTTTGCTACAATCTATTCATATTTCCCTTAATTCTCTTATGACTTAACATAGTTACTACTCACACAATCTTCTCCATCAAGCAATTTCCAAACACTTCCTTTTGAAGAAGCGTTCACTTTGACATGCTTTTTCTAAACCTAAATGGACACCAAGTCCTACCAAAAGTTAATTAGTCAAACATTATCCATTTTACATTTATACCTTCAAATTCTGATATTTGTCAGTTTAATTAGCAGGTAGCCATTTTCCAACTGCCACTTCACACAAAATATTGTTCTAAATAATTCCACTATTAGAAAGGTTTAAATACAGTGCGACATTCTCATCAACAGTGGTGTAATGTTAACATTGGTTTTTCATTACAATTATTTATAGGAAAAAAAGTTATACCTGTGTGACAAGTGTTACAATATAACCAACCAAACATGCAAAAGAAATATAGTAATAATCCTTACCACCTATGTAAAACATTAAGGACAATTGTTTTAGGTGAAGACAAGCCTGGTCGACTTGAACTGAATATGAAAAAAGAAATATGTACAGAAAAACTTTAATGAAGTCTTATTTTTTTAAAGACCGTAACTGCAGCAATGACAATTTATGAAGGAAATATTTATATCATCTTCGCAACAATCAAATCCTTAGTTTTTAATCTCCAAATAAATATACAAAAATGAAAATACAATGTTCCCAAAACACCATGTGAGAACTAATCGCACTGCCTATCAACTAAATAGTTCTGCACTCTATTTTAAATTGTGGTTATAATGCAAGGACTAGCGGACTTAACAGTTGAAGAACCTAGGTTCAAAACCTGGCTCTACTCATCTGAGCATTTGTTTCTTTATCTATAAGGACACAGAGCCAGGTGATTTCTCTAAGGTCCCTTCCAGCTGTAAATCCTATGAAATTAACACAGAACCATTAAAGAAAATGTTTCATTTCATTAGCCTAAAATTGTGCAGTTATGAAAAATCCCGATTGCATTTCTGGCAATAGCTGAAGTTCAAGGACATGGCCTTTCCAGGAAACGATACATGCAAGATAAGAATATATCATTCTCAGGTGGTATGTGAAGGAGCAATTTCACTCTAAGAATTTAAATGTACTTCTAAAAATAAGAGTTCAAACTCAAATAGTAATATGAAAGATCAATAAAATGTCCAATACTCAGAAGAGCTATTACCAGGAAGAAATAAAACATGTAATTTCTTCAGAAGCACATACCTATTAGACAAACACTGATGGATACATAATGAAAATAGCATCACTAAAAAGCAGAGGTTGGTTAAAATTACTTATGTGTTTTAAAGAACAAACTATGTTATTCAGTAACTTTTCCGTAAGATATTTTAATTACAATTATAGTCTATATAAAGTTTTTTTACGGTTTCCAAAATGTTTCAACTAATTAATTTAGACAACTCTGTAAAATATATCCATGTTGACAAAATAATGCAAGAAAGTGAAGGAATTTGTCTATAGGTTGGTCCACTGAAAGCCTGAGAAAAAAAATTCATACAAAGATTTTTTAAAGTCCTTGAAGCCTTATAACATGCCTAGACTATAACCCAAGCTTCCAGTAGGTGTGGAAAGATTACATTTTACTTTTCCAGTTGATCTTTCTGGAAATGGCACAAGGATATTTCAAATTATATACTATATCAACATCTGATATATCTATAGCTATAAACCATTGCATAAATTTCTCCTTATGCTAACAGATCTGTTACCTGAAAAGTTTTTTTAGATTTCCTCCCTCTTAAAGACATTTTAGAAGATAGCTTCAGTTTTTAGCTCTATCACTGAAATACAAGGTACTTGATCCTCTGGAGAGCAGTTTAAAAACATGAAAACCCAGATACAAAAAGCAAATCATTTTAGGATTTAAGAGGCATATATCTGATTTTTTAAAAATATATAAAGTTTCACTTATAATTCTAAAAATAAGAATGCTAAATTACTAAAAGGAGGGTTGAACATTTTTGACAGTTCATTCATCTCATTACAAGAAAAAAGATTACAGGTAAGAATTATACAAAATGACTAAAAGATTTGCAGGACAATGTTCATATATTAAAGTGTTCTAACACTTCAGAAAGAAGTTTAATGGGACATTTTTTCCACAATGTTCTTTCTGTCAGATGAGCTCTAAAAAGGAATTTAATGTTTTTAAATGTCTTACTCTACATATATTCTTTATGATTCCAGTGACTTTTAATAGCTACATAATGCCCATCTAAGTAGAGGCAGTATGAGACAGAAAGAATACTGAGTCAGAAAACCTGGAAGTTACATGAACTGGCTTGAAATCTTGCCTCTGCTATGTTAATATGTGACTATGGCTAAGTCGCTTTAACTCTCAAGGCCTCAGTTTTCTTATTTGAAAAATTAAGGGGTTAGACTAAATGACTTCCAAGTTTCCATGGTTCCTTTTAGCTCTAAAATTTTGATTCTATAATAATTTTGACTTAAAATACAGCCAATGCCATAATGCAATACTAACACATTATGGATCCATTCCAAAATAACTCTAATATTTTTACCCAAATCCTTACAACTCAACTGGGGAGGGGGAGAGAGGAAGGCTGGGTCTGTGAATTATTTTGTCTTTTTCCACTAGCCTAAGCATACAGAAGGTTTAAAAAAAATGGATGATGATGGACTGATCACTTTCAAGTCTGTAACCCCAGTTCTGTCCTTTGTCCTTAGTTCCAGGTATTAATTTTCACTACCTGAATGTCCTTCCGGCACCTCAAACTAAACATGTAAAGAACTAAGCTCTCCTCTCCCCACCCCTATTCACTCACTTTTAACTTACCTATTTCTACTGATTTAATACATTCTGTAAGACATTCAGGCTCAAAATATGATTCCTTCTTCTTTACCCCTCTCTCTTTCTCCCATGACCCATTATTTACCAAATCACAATATCTCTCTTACCTGAATACTCCTTATAACTTTTTCTCACTACCTCTATTTTTTTTATTACTTTTGTAATAGCAACCAAATCCATCTCCCTAATGTCAATCTCTACCTTTCCAATCTTTCATAAGATTAACAAAAGTAACATTAATGCACTCGTCTTATCACATCACCTCATCACTCATACTTCTGTGGCTTCCCACTATGTAGTAACATACACACTTATCCTTCATAATCTTATTGAAACCTACACTTTTCAATTTTTTTCTCATGTTATTATTCCCTTTCATATATTCTATGTATTCATTATTCTTAATTTTGCTTGCTTCTGCTCTTTGTACTTTTATACATGTCCTCCATTCTGGAAATTAACTCTCCTCACATATTTCCCTAGTAGGATACCTTTCTTTCTCTAGGAAAATATACAGGGTACTTGCACACACATGTGCACATGTGTATGTGTGTGTACTTCAACAGCACTTCATTAACTAAGGTTTATAAAGACCTGTCCTTATAACAATACTGTGAAACAGTGCAAGTATGGACACAAAAGAGAACTGAGGTCTAGAAAGGTATAATGATTTGCCCATGGTCACACAGTAAACATTGGAGTAAAAACTCAAATGCTAAGGTCTATGTTCTTTCTATTATCACCATGTTACTTCTAACATTTCCTGCCTCAAGAAGCTTACAATCTTAAAGGAGGGATAGGTACAAAATCCACCATTAACGGTGTAAGAGGGGTTAACAAAATGTGACACAGATTTAAGGAAGAAGGGAACATTTCTAGCTGAGAGTGGGAGAAGAATTGGGGAAGGTTTTATGAAGCAACACGTGATTTGAGTCTTAAACCACCACATAAACAAACTAAGGTTATCCTAGTAGCCCTGGTACCTTGCACTGTGTAGAAACTTTACAAATAGGTGTAGTGCATGACGAACTGAAAATATACCACCTGTTAGCAATAGGGTGATGAATATAGCTTAAACTATTAACTAAAATAAAACTCAAGAATTAGCAAAACAAATATACTCACCATATCTATGATTCATTCCCTTGAATAGAGAATTATTTACCTCAACTTAAACTAAATATATTCAAAGAGGAAATAAATACAAAGAAAATCTACAAAAATACTTACTGTTTGGAGGAACTACATCATAAAATGATTATAGGGACATAGCTGGATGTTTACAAACCAATCTTAACTTGGTAGAGAAAGGGCATATAAAGCATAGAAGTAGAAAAACAAAGAATTTGGAAACAGACCTCCTGGGTTTAAATTCTTGACATGACCAAAATGGCCTTGGGCAAGACATTTCATCTTTATAAAATCAGGGATCTGGACTAGATGATGGAAGGGAAAAAAAAAATTAAAATGTTTCTGATACATTATGAAGGCAGGCAGATTTTGAAATTATGAGGTAAAATAGCAAATAAATCAAATATCTAGGAAAAAAGATTTCCTAGAAGCTCTAGTCAAAAATAATTTACACTACTCTGACCCCAATGTGCCAAAACATTATGGAAAAATGAAGAAGGACACGACTGGGAAGGACACCCATCACAGATCAGTAGGCGAGTTTAGTCATCATTATGGGATTCTGCAATAAATTCTGAAATTACTATTAACCAAAAAATCCACATACTCTGTAAGGACTAGTATGAGTTCTAAGGCAGCAATGATAGGTATTGAAGAATCAGAAGCTGCATATAAAAGAGCCACACACAGCCCAAAAATCATGGTTTAAATATCACTCGGGCTAACTCTGGAATAGGGACTTAGACCAAGGAATATGAATAATTTATTATGTCAAGGAATGAATCTTTATAAAATTATAAAAGTTTAAGGAAATAAAGATATCACAATCAGTTCCCTAAAAATCTAAAGCCCTCCAATATGTATTTGAAATAGAATGCTTACTTAGGAAACCAATTCAGTCCCAGGTGTTCTGTTTTGGAGTATAATATTCGTTCTACCATGTCATAAAGTGGTCTCCAAGGTAACTCCAAGTCATCTCTTGAAAGAAGTTCCTTTTTCCTAAATTAAAAATAAATAAAAATTTTACTTTTAAATCAAGAGTGATGTGGCATTATATATATATATTCTTTTAAAAAGCAGAAGATTCCCTTGAAAGCATTTTATTTTAGAAGTGTTTCACCTTTTCACCATTTAAATGAAGACAGTGAGGAGAACATCATGTTACACAGACAGCACCAAGTACCAATGGATATACAAGAAATTAATACATTAATAAGTCTTTACTGAAAAGCAATGTAGTAAATTGGAAAGAGTGGGAGAGTTCTGAATTGTTTAAATTGTACTGAATCACAGCTCTGCCATTTATTTCTATGCGACTTTGGGCAAGTCATTTAATTTCTCAGGGCCTCAATTTCCTATCTATAAAACTAAGTGGTCAGACTAGATGATTTCCAAGGTTTTTTCTAACTTAGATTTCAAGTTGAGATACTATTGAGCATTTACTCTATGTCTAAAAATGCTTTGAAAGAGACAAAAAATTCAAGTGATTCTTTTCCTCTAGATATTAAGAACATAACTGATAGATGAACAGAACTAAGAGACATAAAATGATAAGACTAAATGATCAACGTAAAAACTCTGGGGCAGTGACTCCGACAGCAATATGGTGACCCAGTGAAGAGTTAAGATACAAATTGACAGTCATTGATCACTAGCACTAAACTTGTATTTCTTCAAGAGACTTATTTAAAATAATGCCAACATAGCTACTTCTACTAGGTAAGTGACAAGAATCTGCTAACTTTAGATTAATAATCTGAAGTACTTTGAAGCAGAGAAAAGACTTTAGAAAGGCCATAGTTTAAATTTTTAAAACCTCTCTAAGGAATTCCCAAATGGCAGTTATTAGAGCTACAGAAAAACTGAGCAGATATGAAGGGCAAGAAATGTTCCAACAACACAGATTACTCTATGCTTACATTTCTTTTAATTAATTAAATTTAATTTTAATTAATTTAATTAACAACTACTTTTGTTCCGATTGCAATCCATACCAGGAGTTTAAAAGACTAGAGGAATACCTTTCAACTCTCCATCTTGTTAGAGACAATGGAATATTACTTAGCAGAAATGATATTTGTGTGGCACTTTATGTATATAATCTCACTAAAAAAAAAAAACTTAAAACAATCCTATGGAAGAGTAAGTGCCATTGTTATCTCTCTTTTACACTAAAGTGAGGAAACTGAGGCTCAAATATTATGGTTAAGTGATTTGCCCAGGTTGTACTTCTTATAAGTGTCTGAGGCAGCAACAGAATCCAGATCTTACTGACTCCCTATCAAGTGTTCTACCAATTATGCCACTCTGAAATAATGGAAAAATGCTTTAACAGGAAAACTAAAAAACAAAACAAAACAAAACAAAACAAAAAACTCCTAAGAGTCAAAAGGAGAATACTCAGAAAGACAGAGACAAAACTATTCAAACATCTAAGAAATTAAAGGTTTTTCCCACAAAGAGTGAATTCTTTAAAGAGAAACAATTTCCTATGCTCCAGAATAATGACAACAAAATAAAGGTGCTGCCAAGAAAGAGGCTCAGAGGCCATAGGACAAAAGGAGGGCTGATGGCTGATTTCTTTTAAGGGATATGAAGGTAACCATCTGTCAACCTGGCATGAATAACCAAGAGGTATGCTTTATTTCCTAGGGTTTCTACACAAGGCTTGTCAAACCTGATGATCACCTACCCACTTCCAGTGATACACATACAAATGATTTTTTCAGAAGCAACCTAGAAGGTAAATACCTTTTAAGTCCCAAAGTTAGAGACCTTAGGAATATTAGTGCTGTTTTCCTCACTGCTGTGAATTGAAGCTAGGGAATCCAGAAGAGAAAGGATGGCACAGTTAGAGAACAGCTATCTAGACATGTAGAGTCAGAAATTAGATCTGGAATTCTGGACCAGGGCTTAAGAGAAGAATATCTTGGGTCAGGGTTGAGAGGCTGTCAATCTACCAAGAGCTTGGAAGAATATACATGGCTAGAAACTTGTACATGTGATGCTGTGATCAAGAGGATCTTAAAAATGAAAATGAGGTTGTCACTGAGTCAAATGGTAGGGATTACTACAGGTATAAGAAAAAAGGAAGAACAGAAATGGAGGTGTGCCCAGGATTAATATTCTTTTTGTTTTGTTTTGTTTTTTAAAATTTAATTAATTCATTTATTTTCTTGTTTACATCACTCATTTCCACAAGATTTTGAATTACAAATTTTCTCCCCATCTTTCCCCTACCCACCACCTCAAAACAACGATCCCACTGTATAGCCCTTTCCCCAATCTGCTCTCTCCTATGTCCTCCCCCATCACCCCTCTGACTTTCTGGTAGGGCAGGATGGGTCTCCCTACCCCAGTGCCTATATATCTTAATTCCCAGTTGCAAGTAGTTAATAATAATATATACATACATATATATTTTTAACATTTGATTATAGAACTTTAAATTCTAGATTCTTTCTGTCCCTGTCCCTTTATAGAAGTGTATACTCCCAGCAACCCTCCCCCGCACCTTGCCCTCCCCTCCATCATCCCACCTCTTACAGGATTAATATTCTTGACTTTAGACACCTACAAAGAAATGTACAGAATACTGAATACAAAGTGAAAAATAGTGAAGATAGTGGATAAGAACACTCAATATGGAACCAAAGTACCTACCTTCAAATCCTAACTCTATTGTTTCTACACATGCAACCTCTTAAGCAACCTTTTGGGATGTCAATGTCTTCATCAAGAAAATGAGGGTGGTAGAAGAAATATTCTATAAAAAGTCCCTTTCAATTCTAAAGCCTATGAGCACATGGACATCACAGACTTAGGTCATTTGATTCATGACAAGGCAAAGGAAGAATAAATCTTATCCAAAGGGAACAGATTAGCTTAAAGCAGCAGTTCTCAACCTGTGGGTTACATTCAATTTGTAACAATGAAAATACATCCTGCATATCAGATATTTACATTACAATTCATAACAGTAGAAAAATTACAGTTATGAAGTAGCAACGAAAATAATTTTATGGTTGGGGGTCACCACAACATGAGGAACTGTATTAAAGGGTTGCGGCATTTGGAAGGTTGAGAACCACGGGCTTAAAGGCACAGTAGAGTTTTTGAATATCATGGAACATTACAATTACACACACCCACCCATACCCACACCCACACCATTGAGGATGATCAATGAAAAGAAAAACAGAATAAATGCTGTGGTTGGAATATATTATAGAACCTCAAGCCAGAAAGAGGTAATGAGTTCCAAAAGTAGTTCACATAGCTGACATAGAAGAAAGCTACAGAACTGAAGAGGAACTTGGGAACTTCAATTATCTGAATATTTAGGAGGCTAAAAGCATACCAGCCAGAGAAAGCCTTTCCTTGTTGATAATTTCATCCTTCAGGAGATAGAGTAGAGAAAATGAGAAGTTGCACAAGCCTGATTATAAACAAATTATTTCCTACAAAAGGGGAAAGGGGAAAGAGAAAAAATTCTTTAAAGCAAAGGTTCTCAACCTTGGGTGTATGAACTTGTTTCTGTTTTTAATATCCTAATAACTATGTTTCAACATGATTGGGGGTTTTCCCCCCAGTCTTGTGTATTTTAATTTATACTTTTAAAAATGTTTTTCTGATAAAAGATGCCTGGGCTTCACCAGACTGCCAAAAGGGTCCAGGACTCAAAAAAGTGAAGAATTCCTGCTTTAAATCCCATAGGCCAACAATTTTGACTCTGGACTCCTAGTAAAAATCTTAACGGCTTCTGAACATTTGGAAAAGGAGTGATTGCTACATGTGTTTAAGAACAAGTCATGCCAGGTTTACCTAATTTCCATTTCTGACATACAGGGTTATTATCCTAGAGGTAGAGGAAATACCAAGCATTATCTATTCAAATTATAGGAAGGCATATGACAAAGTCTTCCCCTAATTCCTTGGAAGAGACAGAGACAGAGACAGAGACAGAGAGACACTATAATACATTTGGATATTTTTGGAACTGAATGAAGGGATCAAAAGACTGGAGATTAATGGATTAATGTTAGCTGAGTATAAAAGGGTTCTTGGCCCTTGTCTATTACAAAAATACAGACCAAGTCAAGTACAGTATGCATAACTCCAGTGTCACAGTCAGAGCACATTTTAAGAGAGGCAGTATGATGGAAGGAAAAGAGAAACCTGGTTTGAATCTTGGCTTTCCTAGGAAAGGGCCTTAGGAAAAAAAAAAATGGCCCTCAGTTTCCTCCTTTGTTAAATGAAAGGGTTGGTTAGATGATCTTTAAGGTTCCTTCTAGCTCTAAATTCTTCTAGAAACCTTAGAAATGTCTTGCTTAGTTCTGGGCTCCATATTTTAGGAAGGACATTGAGAAATAAAGTAGTTAGAAACAAGAGTATCACAAGACCCACTGAAATATATCCAAGGATGCAACATCATAAGAGGATCATTGGGAAAACCTGAGAATGTTTAGTTTAAGGATTTAACAGAAACATCAAATACCTATAAGGACTGTTATAGAGATAAAAGATCATGCTTGCTTCTATTAACCCATAGCTATAATTGTCATCTACAGGTGAAAACAGTAGGAGGAGACAGCAATAACCCATAAGGAAAAATTTAACAGAGTTGTCATTAAGATAAGTCTGAGGTACCACCTCACACCTATCAGATCAGCTAATATGACAGAAAAGGGAAAGGATAAGTGTTGGGAGAGAAAGTGGGAAAATTGGGACACTAAAGAATGTACTGTTGATGGAGCTGTGAACTGATCCAACCATTCTAGAGAGCAATTTGGAACTACGTCCAAAGGGTTATAAAACCATGCACACCCTTTGACCTAGAAATACCACTACTAAGACTATTCCAAATAGATTTTTTAAAAGGAGGGAAATAACTTATTTGTTCAAAGATATTTACAGCAGCTCTTTTTGTAGTGGCAAAGAACTGAAAATTGAGGGGATGGCCACCAGTAGGGGAATGGCTGAACAAGTTGTACTATATGACTGTGATGGAAAATGACTGTGCTTTAAGAAATGATGAGGGGGATGCTTTTAGAAAAATCTGGAAAGACACATTGAAGCGACGCAAAGTGAAATGAGCAGAACCAGGAAAATGCTGCACATAGTAAGAGCAATATTATACAATGAAGAACTGTGAATGACAGCCTTTCTCAGCAACACAATGATCCAAGACAATTCCAAAGGACTCATGATGAAAAATACTATCCACTTCCAGAGAAAGAACTAAAGGAGTCTGAATGAAGATGGAAACATACTATTTTTCACTTTTGGGGGTGTGTGGTTTTTTTTGGTCTGTGTTTTCTTTTATAATATAACTCATATTTTGTATGATTTCACATGTATAATCCTATATCAAATTGTTTGCCTTCTCAGGGGGTGGAATTTAGAACTCAAAATTTTAAAAAACAAACGTTAAAAATTGTTTTTACATGTAATTGGGGAAAAAATAAAATATTACTGGGGAGGAACAGTTGTCCAGAAGTGGAATAGACAGTCTCATGAGTAAAGTTGCCCACTCAATAGAAGTCATCAAGTGGAAAATGAAAAATAACTCGCTGAGTATGGTGCAGAGAAGGTTCCTGCCTTGAGCAGGGTTTGAACTAGATGAACTTGTTTGAACTGAGGTTCCTTCCAATTCTATGAAGCTACGTTCAAGGGCAGTGGTTCTCAACCTTCCTAATGCCACGACCTTTTAATACTCAAGTGTGGGCATATCTGCATGTGGGCAGACCCGCCTGGAGACGGATAAAAGAGCGGTATCTCAGTTCCTAAGACCATCAGAAATAAGTGTTCGCCAATGGTCTTAGGTCACGTGACCCCTGTGAAAGGGTTGTTTGACCCCCAAAGGGGTCACAACCCACAGGTTGAGAACCACTGTTCAAGAGTTAAGGAATTCAGAAGGCAGTGAACATTCATAGTAGGTATCAGCAAGGATATGATGAAAGAGATGAATTTTTAAGATAAAAGGTTCTAGTAAACAACAAAGTTACAAGTATGGTAACAGCATTCACCAAAAAGTTACCAAATACAAATCCTTTATTCAGTCATCACATCAGAGAATATGCATTTAATCTCCTAAATCTCTCTGGAAAAAAGTGCCAAACAGATTACAACTTACTTTAAAAGATTTATCAAGAGACGGGCAAATCCCTGCATCATGCTGATCTCCAGTTTCGGAATTGATACCAGCTCATATAATAACTTGATAAAAAGTACATGATCTTCTTTGCTAAATTTTCTTCCATAAAGCCGAATATATCTAAAAAGGGGGAAAACATATGTTATATAAACATATAATTAATATATGACTTTTTAAAAAAGCATGTATCTTACTAGTCATTTATGTAAACAATTTCATCTCTGTGTAGTTTTCCCACATATTTTTCCCCTAATTCCATTTCCCCTCAAGATATGAATGTGCAAACCATTCTCATATTTACTTTTTGCAGAGGATCATAATTTTTAAGTTGTAAAAGTACTACAATATTTGAGATTTAATCATCCTAGAAAGACACTTAATGATTAATGCAAAATTTGAAATTTTACTTCTGTGTATTAGCCTGTATTTCACCACAAGGCACCTTAAAACATAAATTCAGAATTCTCTTTATAAGCAAAGTTTCATTCAAATGAATAATGTAATTGTAGACCTCTCTGGAAGGATTTACAAATGAAGTCAATCAGGGGCAGCTAGGTGGTGCAGTGAATAGAGCACTGGCCCTGGAGTCAGGAGGACCTGAGTTCAAATTCGACCTCAGACACTTAATACAAAAAAACCAGCCATGTGACCTTGGGCAAATCACTTAACCCCAATTGGCCTACCTTCCCCCCTCCAAAAAGAAAAAAAAAAGTCAATCTACAGGAATCACTTCTCATAACACAAACTATAAAGGGGAAGAATACTTAGTAGTAAATGTAGAAGGCACAATTTAAATCTTCCATAACAGAACCTCTGAAGTGTGCATATAATTTTATCAGAGCTATGAAATGTGTTATAGATCTGATACTGATTTCCAAATGTTAAACCATATTTAAAATGAAATTATTTTGCTTTTTTTTGGTAGCTGGGCCCTAGCTTTTATTTTCTTTAAAAGAAAAAACTTTGTATTTTTGAGTCAATACAGTAAACAATAAAACTACATTTTAAAAGCTCCCCACTTGCCCCCAAAATTTGCTTGAATTCAAATAGCCTGAACCATAAAAAAGCCATAACAAATCATTAAACAAGTTTTGTTTAATTATTACACATTTACTAATAATAACAACAATGAGAACAATAATAGCATTTATATATCACTTTAAGGTTTGCAAACCAGCATCTCATTTTATCCTTGTATACTTACTTATTTCTTTCACATCATACCTTTCCCCATCGTGGTTTCAATATATCACAGGTTGGCATAAGAAATTAAATGGCAATTTTAGGAGTTTTGCAGAACCATCGACGATACTATGATGACCAAATACTTAACCCGAATTTTACAATAAGGAACTATTAACCCCTCATAAATGAAAAAAATGATCAGACTTCTTCTCTGGTACAAAGGGAGTACAAAAAAAATTTTATATTGATTTTCCAGAATGCAGAGGTACCACACCTCTAACCTTCATGATGTGGAAGGGATAACTACTGTAATAACCTTGGGAGGCAGATACTGCTATTGCCTGTTTTATAGGAAACTGAGGCAGAGAGAGGTTCAGGGTCTAAAGAGAAAGATACTTCTAACTTTGATTTGGGACTTAATGAGTCTGCTATGCATGTAAAATATTAAACTTTTTGAGGCAGAAGAAATATCCCCATTTTATAGAAAGTAAGGTAGACAACAGGAAAGATAACATGTGAAATAATTTCTATGTTCAAGCACTTTCAACACCCCCACAGCAGCTATATTCTTCTACTAAAGACTCTCAAATACTTAAAAGTCAAAACATCCTTATATTGAAAGAATAAAAGGTTTAGAATATTAAGGGAAACAATATCCATTAACCTAAAGATTTCATTGCTAGCCATACACTCTTCCAAGAAAGAACAACTCTTCCTTTCTTCTTTGCAGAAATGGGAGACTATGGATGTGCTACACTATATACCGTTTGATATTTTTGATCTGTTGATGAGTTTTGCTGAATTAGTTTTTTCTTCTCTTATTCTTTGTTAGATTGTTTCTCTCTTAGAAAGGTAAGAGGGATATACTAAACAATGTAGGTGATGCAAAAATAATATATCAATGAAAATTAATTTTAAAAATATTTATGTCTGGATACTATAGCATGCTGTCAACCACTTAAACAATATTGACTAGACATTAATATGAGAGAACTACTTCACTTCTTTCACTACAATACCACATAGCATGAGGTGATCCTCCTTCTGGACAATGCTAAAATCATTGCCCAGAGATGGCCTTTTCCTTGGTATTACCGAACTTCTCTTCTAGGATATTGCTCCATCAGTTATTTTCAGTCTCCCATTCTATTGTCTTCTCTTTACCTACCAATAAAAGACTTAAGGTGTTCTACATTCTTAAAAAGTTAACCTTGCTCCAGTCACTCCCCAAGTAATAATTCCTCTCCTCTCTCCTTCATTGCCAATGGTAAGGACTGGATCTGTGATTTCACTAGTATAGGGAATTCCCAGATGAGGAAATTTCTTCCAAGGCAGACCAGCATTTTCTCTATAACATATAGTCTTGGAAAGCTGCCAGAGCACTGAGAGATTAAAAGACTTGTCTAAGATCACACAGCCTGTCAAGAGGCAGAACTTAAATCTAGGGCTCCCAGGCTTTCAATGCCAGCTCTCTAGCTAGCTATTGATCCATGCTGCCCAAGTTTCTACAAAAAACAATCTACACTTGTGGTCTCTTCCACTTCCAACCACTAGTTCCTCAAATCTCCAAAATCTGGCTTCTATTTTCAATACTCTTGCTTCTCTCAAGAGATCACTAATGATTTCCTTAACATCAAATCCAACAGTTTTTCTTTCAGTCTTCATCTTCATCAATCTTGATCTTGCTGAAGCAGAGATATCTTTGGTTATCAATTCATTTTCTACCTTGGTTTCCACAACACTCAATTTTCATGGTTTCCATCTTACCTCTGACAGCTCATTTTGTCACTTTGTCTAGCTCCTCCTCATCCCTCAATTCATTAAATATCTCAATTCCCTAAGTCTCTGTCCTTGGTCCTCTTTTCCCTTGGCCATCTCATTCACTTCTATAGTTTTAATCATCACTTCTACAAAGATAATTGGCAAATCTACATCTATAAGCTAACCTCCCCAGAATGCTGGTTCTACATTTCCAATAGTCAGCTGTGTACAGACATAGATAGGTAGCACAGTGGATAGCATATGGGGACTAGAGTCAAAAAGACCTGCATTCAAATTTGGCCTTGAACTCTTACTAGTTAACTTCCATAACTGTAAAATGGAGATAAAAATAGCACCTACTTTCTCGGGTAGTTGTAAGAATCAAATGAGATAATATTTGTAAAGCACTTAGTACAGTGCCTGGCACATAGCAGGCCCTTAATACGTGTTTGTTCCCTTCCCTCTCTTCCCCTCCATCTCTACACCTCTATGACCCACTAATATCTCAAACTCAACATGTTCTGAACTGCTCAAGTTCTACACCCTGTCTCCCTTCCCCTGTTATGGGAATCTAAAGATCTTCCTTGCCCCTAGGC
>CM053585.1:80593119-80609519 GCA_028646515.1 Pseudochirops corinnae
AGGGTGCTGACTTTTCCCCCTGAACTAGGTAAATGATATGCTTGATTAAAGTAAGATTGTTAACCCATTTTGAGTTGCTTTCCTTTAGAAAAGCAGATCTAAGAACCTGTGCTAGTAGCCGCCCTAGGCATGCTAGGGTGCTTACTGCTACATCCCCATACCCCACAAATAAAAAAATCCTACATATCCTCTCAACTTCTCTGATACTTCGATTATATCATCATTCTTACAGTCTTGAAACCTTGAAACCCCTTAAAGCCTTTATTTTCCCTCAGGACAAATATGTAATAGTAGCCAGCCTCTTAACCTCCTTCCCATTCTTTCCCCCTTTCCATTCTGACTGTCTTTCAAGTTCAAGACTCCATTACCTTTCCTTTAGACAACCATTACAGCCTAGCTGGTTTTCCAGTCTCCATGCTTTCCCTGTCTTCATGCCACAAAATCTTCCTAACATATCACTCTGATTATATCATTCCTATACTCAAAATCAAAATATTGCCTTCCCACTGCCTTCTGAATAAAGCATTAATTTCTTAGGAGGGCATTCTAGCCCCTCCACAATCTTGCCTCAGCCTGTCTTCCATTCCCTTTCAGGTACTCTGAATTCTAGCCAATGTGAACTACTAACCACCTTCCATTTTCCTTGTCTGCACCCAGACTAACAGTTATACCCGAAATAGCCTTTTCTACTGCCTCCTGAATTCCCTCCTTTCATTCAGGGCCTAACATGGATTTCTTCTCCTCCATGAAGCCTTCCAGCCTTTACTTGGGAGATTTCCAATGAGAGAGAAATATATTACCTTCCAAAGCAATCTAGTCTACTTTTGGGTAGAGTATTAGGGAGTGCTTCTTTTCAGCATGATTAAATTTGTCTCTTCACAAAGTTTTCAATTTTGTCCTTGGGGGTTAAGGAGACCTAAGGAGTCCAACTGAACTGAAGTCTACTGTACTTTGTTGGTAAAATAGAGAATGTGTTCAGTTCTTGAGACATACTAAGTCTTCTCTTGTTTTCTACAACACTCCCTCCCTTCCCCTTCCCACAACCTCCCTTCCCCTTCCCACAATTAAGTGACTCCTGCTTTTATACACAGCCTAATAAAATATCCTCACACTATTACCTATCTGGAAACATCTGAAAGCCCTAAAGATAATCAGGAGAAGCTTCCATAAAATATTCCACAGTCAATGATGACAAGTTCATTATCTTTCATCCTCCCACAATTAAAAAAAAAACAGGGATAGACAATACAAAGCATTTTTTATCTGCCTCCCCCTCATCTTTCAGAATTAAGCACATGAGGGGCAGCTAGGCAGCACAGTGAATAGAGCACTGGCCCTGGAGTCAGGAGGATCTGAATTCAAATCCAGCCTCAGACATGTAACACTTATTAGCCTTGTGACCTTGGGCAAGTCACTTTAACCCCAATTGCCCTGCCTTCCCCCCCCCCAAAAAAACAAACAAAAAAGTAAGCAAATGCTTTAATTTTTAGTCTCACTAAGTTAACATTCAAATGCATGCTAGGGAACGGTAACTTTTTACCAAAAATGCAGGATGCAGTTAAATATTTATTTCCACTAGCTATTGAGAATGTCACCCTAATTCATAACACCGATTATGAAAACATATAAAACAAAAAGGTAATAAACTAATCAAATTAAACCACATTGTAGAAATGATCAAATGTAATGACAATCAATAATTTTGCTAGTAGTCCAAAGGGTCAGACTGGGAGTAAAGTTCTGCTGCAAACTTCACCATTAACCAGTTAATTTCAAAGCAAAGGACTTAAGATAAAAGTATCACAGATTAAACTGGAAGGGACCTTTTCAGTCATCTATCTAGCCTAATACTTTCAGTTAGTGTGTTGGTCAACAAGCACTTACAAAGTGCCAGTCACTGTACTAGTGATGGGGACACAAAGACAGAGATTAATTTTCTAGATGCAAAAACTGAGGCCCAGACAAGGACTGACTTGCCCAGTATTTGTACCACTCAGTACCACTCAGGTACTAAGTAGCGGAGCCACTTAGGATTCAAACTCGGGTCTTCTGACTACTTGGTGGGAGTTCTTTCTACTTTTGTCAAAAGTGAGAAAATAGTGTAGTTCCTCCTCTTTACTTTCAAAATAGCTTAAAATGCATGAATCTTTTTTAAGAGCAAGCAACAGATAAATTCCCATGAGGGAAAACCCATCAAAGCACAGAGGAAAAAAAGTTTAAAAAAATGGGTCTTTGTCTTAATTCTGCTGTATAGTACCAGTGGCCATGCTCCAGTCACCTCTTCAAGGCTGCAGATTCCTTACCTCTAAAGTCTATCTCTTCCTTTGCATTTCAAGTGCTTAGTACAGTGCTTAGAACATCATACTTTCCATCTGTAAGGGAGGACCTTGTACTCAATAACCTCCAAAATCCTTGCTACCTTAAAATCTAAGATGGAACTAAAGCAGCCTTGAAAGGTAAATTTTTATCACTTAACAAAGTGTATTAGCAAAAGAGGAAAAAATGAGGAATGAATTGAACATGCAACTAAAAAACTAGAAAAATCAACAAATTAATTCCAACAAGAAAAAAAGTAGAACAGTTGAAAATCATACACACGCGTGTGCATGCGCATGCAAACACACACACACACACACACACACACACGCACAAAATATGCTAATCGGATCCACTATAAATTTATTACCTTGTCTAATTATATTCAATGAAGCAAGAATATCCTTTTATCTTTTCCAAACTGATTCTCTAGTTCACCCTATAAACACCTGTCCGAAACCTCTTCTCAAGCCTCTGTCAAGCATATCCTCTCACCATCTTCTCAGCAAAGGCCCTTGTCTCACACCTTCTCAGGGAAAAAAAAAAGAAAAAAAACCAAGGCCCTCCATTTAACTTCTTCTACTCTTCCTTCTATCATTCCATTTCTCTTTCTAATCTTTCTCTCTTCCCCTACTTACTGGTTCCATCCTTGCAATATACAAACAATGCCCATGTCTCCCCAAAACACAAGAGATCTTATAATTTCCTGCTAACATTAGGTCCTATATCTCTCTTCCCTTCCTCAGCAAAATTCCTTTTAAAAACCACCTACCATCAATGCCTCAACTTCCTCTCTGTAAAATGCCCCTTGAAGCTGGCTTCCAATATCATCATTCATCTGAAACTGATATTTCTATAAAGTTACCAATTACCTAAAAATTACTTACCAATTATCTCCTAACAAACTAATGGCCTCTTTATATCCTTATCCTCCTGATCTCTTCTGCTCTATTTGACACTATTCTCCTTTTTTTTTTTTCTCTCTACATCCTCTTAGTAACCTCATCAGTTCCCATGGATTTATCATTTCTATACTGATGACTTCTGTATCAACAGATCTAGCCCTACCTAGTCTTCCTCCCAAGCTCTCACCAAATGCCTACTGGGTATTTCAAAACATACTTCCCTCCTAGAGGCATCTCAACCTCAGCACGTCCAAGAGAGATTTTATTTTTCCCTTCAGACCCATTCTTCTTCCAAACTTTCAACTACAGCTGATGCCATCACCATCCTCACAACTACTGAATTGTATATACTTTGAGCATGACTTCTACTCCTCATTCTCTCACCCCACAAATAAGTTAGCAGCCACATCTTGTTTCCATCTTCTCAAGTGTTACATATCCCCACCCCACCCCCAAACACATACATATACCAACCTGGTTCAGGCCCTCATCACCTCTATCCTAAACTACCTCAAAAGCTCATTTGGTCTCCCAATCTTAAGAGTCTCTTTCTACTCCAATCAATCCTGACCACAACCAACATGATTTTTTTTCAAAAATGTGTATCAGATCACATCATTCCCCTTCTCCTAACACTCAACAAATTCCAGCATCATCCCCTACAACCTTAAGGAACAATTTCAAACACCTTTGATAATATTTAAAAATTTAACAACAGAGGCGGTGAGGTGGTGAAGTGAATAGAGAACCAACCCTGGAATCAGGAGGACCTGAGTTCAAATCCAACCTCAGACACTTAAGACTTACTAGCCACGTGACCTTGGGCAAGTCACTTAAACCAACTGCCCAGCCTTCCCCCCTCCAAAAAGCAAAAAAAAAAAAAAAAAAAATTAACAACCTAGTCCTTCCCCTCTTTGCATTCTGCACTCCAGCCACACTGGCTCACTCAGTGTATATATTCCTGATGCTCAATGTCCTATTTCTGTGCCTTTGCACTGGCCATTCCCCATGACACTCTCTTCTAATCTCCACCTTCTATAATCCCACTGATTTTCAAGGTTCAGCTCAAGTGCTACCTTCTTCATGAAGTCTTTCATGGTTCCCCCCAGGTGTTAGGTCTCTCCCTCCCAAAACTAGCTTTCATCCTTATTATATATATTCTGTACATATTCATGTGTACAGGCTGTCTTTCCTATTACAAAGTAAGCACCTTGAGTGCAAGAACTGTGTTATACTTCTACCACGGTATCCTCAGTGCTTAGCAGAATGTTTGGACAATAAAAAGTATTTAATAAATTCTTGCTATATAATTAGTTAATTCACCTGTCCACCTCTAGTTTGAAATTTCAACTGGTAATAAGTTGAAAAAAATAAGCTGAAAAAGAAAAGAGCTTCAAACTAAATAAATGGGAGTTTAGTTTTATGTTTTTATTCAAAGTTCTTCATCCCTTATACAATATATAATATGAAAAATTCAGATATAGAGTATATTCACCTTATTCTGCTTTCAGACACTTAAATTCTTTGAGGATAACTGAATCTTTGTTTCCTGAAGCCAAGCAGGGGTTGCAAGAAGATCTTAGTTACCTTTAATTCCCTACTACCCAGGCGATGTTATGAATTAGTTAAGAGAAAAATGACCATAGCAACAATGAAGGTCATATGGAAAAGTGCAAGGGGACAGGAATCTACACTGGTAGAACAACACACACTGACAAAATCATCAGACCTTGAAGTGTGTTTTATAATTGTACCCTGGAGCTCTAGAGATTCATGGGTACACTTTGAAAAGTCTAAAAGTTGCACATTTTACAAAAGGAACAGTTAACTCTATTATTTCCAAATCTGAATATTATGATTCCCTCTTCTGAGTCTTCTTCAGAGGATATCTCCTATTCATAAGATGTTAGGGGCCAGAAGGTGGGGAAGCTCTGGAGGAAGAGATGTAATTATGATCAGTCAAGATTAAAAGGAGCCAAATGAGTACAATCAGAAAGATTATTAAAAGATAGATAGACAGCTCCCTGGGGACATTCTGTTCCTTTATCAAAACAGTCACCAGTGCAGTTGAGGTGTAAAGGAAAGAGATTGATTTACTTCTAAGACCAGTTCTGCTACTAACTAGTCACTTTACCTCTATAAGCCTTAGTTTCCTCCCCCTATTAAGAAGAAACTTTGTTCCTTTTTTGGCATCCCTCTATTTAAGGAAGACAAACATAGCAAACTAGCGTCTTTGTTTTAGGCCTCATAAAGAGGCTTTCGATATATGACAGTTCAAGTGTACTGTGATAGCTCTGGCCTCTTGCCTCTGCTGGTACTCAAAAACAAATAGCTAAAATGCAAGGTAAGGTGGGCAGACACTTCCTCAAACAAACTGACTAAAGCCAAGGAAAATAAAACTTTTACCTTGGGGGCAGAAGAGGTGGCAAGGGGAAGTCACTGAGTGGAACAGTGCAGTAAATGAAAACAATGACATCATTTTAAGATCTCAGCCATTTCTATAACATAGCAGTTTGGAAAACAATTCAGGAAGGCCATTTTGTTTTCATTTTGAAAAATTTTCAGGCTTGCAAATGGTGAACAATATGACTAAATCAAGCAAGTCATCTTGGGAACATTGTGTAAATGTCAAAGACAACACATCATTAAACAGGTCCATCATCTTTGGGAAGATTTTACAAGAGAAGGCAGTCTGAAGACCATAAAATCCATCACAAATAGAAAAGACTTGACTACTGGTTAAACTAAGACATCACGGTTGGTTAAACAAATAGAAAAGTCTACTGTTGGTTAAGTACACTAGTAACTTTCAATAGCTTATATCACAAAGAGGGATGCTATTTTACAACTACAGACATTCATAAAGACCTGTAGGGAAGAAAAATAAATCCAATCATTTGGTATTTATTAACCACTGAAATGATACTCCTTTCACTTTTCTCACTCATTTCCCCATCTTTTCTTTTTCTCTTGGCTAGGCCACATAAGGGGAATATATTCTTCTTTCTACAAATGCTTTAAAAATTAAAACATGCCCCCCATTTATTTTTTCATCTCTTTGAGGTATTTTGCTATTTCTGCATCATCTAACTTATCCTCTCTAAATTCCATTTATCCTTCAAGATCTAAACTTAAATGAAACTTCTATTAAGTCTTCCCCTGGGATAGTGAGGGAACTAGAGACTATGCCATATGAAAACTGATTAAAAGAATATAGGGATATGTAGTCTGGAAAAAAGAAGACTTGAGAGATACAATTTTGCTGTTCAGTCATGTCCAATTCTCTGTAACCTCATTTGGAGTTTTCTTGGCAGAGATACTGTAGTGGTTTCCTATCTCCTTCTCCAGCTCATTTTATAGATAAGGAAGTGAGTCAAACAAGGTTAAGTGACTTGCCCAGGGTCACACAGCTAGCAAAGTGTCTGACACCAAATGTGAATTCTAAAAGATGAGGCTTCCAGACTCCATGCCCAGAGCTCTATCCACTCCACCACCTAGCCACTCCTACTATGGGGAACCACAATAGCTATCTTCAAATATTTAAAGATTATCATATGGAAGATTGGATTAGGCTTGTTCTGCTTGGTCCTTCAGGGCAGAACTAGAAGCAATGAGTGGAAGCTAAAGAGGGATAACATTTTGGCTAAGTATAAGGAAGAACTTCTTAACAATTAGAGCATAAAAAAGTGGAATGAACAGCTTTGGCAGGATTAAGTTTCCCTTTACTTGAAGGCAGTCTTCAAAAGTGAATGCCCACTTATTGGGATGTTGTACAGAGAACTCCTTTCTGATTTATGATTTAAACTGTGGGTTGTGACTCACAGTTTAAGAAGCGCTGAAGGGGTTGCAAGTGGAAAAAGTTTAAGAAACCCTGGACCAGATGACCTCTGACGCCTCTTCCAAATCTTGCAATTCTGTTCACTTATATATTTCAATCTACATGCCTGTTGTTTTTTCCAGCCCTACAATCTCCAGACCACCCATCTAAATCCTATTCATTTTAAGAGACTCAAGTCCTACTTCTTCTACAAAGAAGTCTCCAGTCAACAGTGTTCTCAGGAAGAATCCCCTAAACTAAGTTCATTTGGCATTTGGCATCTATATCATTGATATGGCTTAAAATGAAGTTATGTTCTGTCTTATAACCAACTGTCCTATGTCCCTTTGGCATTACAATCTCAACAAGCTCAAACGGAATTAATCGCCCCAAAGTCTGCCCTTCCTCCCAACATCCATCCCTGCTGAAGGCACCATTATCCTGACAGTCACATAGGATACTGTCAAGTATCCTTGACAACAAAGACTTAAAATTTTGGTATTATCTTTAACTATTCCAGATCCTACATCTTCAATATTAAATCAGTCCCTAAGTTCTATCAATTCTACCTATACAGCGATCCTCTCCTCTCCATTCAATACTGCTACAACTTTAGTTTAGGACCTCTGACCTACTATTGAGGTGGTTCTCAACCTTCCTAATGCCACAACCCTTTAATACAGTTCCTCATGTTTATTTTCATTGCTACTTCATAACTGTAATTTTGCTACTGTTATGAATCTATCTGATATGCAGGATGTATTTTCATTGTTACAAATTGAACATAACCCACAGGTAGAGAACCGCTGTACTACTGCAATAGCCAGCCTTACTTAGTAAGGTCTCCTTACTCTCAACTTCTTTTTCTATTCCATTCTGTACATTGTGACAATAAGCTTTCTGATGCATGGGTATGACCATGGCATTCTCTTCAAGAACATTCAGTGGCTCCCTATTATGTATGAGATAAAGTTTAAACACTTTACCCAGCATTTAAAGTCCTTTATTGTCTTTCCAGTCATATTTCACGCTACTCCCCATTAATATCTTCTCTTGGTTTTGGCCAAAATGGACTTACTAAGTATTTTCCATTTTCATTCAATACTTATATATACTTATAACACAATGCATCTAGGACCACTGGTCTAAAGAAGCCTAATAAGTCATTCTGGAGAAAGAAGAGGGATGATTTAATCACCTTTAGATGATTTAGACAGCAGAAGTCAAATACACAAGAAATAAATAATAGATCTAGAATGTAAGCCCTGGTCCTTTCATTTCAAATCCCATTCCAATATTCCTCAAAAGGCTCAGTAGATTATCCCCACGTCTAGAGTCACTCCTCCTCCCATTCTGATCTGTTGGAATCCTCTTATCTCCAAGCCCAATTCAAGTTCTACTTCTCCATGAAGCCTTCTCTGATTTCCCCAGCTCAATGGAATCCCTTCCTTCACAAACCTTCTTATAGTGCTCTGTCTGGATTTCTACTCTGCATTTAGGACATTCTAGGACTTATCACTCTTAGATATTTAAATAATATAATTTGAAGAGAGAATAGAAGAAAGAGATGGAAGATTTTTTTTCTTGATTACAAAAACTAATGTCTTCAGTGGCTAGTACTGTGCCATGTATCAACTGGATACTAAGTATTAAATTAATCTTGCATTAGCAGTAATAGCAGTATTTATATAGCATTGTAAGGTTTGCAAAGCACTTTACACATATCTCATTTTATCCTCACAATAACCCTGGAAGGTAGGCACTATTATTATCATTATCTTCATTTTACAGATTAAGAAAGTGAGGCACAGAGAAGTCAAGTGGTTTACCCAGGGACATATAGCTAATAAGTGTCTTAAGGTAGATTTCAATTCAGCACTTCTTAAATCCAAGTCTTATGCTCTAATCCACTGCACCACCATTACCTAGCTTTTCACTTTTGTCTCATCTACCAACTGAACTAGAAGCAGCTAGAAAGCAGCTGAAAAGAGGGGCCAGGGGGCAGCTAGGGGGCTTATTGAATTGAGCACTAGCCCTGGAGTCAGGAGGACCTGAGTTCAAATCCAGCCTCAGACACTTGACACACTTACTAGCCGTGTGACTTTGGGCAAGTCACTTAACCCCAACTGCCCTCCAAAAAGCCAAAGAGAGAGAGAGAGAGAGAGAGAGAGAGAGAGAGAGAGAAAGAGAGAGAAAGAGAGAGAGAGAGAGAGAGAGGCCAACTGCTCATATTTGTATATAATACAGTACCCCACCATAGTATGATAATTAATAACCACTGACTGAATGATTTAGAATATAAACTTCTTGCAAAGAGCCTGCATTGTTTAACTTAAAGTGTACAATTTGGTATTTGGGACTTATAGTAGCTAAAAAAAAAAAATTATCACTCTGCAGCTAACCTGGTGATGACCACTCAAAACATAACTAGGTTAGACCTAAGACAAAAGACAATAGACTTATCACCAGGTTTGAACAACAAGCCTTTTCAGCTTGGTAGGATCTCCCAGAGCTCACATTCCACTGACACAAATTTCAATAACCTCTGATCACTTCAATGCCAAAATAAGGCTTATGGGTATTTTCAGGGAGGAAATTATTTATAATATCTATAAATGAATATAAAAGTATTTAATAAATACAGCATTGTCCTATTCAAACAAACAGAACATAAAACCAGTAAGGGTTATTAACAAGTTACAAAAATGTACCTACGTTTTAATGTATACTTTAAAAAAAAAGCATGATTCTTTACTCTCTACAATTTTTTACAAAAGAATTGTTTGGTACTATTGTCATTCAACAACATGTTCATAAATTATTTTGTTCTTAAAAAAAAAATTCCCAAACTGAACACTTTTCTTTAGGAAAAAAAATAAGAAAATTGAACAAGACATTATAAAAATCCAAATATTCTTAATATTTCCATCTAACATGGGAAGGGAGAATATAAAGAAATTATCACCAACTTTTAATTAAACAACCCTTTTAATATTATTATACTCATTTCACAGTTGGGAGAAATGGAAGCAATTCTTTAAATTTTTCAAGAGAAAGAACAAAAACCAAATGCTTAAAAAAAAAAAAGCGTACATCTAAATAGCACTAACAATTATGTGTAAACCAGACTGGCTATATATTATACAATCAACTTCTCATTTCATTTTAGAAAGCTTATGGAGAACTATGGCAACTCAACTAAAATCATAAAACTATAAAATTTTTAAAATTGTAAATTAATAATATCAATTTTCCCATAACAGAATCAATTTATTGCAATATGAATAACCTCTACTTCTAAGCTACTCTACTTGCTATCACCTAACTCGTTCATTCCAGTTTCAATTACATTCCCTCTCTCTTCTACTTATAATACCCTCTCCCCCCTTTTCTTTGTCTAATCACCTAAAGTTGGCTTAAAATGAATCTTAACACAGAAACTTTCTGAAAATTTTCCCAAGGTAGTCTTCTTCATTTTAACTGCAAAAACAAAAATGTTGCTCGTGATGAATAAACATTTTGGTGTTATTTTCTTCAAAAAAAAAAGTCTTTAAGGAATACAGTCAAGATTGGCCAAGGGCATCAAAATCTATACTCTATTACACTTAGTCAAAGGTAATAATCTGAATTTTGTCAAGAAAAAAATGTTGATTATAAAGTAAATCCAAACCCCTTGTTTCTACAATCTAGTAAAAAAGCAAAACAAAAACAAAAACAAACCCCAAAAAACCAAAACAGTGGAGCAAAAACGGTGGTTACTTTAGAAGTTGTGTGTCAATTTAATAATGCACCCTGAAAAATCAATACAATGGAAAAATTTATAATAATTCTTCTTCTTAGTCAATCATTTTACAAAGTAACCTTAATTAAAAGAAATATAGTGATGTCATTGCCACTCACATATCCCTTATAACAATGAAACAATTAAACCTGGTACTTACTAATCAAAGTAGTACATTTGGAAGCTAAAGAAAATTTACTGCTACAAAATGACACATTCAAACTTCAAAAATAACTACAAGCTATTGTTATTGGTTGTTGCCTTCCAAGCTATTCAACACGTAACAGTAATAGCAGGTTTTCATTCATTCATTCAACTATTTATCATAGTGGATACTATAAATCATTGGAATATTGTCAAACAACATGGTATAAAGGAACAGATGTACTGCTAAAGTTCAGAGAAATCTAGGGTCAAGTACCATTTTGAACACCTATTAATATGTTAAAAATGAAGGGAATCACTTACATGCCAATTATGTGCAAGCCAAGAGTTCCCCATCTGTTAAATCTGTTCACTAGGTTGTGAAAGATCAAATGAAAAAATGTTAGCTGATGTGCTTTGAGTTTAAATGCACTATATAAATTCCAGCTATTATTTGTTACTAATATTATTGGAAACTTCAGAAATCCTTCACCATTTAAAAGCAAAATAAATTTTTTTTTAATGTTACTATTTTTGGTGTTTTCCCTCCACATTTTAAATCACTGTAGCTAGAGTATCTGTCTCATTTATGAAGGTTTAGCTTAAAAAGTGGATGCTTTTAGAATCCATAATTGTTTTTAAAAAATTTTCAAGACAACTTGTACTTTGCCTCTCCTATCTGAACATCATGTCTACCTGAAAAAGCACTGGTCTGGGAGAGAAAGAAATGCCTATTCTATTGCTGACTTTACTAACTAGTGCATGACCTTGGACAACTCATTGAAACCTTTATTCCTCAGTATCCATTCTCTATAAATTAGGTATAATAGCACCTACCCTATTTTCAAACATCAAATATGAGAATAAAAATTTTAAAACACTAGGGAAAGTATGGCATGCTATACAAAACATAAGGGATGGAAAAGACTTCAGTCTAAACTATACTCCTCTAAAATATCTTTTTCTGACAGGTGGTAAGAGAGACAGCACGGAGTTCTTCAGTGAAAGGGAACCCACTATATCTCATAAAGCTACTATTGCATTCCCTTCCTGGACAATACCAGTTGTCAGAAAGTTCTTAATCCCAATTTTAGAATATTACCCATTTTGTTTATTTCAAATTGTACTGCAATGGCAGCGTGGTGTAGTTAAAAGACCATGGGAAGCCTGAAATCAGACGATCTGGATTCAATTCTTGCCACTAAACACTTATTAATAAGTGACCTTGAACAATTCATTTCACCTCTTCTGAGTTTGAGTTTCCTCAATCTATAATACTTCCCTTTAAAGGCCATTAGGAGAAAAGAACTTTGCAAACTGTAAAGCACTATATAAAGCTGAACTATAACTTAAGTGAAAAACCTTTAGCTTCTTTTTTAAGTCCATCAGTTTGCAGTTGGCTCTACTACACCCTTCCTCCAAAGGTTGAATCAAACAATAATCTGATTTGAATAATGATGATAGAGATGTCAAATGTCTCAGAAGAGCCAAGATTCTGAATTCCAGGGCCTCCACAGCCTCTATTACTTTCTTACTTTTCACAAAGAGGAGTATTTGTTAACTCACTATCTTGGCTAAACTCCAACTTCAGGTAGTTATATAATCTAATTAAATGAATTATGTAGTTTCAACTAGATAATCTATTTCCTGTCCTAGAAGGCTACACAGTGCTCTTGATCATAATTAAACAATTGCTGGTTCATTCTAAAGGGAACTACTCCTTAATTAGTAAATGAAATAGTTGCTGAATGCAGTACATACAAATTATACTTCATTACAAAGCAGCTGAAGGTAAGCGAATGCCACTGTGCCATTAGGTTTTAAATTTGTTACACTGAATCAACTTCACATTTCCAGAATTTGAAAACACAAATGTAAAAGGAGGAGAAAAACGTGCTTCCTCATCTCTGCTTCACTAAAAGTCCTCTCTTTGGACAGTTAAACTGTGATCTTACCACTTGAAATCTTTTAATCACAGAAATGTGGGATTTTACAGCTAAGGGTCCTCAAGAGCTCATGGAGGGTCAGTCTCTTCATTTTAGAGACAAAGAAACTTCAGCTGCTTCTCATTCCAAGAGTGGAATTGGCTACTCTGGGAAGTAATAAATTTCCTCTCACTAAAAGACTTCAAGTAAAAGAAAGCTAGATTACCACTTGCCAGGTATGTCCTCAGGGATGCCTGTTTAATTATGGGATGGGTAGCTGGTCAATGACATCCCTTCCAACTAAGAACATAACTGAATCTAAGATAAATACAAACAGCCTGGCATTTAAGGCCCTGAAAAATTTTGCTCCAGAAGATCTTTTTAAACTTAGTATATATTCCTCCCCATCTTTTCCAGGCACTCTCTCTTCCAGGCAAATACAACCTGTTCCCCAATTTGTCCCTAACACCTAGGTTGAATTCCATCTGACTCTTAGAATCCTGATGTTCTTTCAAGGCTAAGTTCAGATGCCATCTCCTCCAAGAAACTTTCCCCAATCTATTCAGTTAATGATATCCATACTGAAAATAGCTGCATTTATTTCTGCCCTGTAGCATTCTGAGGATAGGGAAGGGAATAAGCATTTCTACAGCTGCTCTAATGTACAAGGTACTTTAAAAAATATTCTCATTTGATCCTCATAATAACAAGGTGAGGTAGATCCTATTATTATTCTCACTTTAGAGTTAAAGAACTGATTTGCCCAGGGTCACACAGCAAATAGGTGTCTTGAGTTTGGATTTGAAATCAGTTCTTCCTAACTCCAGGCCCACCACTTCTTTATGTACCACCAGCTTCCCTTTTAGAAATTCATTCATACTATATTTTTAGTGTATCACTTATTGTTGTTCAGTCATATCCAACTTTTTGGGACCCCATTTGGGGTTTTCTTGGCAAAGATACTTAAGTGGTTTGCTATTTTCTTCTGCAGCTCATTCTATAGATGAGGAAACTGAGGCAAACAAGGTTAAGTGATTTGCCCTGGGTCACATAGCTAGTTAGTGTCTTAGGCCACATTTGAACTCAGGAAGATGAATCTTTCTGACTCCAGGTCCTTGTTCTAATTAATCCACCACACCACTTAGCTGCCCCTTGCACATTTATATCAGTAGGCCTATTCTCACCCACAGCCAACAATTCTTTTATCGAGAGCAAATTCCAAGGACTACACCCCAAGAATAGATAGAGCTTAAAATATTAAATGCTGAGACTAAGTACAGAATTAAGAGAGACTAGAGGGCACCTCCTAAGCCAGAAATAAATCCGAAAACCAATTAATAGCTAACAAAGTGTAACTGAAGACTGAACCAGTCTGGAATGTATACTTATGAGTCAGAAATAGAAGCATTCCAGCATCTCTGGATTTTCATTCACTGCTGTGGTTCCTGAGTCCTCTCTTCCAACCTGTGTCCAGCAGTCACTCTGATCTGGCTATCTACTGTACTTATAATAATATAACTGGGAAAATAGGGTTAAATTAGAAGTTCTACTTGAGGAAAACTTTTCAGGAACACTAGTTATTTTACATATTAAGCATTTCTACTCTAGGAGTAAGTTGAGAAAAACAATCGTGAAATTTCAACGTAAGGCTACATTATAGAACATTTAAACAATAACATTTCTCACTTTACAGATGAGGAAGAGGCACAGAGAGGCTAAATGATTTGCCACAAATCATAAAGCTTAGCTTATTAGTAGCACTTTATTACCATCTTTCTGCAGATTTTGAAGTCTGAAAACCACTCAGTAACTGACAGCTGCCACAAGTTTCAAATTTGTATATAAACTCCTGCAAGTACAACTGTAAACAATTTGACTTAACAGATGGCTAGGAGAAAATGTACACCCTAGATCTCAATGTGTCCAACTAAGTTCAAAATGTCACATAATGCAATCACAAGAATCAGTTTGCAGGATTCAACCACTGCTCCAAAACAAAATTCTACCCGGGATTATTTCTTGGTAAACAAGAGCATGCTTGTTATTTATGTCAGTGGTAAAATGTTTACTGATATGATCTCAACTACAGGTAATCCAGTGTAACTATCAAAAACAGTGCTCATTCTCCTTGTCCTGTTTTATGTTAAAGGACCCTTCACAAACAAGATAACTCCATCCACTTTACCAAACATGGCTATCAAAAACCTTTAGAAAACAAATGCTTATTCATATCCATATGGATTCTGGATACAAAACTCAAACTACATATTAATTTTCACATGACTATATATTTTAAAAGAACCATTTTTATTAACACAATTATATGCTTGAGGCAAGTCTAAACTGACAGATTAAAACAGAAAGCTATCAGAAATGAGTAGAGTGTACTTTGTTTTTAACCTAAGTATGACAAACCTGTAAAGCTCATTGGACAAAATCTCTGGGATTTTAATCTCTTGCAAATTGTTTCTTTGTTTTTAAATTTCTGAGTAATTGTTGTGTTTCTACCTTGTTGCACTTTTGTCCAGAACAAGATTTCCCCAATCAGAGCTCTGCAAACTTTTCACACATTCTAGTCAAGTGAGATCTATTTAACCTTCATATCTTACAGCTTCTCTAAAAAGTTACAAATTGTTCCATGTTCTGATTTTGAAAACTGTTTCCTATTGAAGAGATGCTTATTTCTCCCAAATCGAACAATATTTTCACTGAGGTCCCAGAGAACTGTCAGGTGAGAATAACAAGCTCACGGGAAAATTTAAAGGGCCATTACATTATAAAATCCTGAGTCACTCAATTTATCCAGCAGATTTTAGTAAACACTGTCCAAGTGACTTATCTCTTGGGCTCACTCACCCATACTTGTATTTAGCTACGAGGCCAGAAGATTTTAAGGATCTTGGTTAAAAATTAGGCTGATCAAAAGTGAAAGAAACAAAAATTCTCACTTTAAAAATTTACTCCACCACAGAAAAGCGCTAAAAACAATGTCTCTATCTTTTATGCTTTTCCACTGTCAATTTTTACTGACTTCTTATTTAATTAACATTTCTAGGCTGCAGCTGAGTATTCTGTGTAACTGAAAGACTTCAACTAATTGTTCAAACAGTTACTAATTTGGGTATATTATACATCTGAGAGTTTCATAAAGCTCAATGACACAATCCTGATACATAATAAGAAAAACAAACAGCTTCCCAACACCCTTCCCACTTTTCCTCTGAAAAAAGTAAAGATCTTCAGATGGAAGGAAATATCAACACAGGGAAGCAGTTTTTGGCTTGCCTTAGCTAATAGCCGATTCACTCACAGTAGCCTTAGCTAATAGCTGATTCACCCACAGTAGACTCACTATTGAAACACCCATGTCTCAAAGAAAGAATTTTAAGCCAAACTTTTTAGTCTGTTTCAGAGTAGAGTAAAAAGCCGGACAGAGTGTTATTAGCACACCTCTCTATTCAGGAACTGGTAGCATAGAAAGTTTGTCAGAGATCGGAGTCACATTTGAAAAG
>CM053585.1:80610019-80629682 GCA_028646515.1 Pseudochirops corinnae
GTAGAAGCTGCTAGGTCTTGTGTTATCCTGATTGTGTTTCCACAATACTCAAATTGTTTCTTCCTGACTGCTTGCCGTATTTTCTCCTTGACCTGGGAACTCTAGAATTTGGCTGTAATATTCCTAGGAGTTTTCTTTTCGGAATCTTTTTCAAGAGGTGATCGGTGAATTCTTTCAATTTCTATTTTGCCCTCTGATTCTTGAATATCAGGGCAATTTTGCTTGAGAATTTCTTGAAAGATGGTGTCTAGGTTCTTTTTTTGATCATGGCTTTTGGGTAGTCCAATAATTTTTAAATTGTCTCTCCTGGATTTATTTTCCAGGTCATTGGTTTTTCCAATGAGATATTTCACACTGCCTTCTATTTTTTCATTTGTTTGGATCTGTTTTATAGTGTCTTGATTTCTCATAAAGTCATTAGCTTCCATTTGCTCCAGTCTAATTCTGAAGGAATTATTCTCTTCAGTGAGCTTTTGAAATGCTTTTTCCATCTGGCAAATTCGACTTTTTAAGGTATTCTTCTCCTCATTGACTTTTTTGGGCCTCTTTTGCCATTTGAGTTAATCTATTTTTAAGGTATTATTTTCTTCAGTGTATTTTTGGCTCTCCTTTAGCAGACCATTGAATCACTTTTCATGATTCTCCTGCATCATTCTCATTTCTCTCCCCAATTTTTCCTCTACTTCTCTTACTTGATTTTCAAAATTCTTCTTGAGGTCCTCCATAGTCTATAACTAGTTCATATTTTTCTTGGAGGCTTTTGATGCAGGAGTTCTGACTTCACTGTCTTCCTCCCACTCCATGCCTTGATCCTTTATGTCCCCAAAAAAGGATTTTATCATCTGTTTGTGCTTCCTGTGCTTGCTCATATTGCCAGCCAATTACTTGACCCTTGAGCTCTTTGCCACAGTAGAACTCTGCTTCCAGAATGGAGAGAGCTTTGTTCTAAATTGCTGGGGTTTTCACAGCTGCTGGAGCTATTAGGAAGATGCCATCCTTATAGCCCCCACAAGTTCTGGCTCACTAGTCACACACCCCAGGACCACCACCCAAGACTATGATCCAGATCTAAGCAGGTTAAAGCAAGAGCGATTACCCTCTCAATGGTTGCTTGGTTCCCCTACAATCTGTAGGCCAGGAGCTCCTGAGGCACCTGTGGTGCAGCCGCCGGGCCTCCACTGCTTCTTGCTGCAGGGATATCAGCCGGACCAAGCTCTTGTGTTCCCCCCTCCCATTCCAACAAAGTTCCACACTGACCTTTTACTTTGTCTTTGGTGTTTATGAGTTGAGAAGAAGCCGCCACAGTTGCTGGTTATTTACTCTCCTGAAGTCTGCTCTGGCCAGTGCTGGTTGGGGCCTCCCTGGGGCTGGAACCACAGGGCTCCTGTGGGACTGCACTCGGCTCCTACTGCACTGTGATAGACCTTTCACGTTGCCCTGCCAGGCTGTCTTCAGTGGGAGATTTGTTTCTCTCTTTCACTTTGTGGGTTTTGTAGCTTTAAAATTTGCTTAAGAGCCATTTTTTTTACAAATATTGGAATTGTTTGGAGCCAGAGCCCACACCAAGTTTGTGCTTTTACTCCACCATCTTGGCTCTGCCCCACAGGGGCTCTTGATATTTTTGCATATCATCAATTCCTTAGCAATCAGGTGGAACCTAGAGACCCTTCCCTACATGTGATGATCTACATTTATAATTGAACTAGGAATAATGAAGGAACTAGATTCAGTAGTATCAGATCTTAAACCATATTATAAGGTGAGAGCAGTGTTGAAGTATAGGAAAAATGTTGTTCAGGGTTTTTATTTGGTCATAGTTTTCAAGTAATTTGATGATTCTTTACCTTGACCTGTTTACCAAACTTCTTTCTTTGCTTCTTTCTTTCTTTTGCTTTTTCTTTTTTCTTTTTTCTTTCTTTCTTTCTTTCTTTCTTTCTTTCTTTCTTTCTTTCTTTCTTTCTTTCTTCTTCCCTCCCTCTCTCCCTCCTTTCCTTCCTCCCTCCTTCCCTTCCTTCCTTCCTCCCTCTCTCCCTCCCTCTCTCTCTCCCCCTTCTGTCTGTCTATCTATTTATCTATACCTAGTAAGCAGGTATCAATATATAAAATATGGAATGTATATATATTACATATGTATATTCTGATAATATATACTAGTAGATACTTTATATATTCTTTTCTATTCATCCTTTGATGTGGTTCTAGCTTTTCTTCTATCATACAGTCATCAATTTTTGTTTTCATCATCCTGATTTTTTGTGAGTCTACATCTTAGGTATGTCCTTCTACTATAAGTTCTAAGTTATTTATTCTCCTTTCAATTTTTCCCTCTTGAAATCTTACTTCATTCATAATTTCATTTTTCCTATTTCTTCTTTCATTTTTTTCTAACTACTTTTGTAGTCCTTGCAGCCAAGTTACCTCTTTTCTTTGAGGATTTGCTATGTACTCTCTTCTTCTAGGTTTCCTTTTAGATCTCCCTTTACCCATAATATTTCTTAATTTTATTTGGTATTTTCTTCTGTTTATTGATATTTTCAGCCTCAGTTCTTGCATTAAGACTATGTGCTTGATTCAGTCTTCTCCATTATACTTGCATGGATAGGCTAGGACTTGTTTGGTCCTGTCACCATTGTAGTTTGAATGTTGCTGACAACTATATGAAATTGAGGGACTTTGGGAAGAAAATATTAGGCTTCATCCTCTGCCTCCATCCCTAGATTCTTTCTATCTTAGTCTCTTGCTGGTCTACTAGGGGTCCTGGCTTTGGTTAGTCTCAGTATTCTTCTCCTTGCCAAACTCTGGTTCTGTCACTTATTATGATCCTATCAAACCTCCTGAAAATCCTCTTCGCACTGGTACTCAAGCACTAACTTGGCCTTCTCTTATTCTATGACACCTAATGCTTCAAGACATATACTGCCAGGCTTCCCTTGGTAGTGACCTATGGAGGCTAATATTATTCCCTGCTTCTGTTTTAACAGGTCACTGTAGCCTCTGGAAATACAGAGGGAGAAAATATTTTTAGTACCATTTCCAAGTAGGACTTAGAAAGGATATACCTAAAGCAAGTAACAAGTAACCCTGGAGCAAGGGGTAAAGGGAAAGTGGGAAGAAAGTACATAAGAAGAGTAAGGAAAGTATGTAAAGAGAGTACATAAATGTACCCATTATTGCCAAACTCTTGAAAGACTTTTTTTCTGCAAGATTATGATAGCCTGACCTCTGAGCTGTGTATTGAAGAATGTGAAGATTTTGAAAAAAAAATTCTTAGGTAGGGAGGTCAGTGAACAGTATTGTCTTAATTATCCAGGGTAAGTAGGGGCAAAAATGACTATCTAGTTTTGTTTGGTTGCTTTTCCACCCTGTCCCCTACCCTACCAGCCATTAAGTTTTTCAAATAGATTAATGAGGAAGCACAAGCTGGCATTGTAAACTCTTCATATGAAGAAAGGGATTTGGAAGATGCATCTTGGCTGAAGACACTATTGTAAGCACAAATTCTTACCATGTTTCCCATATCAATACTTTGTTTAGACATCCATGAACATGAATACTTTTCCTTTTACAGGGAAGTATTCTGCATGAGTTATTCCAGTTTTACGATTTCTCAAAGGACTAATCTGGTCTTGTTCAGTAACTTGATGCAGAAGTTCTTAACTTTTTTGTGAGTTTGGGTCCCTTAAGCAATTTGGTGAAGGCTATGGATCCCTTTTCAGAATTTTTAAAATGTACAACATCAAATACAGAGGATTACAAAGGAACTCAAATATGTTGAAATATATATGTGTGTGTGTATATACATATATACATGTTTATACCTTCACATATACATGTTTATGGACCACAAGTTAACAGCCCCTGAATGTTGTCTATCTGCTCCAGGACAACTTCATCCTGTTACCATGGTTACAGCATATTCTTTTACTTGGTGAAGAAGAAAGAGTAAAGCAAGCAGAAAACAAGCTTTGAAGGAAAGAAATGTGTTAAAAGTTTAATAAGTGGGCTAACAAAAGGAAGTTAAGTTTTTGAGGGTCATTCTAAATTGGAAAAGTCTTCAGGGTAGTAATTTTTAGTGCAAAAACTGTCAGGTGCACACTAAAAACAGGAAAAGGCAGTACAGATTTATGGCTAGGATCAAATTACTCTTAATGCTTAAACCAATCAACAATGTAATTCACTGAACTGCTCCTGAAGAAATCTCTGGGAATGAAGAAAGAGATCAGGCTCTATTAGCATATGTTGTTCATATACGTATATCAAATAAGATGTTAATAGAACTGAAAGATCTCTCAAAAACACTGAACATCTTGACACTTTCAAAGCAAGATCAGTGACAAACTTGTGCTCAATGACAGAATCGAAGTTTGTAATCTACTTGAAATAAAACTAAACCAACAAAGATAAACTAGCATTAAATAAGCAGTAGTTTAAGAGATTAGTGATCTGTAAATGGGAGGTCTTATATCTTTTGTAAATAAAATAAGCAAAATTGTGCCAAAAACAATATGACCTAAAAAAGTAAGTCAGCCTATAGGAAAATATAATAAAAACAAAAACATTATAATTAGAGAATGAAGGAAACAGAAGATACTTTTATAATATCATCAGAGTTCCAATAATTAGTACTTCTGATACATGAGAAAATGTTTTATCAAAAAAGCATACGATAACCTTATGAAATAGTGGTGATTATTTTATCCCCACTTTAAAGATAAAGACAGTATGTGTCAGTAAGGTTGTGACTTACCCAAGTTCACACAGTATTAGAGGCAGATGAATTAAGTGACAGGGCCAACACTCATACCTAGTCTTTTGATTTCTAGTCTACTGCTTGGTCCGCCATGTTAAGCTACCTATGAGATATATGTACTTACTCTCTAAGGTAAAAGACAGCATTGTAATTCACAGTGCATACTTATAGCTGATTTACCCCTAACTGATGCAACAGAAATACTAATTAGATGTACATTTCTCAATGCATGCAATCAAATGTTATTAACATGAAAACAATACAGACATTAGCCTCCTCTAAGTACAAGCCACCAACCAAGTTTTAGAGATCTGGTAAGAATTTCAATGTCAGCACTCATAATAAGTTTCCCTCTTTCCCTAGAAGGAGCCTATCTCCCTCCTTGATGGTCAGCCAGCAAATCTCCATCAATCATCACTGCCTTAATGTGAACACACGTCTCTTAAGCCTCAAGTTTGGGAGTGCAGAAAGTCGTTCCAATCTCAACCTAGAGGCAGGCTGTTGGATGGAGCCTTTAGTGGGTTTCTTAAAAGTTTTTAGCTATAAGCATTCCTAATTTGTTTACCATTTAATTTCATTGGTAGTTTATAACATAAACTACTGATGAAGTTGTGCATAACACTTTTCTGTTGGCGGTCTGTCCTATGCGTGGTCAGCTCACATATGTTTTTCAGTTGCTTAAGAATATCTATGTTTACTACATCATAACACACGAGTTATCTTATTATTGAAAAACCTTAATACAACTTGATCCCAAAATGGAGGTTTAAAACAAAAGTTAGTTATATGAAGTTATGCTAGCTTTAAAAACTTATTCATACTATCTAAGTAAGGTAATAAAAATCATAGGCATCCAAAAGAGCAATAAGACTAGGGAAACTTCTAGGAATAATCACCTTCTTTCTACCTCCCCTCTCCCAAAGGCATGGTAATACAAGTTAGCACCTCAGTGTTAGAGAAAAATCTGGGGTAATGAAGGGTAAAATGATTTGCCTATGGTCACACAGTTAATATGTATGAGAGGCAGAACTTGAACCCAGATCTTTCTTACTATAAGCTCATTCCTTTACCCATGAAACCATTCTGCCTTTCTCTGTATAGTAAAAGGAAATGAAAAGTCATCTACTCATAAGTGGCTGATGATACATTCAGTTGATAGATTCCTGAATGTACAGTAAGATGGGTCAAACAGGTTTAGAACAATCATTTGTAAACATGAAAATACTATACAAATACGAGCTGTTACTAGTCATGGGGAGTTCTCATTCTGGCTTTACACTAACTGACTATGACCTCCAGACATTTGGCATGTCTTTTAACATTTCTCTCAATTTTGTTGTCATTAAAATAAGCTAAAACTAATGTTGGTGAACTTGTTTTCCCTCGGGTAAAGGAGTAACTGGAAAAGAAATGAACATGTGTTCCAGGTCATTAGGTATGGGGAAACAAACAAGCAAACCCAGAATAGTTTCTATCTCAAGCCACAGACCTGGACTGTATTTTCATTTCCCCATGACTCTACGTTTCAGAAAAATGTGAAAAAGGAAAAGAGAAATATAAAATGGAAGGGGGGCAAAGTAGAAGAGGTAAAAGAAAAGAGAAAAGATTACAGGAAAATGAGTAAAAAGGCTGGTTCTGAAGTAGCTTACACTTTTTTAGAAAAATAGTATTACTATTATATATACCCTAGGAAATTAGTGTAATATAATGAGTTTATTTCCTTTAAGTTCTTTTCTCTTTTGTGTCATAGGATTTAGAGCTAGAAAGAACCTAGACATGATCTATGCCAAGCCACTCATTTTAAACATTGAGAAACTGAGGCCCAGAAAGATTAAGTGACTTGCCCAAGTTCACAGAGGTGACAGAGTAAGGATTTAAACCCCAGGGCTTCTAACTCCAAATCAATAGATTTTTTAAACTACACTATACTCCTTGTGGAAAAACTAAAAATATTATCTATTGCTTTTCATATAAGAGAAATGAACATTAACTTTTTGTATCATACCATCCAAATGAGCTAATCTGTTTTCTAAATAATTTTAATTTTTAAAAAGTATTATATTGAATTTGAGCTGTGATTAAAATGACTAAAATATAGATAGAAAACATATTAGATTTAATTCATGCATAAAGATTATTTGTATTTTGGAAAAAATAAAGATCTTGATGTTATTGATGAATATAAATATTATTTTCCAATATGGTTATGAAAAATTGATCATCTAACAAAATTTGGTATATAAAATCTAATTCTAAAAATTACAAAATGTCTATGTTCCCATAGCTATATGCAAAAGTGATTTCTGAGTGGTTTTCAACAAATAAGTTATATTAGATGCTGGACTAGCCTTATACTTGGTCTTACTCTTACCAATAAAATCATATCCAAAATAAAACTCTAAAAGAATTGAGATAATACGATAAAGTATAAAGGTTACTGGATGTGGAGTCAGAAGACCTTGGTTTAAATACCAGCTCTGCCATTAATTTACTCTGCGCCATTTAACAAGGAATTCTTCTCTGGGCCCTGGTTTCCATTTTCATCTGTAACAAGAAAAGGTTGGACTAAATCAGGGATTCTTAACATGGAGTCTGTCAATTTTTATTTTCTTTAATAATATTTATTTTTCCCATTTACATACAAAGACAATTTTTAACATTCATTTTTTTGAAATTTTGAGTCCCAAATGCTCTCCTTCTTTCTTCCCCCTCCCCTCTCCCTGAGATAGTAAGCAATTTGATATAGGCTCTACATGTGTGATCATGCAAAACATAATTCCATATTAGTCATGCTGTGAAAGACATGGGCTACTAATTTTAAAACATTTTTTTAAATTTTATGTTAGGAAAATTGATTTCCCTTGTAATCCTGTGCATTTTATTTTTTACTTTATTCATTTAAACTCATGACTTAACCAGATTGCCAAAAGAGTCCATTACACATCCAGAAAACGTTAGAAACTCCTGGACCAAATAATCTCTGAAATCCCTTCTACCTATAAATACATGATCTAATAACCAAAGAGTTCTCCTCACTTAGCTCTTCCCCACCTCCAGAGCTAAGTTATTGTACTTTTCTTCTTGGTTAACTTCTGATTTTTTTTCTTTCTTTGCGTAATGTAGCTCCATTCTCAGAGAGTGAGCTGACCAAACTCTCTGCCTGTAGCCAGCCCACACAGCAGAAGCCAAAAAGCCTGCTTTTGGAAAAAAGCACAATGATATCTAATCAAAGGGTCTACTCCCTGATTCAGAACATCTTCAGGTATTCTAATTATTTCTAGTCCCTTTATCACATGAAAAACAGGAGCCTTTCAACTGGCTACTCAGCTAGAATTAAGAATATATTTAAAAGACATTACCTAAAAACAACACACCTTCTTTGCTGTTTCACTATATTTGAATGAGAGAAATAAGTTGTAGATTTCTGGATGAAAAGAGGTGTTGGGCCCTATCCTAGCTGCGGTCAACATGTGGCTCATACTCTGTTCTTCGCCTCTTTGTTTTGTTCTGCTTTTAGGATAAGGAGCATTGGGGATGGTTTTGACCTTGTGAGCTTCAAAAGAAGTATGTGATCAACAGAAGTATGGGAACTAGAGTTTATGCCAGGACTTGTGGAGGGCCAAGTATTAATGTGGTGGCAGCTGAGGTCTTGTAAAACACTCTGCTTGATCCAGCCCAGTAGTAAGAGACAAGGACTCATCTGTCAGCTATGCTACATTTAAAAGTGAACTTGAAGGCCTAAATGCTCTGAAGCAAATACTAGGTGGCACAATGGATAGAGCAGTGGGTTTAGAATCAGGAAGACTTATTTTCCTGAATTCAAATCTGGCCTCAAGACACTAGTTGTGTGACTCTGGACAAGTCACTTAACCCTGTTTGCCTCCTCAGTTCCTCATCTGTAAAATGAGCTGGAGAAGGAAATGGCAAACCACTCCAGTATCTTTGCCAAGAAAACCCAATGGGATCACAAAGAGTTGGATATGACTCAACAACAACAACTACTACTACTACTATTACTGCTGCTGCTACTTAAAGTGTGAACCCACTCTTCCTCAGGGCAAAGTGAAAAATGGAAGTATGCGACACTCCTCTCGCCTGACCCTAATCCTCTGGTCATTCACTGGCTGTGCTTCTGTTCTTGCTATATATTCATAGTAAATAACCTTTTGTAAAAGCTAATTGGTGTCAGTTGGCTAACTGGTGAAATTTGGGTACTAATCATTGGCAGTTAACAGTGGGGAGAACTCACCAGAAACAGGACAGCATCAAAGACACTTCTCAATACCTCAGAAGTATGATTAGAATGTTGAGGGGGGTAGATGTGGCCCTGCTCAGGGAGCCAGGTTATCTGAAAAAGTAGGAATTGGAATGAGGATCTTCAGAGTTTATATGGGCTACCCTAAGACAGCAGAATATTTTCTAGGGAATAATTCTTTATTACTAAGTTAATTGTTTCATGTTTCTGAATGTAGTTATTGGGAATTTCATAAAAGTTTTGTTTATTAAAGTTAGAGTTATAAAATTTATTCATATTTTATATTTATAAAAGTCAGATATTAAGAGATAACTGTTGACTCACACCACCAACACTTAACCATCTTCTTGTTAATCCCCCTGCTAAATCATCTGGACCAGAGACTCTGGAGTATTTAACCCTCTCACTTCTGAAACTCATCCTTTGGAGTCCAGAGATATTCTGATTAGTGAGTGTTTCCCCATATGACTGCCCACAATATTTAGCGAGAAGCCATGCTTCACTTTATACTCTGGCTATCTTCCCATTATCCTCTAGTGCAGCAGTTCTCCACCTGTGGGTCGTGACCCCTTTGGGGGTGGAACAGGGTAGCCTAAGACCATTGGAAAACATCTATTTCTGATGGTCTTAGGAACCGAGACACCACTCCTCTATCCATCTCCAGGTGAGTCCACCCACATGCAGATATGCCCACATATGAGTATTAAAGGGTCATGGCATTAGGAAGGTTGAGAACCACTACTCTAGTGGATATACCTCTCTCTTTATCCTTCTCCAGTTTTGGAACCATAGTTAAATCAATACTGTTATTAATCCTAGGAAGGGTTGGCAAGGGTGTTAGTCTATTCTATAGCTCTACTTGCTATCCTCTATGACTTTCCAAACAAAACATTTCTCCATAGTCACCACTCTCCTATGATGTGCTATCTCCTCCTATTCAAATGTAAGCAACTTGGAGGCAGGGATAGCCTTACCTTTTTACTCCTTCTGTTTAGCATAGTATTTGACATATAGTAAGAGCTTCATAAATGCTTTTTCATTTTTAACTTTGAGCACCTGCTGGGCCCATTGTGTTAGGGTAACATACTCCTCTCATCTCCTTTCCCCTTACATAACCACAGCCCTCCTTCAGGTGTCATCACTTCTCACCTGGACTATTTGTAATAGACTTCTAAGTGGTCTTTCTGCTTCAAGTGTCTTCCCATATCTAATCTATGCTTCACTCTGTTGCCAAGGCAAATTTTTTTTAAAGCTTGGGTCTGACTATGTCACCCCTTCCCCAGACTGCCCACTGGATTCTAGTGACTCCCTATTATCTCCAAGATCATATATCAACTCTCTCTTTGACCTTTAGAAGTCTTCATAACCTGACCTTTTCCTGCTTTTCCAAGAATCTTACACTCTATCTCCCTCTACAAACTGTGATCTAGCTACATTGGTCTTGTGGCTCCTTGTGATGTCATGGTCCTCTTCAAGAACAAGAAGGACAAACCACAACCTGGGAGTAGTCTGAGCTTCCTGAATGGAGACTCAGCCGCACAGTTGCAGTTGGACAACACAGGTTGTCCTCTCCTCCCCTCTTCCACCCTCCCCACCTCTTTTCTACCCTTATCTAAGGGTGTTCTTCCCAAAGGAAAGTAAATTTTGATGGCCAAAAGCTACCTAGTTACTTTGGAGTTTACAGGCTAGATTTCTTTCTCAAAAACCAAGCCTTAAACCCAATTCACTCTGGATCTCCTGGATTGGACAGCAATAGGTCCCTGCCCAAGCACTACTAAATTTTTTGGGGGGAGGTGGGGACCCTCATGGCTCTGAGTGAATGTAAATAGTAACTGCTTCTCTTTTGGCCAGCAACCCTGAGGGTCTTTCCCTTCCAGTTTTTTTTTTTATTAAAGGCGCCATCCCTTTATTTACTTCTTAAAGAGGCCTATTCATTGATCATAAACAATCAGATTTTTCTCACTAAGGTGTTATGTAATATTATTAGATTGAGAATGTAACTAATATAAAAAAATAACTTTTTTGAAGTCAGTTTTTTGGTCACAACCTATCCAAATGTTATTACTTAGCACCATTACTTAGGAATCTTTTTAAAATCATTCTTAAAAGACTTTATACAGTCTGCTGAAATTCATTCTAAGGGGTTTGTCTCTGCAAAACAAAGTCTAAGAAACCTTATTTTTTCTCAAAATGGGAATTAGTGATAGTTTTTAAGCATAAGATTTATTTTACAAAAATTTTGTTTTTTTAATTTTGACAATTATTTTAACTTCATGGATTGATAGTCATTCAATGGGTGATGGAGAAGTATATGTTAGCTGTGAGCAGCCTGCAGCATATTACCAGAAAAGAGCTATTAATGTTTTAAAACATGTCAAGGAAATGTATGACCAGAAAAAAAAAAAAGAATGGGCCGGTTAGGTAACAAAAGCCTATAGGCAACCTTCATGTTCTATTAGTATCCACCCAAAATGAAGAGATAAAGAAGAATGACTCAAGATGATCAGAACCTCTGTGGAAGTTTTATGAGAGCATATGGACAAGAATTAGTAGCACAGAATGGACAGACATAGAATGGTTGTGATCTGTACTTTTTGATGCAGTGCCCCCTTAGTGAGGTCACAGATCCATGAAAGCATCAAATTTAGTCTAAGTAAGAGTAGAGAGTATGAATAAGAGAAGAGATAAACTAACTGCAAAGAGACCACGTTGGAGGTTCCTGTAGTATCTACACATAAAGTACTAAGTGCCTGAACAAAAATGGTTATTAGATAGACTCAGGTCAAATTAAAAACTATATAACTAAGCCATTTGAAAATTAAATTATTTGTGTTAGAAACATGAATGTTTTTGAATATATTTCTAAACCTAGAAAACAAAACTCCTTACTCTCTTAGTCTTCATATAGTGCATCTGCCGGTAATCTGCCCAGATTGTCAATATATTGTTACTTAATAAACATAAAGAAATATTCTGGAAACATGTTAATATTTAGTGAAATACATGTAATTAAACACAAATAGAAAATATTGAATCAATTGAGAATGTTTAAATAGGAATTTATCTTTGGGTATTTCATATTCTGGAAAACTATGAGAAAATACAATGGTGGCAATTCTTGGAATTAGAAAAATACCAAGGTCATTGAAGATTAGAATAAATGAGTCTACTAAATGTGTGAATTTTCTTGCTGACTCTGCTTGATATTAGTCCAAAAATGAGATGGCTATCTGAGCATTTGAATATATTTAAAGGAGATAAATGAAAATTTTAACAGAGAACATTCTCATTTGACAAGCCTAAAAGAAATGAGAGAACTGGGAGTAGTAATTCTTTAAAATTACTACTGCAGCTGGATTTCATCAAATGTCACTTCAGACAAATTCCAAAATATATACTAAAAGTATACCTGCTAGGTGGCAAAGGTTCTTGACATTTCTTTTTGAGCATATTTTTCCAATTCTTAGCTACTACAAAAAGAGGTGTTATAAATATTTTTTGTATAAATAGGTCCTTTCCCCGTTTGTAAAAAATATCTTTGGTATACAGACCTAGTGGTGATGGGGATGGGATCTGGACCCCAAAAAAGAAAAGCCCTTGGACTTTCCCATGAGGCCCAAGTCCCTGTCATTAGCCTGAGGCAATCAGGCTTAATTGACCCACTTGCATTGGCAAATACTCAAATTCCCTAAGTATGGCCAATATGGCAGACATTTAATAAGCTTTGTTTTTCTTTGGCTGAAAGAAGGCTTGGGTTGAATTCATTTGGGCAAGACCCTTGTGTCGCTATTTTGGGGTTCCAGCACCCCTAAAAACTCAACATATGGTTCCCTGCACTGTAACTGATTTTAAGCTTTCTGATGGATCATAATCCATCAATAATAATAGTCTGTAATCCACCATCTGAGAGACATGCCACAAACTACTCAGAGAGAATGTGATATAGGTGGGAGGTCTGTATCTGGGAAAATCTGAAAGGACAATTTTAGCCTCAGTCTAAGATGGGATCCTCCTGGCTCAGTTTCCCCATTGTGTTCCTTTGAATAGGAATGTTATTCACCTGGCTATTCCTGAGTCTGGCTATGAGGTGGAATTGATGATTGCACGATTAGAAAATTGTGAATTTTTTCTAAGGATGTTTTATACTGTACAAATCTTGTCCTTGCTTTATCCTTTTATAACAAATTTCTATAATCAGAGCAAGTGGTCAGTAAAAGATATAAGCACAATGCAAATGTGTGAGATCTTGCTGATTTGACCTGAATGTTTAGTCATTCCATACCATAAACAACTGAAATTGAGTCAAAAACATCTTCAATTTGGTTTGGGGAAGAGAATTTCAGTGCAATTTTCTTTGAGTGAGGTGACCTATTTGACCTAATCATTACTTAAGTAACCTCTCTAGTCTTTTGTTATAATTCGAGTAAAAGTTAGTCCCTGGCCAAGGGTGGAAAACTTCTACCTGAAAAAGTATTACTTAAACTTTTGAGAAAGTAACAAGATCAGATAATCCTGCAGGTCAAATGTAAATGATTTTTATGGGATTCTTACACTTTTACTTCTCCCAGTTTTGGATCCTATAGACTTGCTTGTCAGATTTGTGTCTTGCAGACTACAGTTGGTAGCAAACAGTAGCTACCAGTCAATGTCCCCCCCATCATCCTCTGGATGATGCTTGTGCTAGGTTCTAGTCAACTTCCTCTTTGGAACCCCTTCAAGGCAAGGATAGCTCTATGCCCCTTGCCAGCAGGAAGCTGTTTCAAAAGTTGAGACCTTCACCATTACCCCCAAAAGAATTTGGGTCCCATTTGTTTGAGAGGGGATGATGGGGATGAGATATGAACCCCTAAAAGGAAAAGACCATGTCTTTGGGATCTGGGCCCCAAAAAGGAAAAGCCTCTGGGCTTTCCCACAAGGTCCAGGTCCCTAGTGTTTATCTCAACAGTGGCATTTTACTGGATAAAAGGATATGCATAGTTTGATAGTCCTTTGGATGTAACTGATGCAGAATCGTTGGATCAGTACACAACTCTGCCAAAAGTGCATTAGTGTCCCAGTTTTCCCACACTCCCTCCAGCCTTTGTCATTTTTCTTTTCCGCCATATTAGTCAGTCTGACAGGTGTGAAGTGGTACCTCAGAGCTGTTTCAATTTGCATTTCTCTAACCAATAATTATTTAGAGCATTTTTTCATATAAATATAGATGCCTTTAATTTCTTCGTCTGAAAACTGCCTATTCATATCCTTTGACAATTTATCAGTTGAAGAATGACTTGTATTCTTAAAATTTTTGTTCATTTTTCTATGTTTGAGAAATGAAACCTTTATTAGAGATATTTGCTGTGAATTTCCCCCCCTCCAGTTTTTGGTTTTCCTTCTAAATTTGATTTCATTGATTGTGCAAACCTTTTTAAATTTAATATAATAAAAATGACCTATTTTACATTTCACAATGCTATCTCTTGTTTGATGCTAAATTCTTCCCTTCTCCATAGATCTAACAGGTAAACTATTCTATGCTCTCCTAATTTGCTTATGGTATCATCCTTTATGACTAAATTATGTACCCATTTTGACTTTTTCTAGGTATACAGTGTGAGATGCTAATCTATACCTAGTTTCTGCCTACTGTTATCCAGTTTTCCCAGCAGTTTTTGTCAAATGGTGAGCTCTTGTCCCAGAAGCTTATATCTTCTGGGTTTATCAAACATTAAATTACTGTGATCATTTGCTACAATGTATTGTATGCCTAATTTCATTGATTTATCGCTCTATTTCTTATCCAGAACCAGACAGTTTGATAATTACTACTTTATAATACCATTTGATATCTGGCATGGCTAGGCCACCTTCCTTCACACTTTTGTCACCAATTCTTTTGATAGTCTTGACCTTTTTTGTTCCAGATGAATTTTATTATTTTTTCTAGCTCTGTTTTTCAATAGTTTGATATGGCACTGAACAATTAGCTTAATTTAGGTAGAATTGTCATTTTTATTATATTGGCATGGCCTACCCGTGAGAAATTAATATTTTTCCAATTGTTTAGATCTGTTTAACTATCTCTTAACTATCTCTGTTTTGCCTGACACTAGGGGTCATGTGTTTTAATTGACTGCTTTTTTGCTTTTTTTAAATCTTTATTTTTTAAATTGTTATTTCCTTAAAAAAAAAATTACTATCCCTTCCTACTGATGACCCCTTTCCTAAAATAAATCTATCTTGTGTAACACTCCCTCCCCCCCTCTCTCTGGCTACTTCTCCAACTCAAATTGATCCCCCAGATGGTAGATGTCTACTTCTCTCCTCATCATTCTAAGGGTAACCCTGAGGGGCTAAGGTTTATAGTACTGTTGCTGATAAACCCCCACTGATGTGCTTCCTATTGACCACAAATGTCAAACGGAGGACTTTATTCTATAGGCAATAGGTAATCACTGAAATTTACTCACTAGGGGAGTGACATAGTCATACCTGTGTTTTAGGAATATCACTCTGTCAGTTGCATGGAGGATGAATTGGAGAAGGGAAAGACTTGGGTCAGGGAGAACAATTAGGAAGCTGTCATACTAGTTCAAGAGAGAAAAGATGAAGGCCTGAACTAGGGTGATGGCTGTGTGAGCAGAGAGGAAGGGAAAAATGCAAGAGATGTAGGAGTGGCAGAAAAGACTTAGAAACTGATGTGCTATTATTTGGGATGAGGGAGAATATGGAGTTGAGGATTATTCCAAGTCTCCAAATCTGGGTGACAAAGAATGGTAATACCTTGACAAAAATAAGGAACTTCAAAAAAGTAATGGGTGCTAGGGAAAAGATAATGAAATGAGTTCTGTTTTGGACATTTTGAGTTTGAAATGCCTAATAAGCAGTTGATGATATGCTGCTAGAGCTTGGTAGAAGACTTGTGCTGCATATACAGACCTGGGTCTGTGTAATGATGATAATTGTTCCATGGGAGCTGAAGTGTTCATTAAAAAAACCTGTAGAGAGAAGAGAAAGGTGCATAAGACAGAACCATGGTTAGGGAATGGAATATACATAAAATTTAATGAGGTCTATTTTGGATGTATTGAGTTTGACATGCTTACAGCATTTGCATATCTAGTACTTAAAATCTTCATGCACTTTACAAATATTACCTCATTTTCTCTTCACAACAAGCATGGTAAATAGGTGCTATTATTGTTTCCATTATACAGATGAGGAAACTGAAGCAGACAGAGGTTAAGTGATTTTTCCAAGGTCACACAGTAAGTATCTGAGGCCAGATTTCAAATGTGGTCTTCTTGAATCCACTCTATTCACTATGCCTCAACATTCAGAAAAGAGGACGAAGTGGATTTTATGAGAATTGCTCTTCAATTTCTATAACATTTGTGAGTTCTTTGAGCTAGAAGGTTCTTGATCTGGCCCAACTCTGTTATTTTACAGAAAAGGAAAGTCACTTGTTTAAAATCAGAAGAGAAATGACAAACCTATGGTTATGAATATATATGGCATGTAAATATATATCATGTATATATATATATATATATATATATATATATATGATCTGCATGTTTAAGTTCATGTCATGAATTATATTTTCATAGATTCAAATCTGGAAAAATCTTAGAAATTACTTAATTCAACCCCCTCAGTGTTTTTGGATAAGGAGATTAAAACCCAGGTAACTTAACATGGTCTACCAGTTTAGATGCATAGCTAAATATTTTTTTAAACCTATATTTCACAGAATTTCTCACAATTTGCAATATAAGTCACTCAAAGTCAAAGTAAACTAGTTTGTTTTGCTTTTTAAAATTGAGTATAAAGTAAAGACATTTGCTGACAGGACTATCTGGACTATATATTTTAATACAAAAAACAACACAATAAAAGCTTCTACTTTGTTGCTATTGTTATTGTTAGTAACACTTTATGTGGCAGGGTACTTAGAATTATTTACTAATTGATCTCTGCTGACATCTCTTATAATTAAGTGACTTGGTTAAAGTCAAGGCTAAAATAAACCCAGGAACCAAAATCTTCTATACCTAGCCACATGATCAGGGATATTATTGATATTATTGGACAGATAATATTTTTAAAGCACTTAGCACAATGCCTGGCACAAAGTAGGTGCTTAATAAATGTAATTCCACCTCATTCTGTTCCATTCCATTCCTGGTCACTGAAATGACATGGCAACTGAATGGTTGCCTAGAAAAAATGAACAACAACACCACAACTATTCCCACCTCCACTGAAATCAGTTTAAAACTTAGCACTATGAGACATCACACTTGAGATCCAGGGGAAGTGATTTACCTATGACAAGGGCATTAAATACAAGAACAAAGGTGAGACATGAACCAGATGCTCTGGTTCTTAATCCAATATTCTTTGTCCTCCACCACACTGCCTCTCATTTATTTATTTAAATATAAAATTATATTTATTTGTTTAAATATTATTTAAATATAAAATAATAGATTATTTTAAATTCAACAATTGATGTTTACAGATCTCGGCTTTCGAGAAAGGCATAGATTCTGTCCAGAAAGGAGGCAAGATGAGGAGGTAGATGTCATCCTTTGGTTCTGGCTGGAAGGATAGCACTCTTTGTCTGAAAAAGTATCCTTTGAGTTGGAGATCATTTCCATATCTGACAGAGGAAGATGATAGTTGTAATTCAGTCCTAAGTGATAGCCATCCTGAATGGATATCTCCAGAACCTTCATACGAAAAGAAAAAGAGAGGTTTCCAACCTAATCTTCAAATGCCTTTTCTATTAGTCCTCTTCAGGAAGGACAACTGAGTATCTTCCCTTTTTAGGATTGATGGAGCAGACAGTTGGTTACTAGAAAAATGAAGGCTGAAAAGAGACTTAGCATCAAATTTAGAGAAAGAAGGGACCTTAGAGATCATCTAGACCATCTCCTTCAATGAATTTCCACAGATGAGGAAAGGGAAGACTAGGGAAATTGAGATTTGCCTCCTACAAGGTTACACAGGTCACAACCATTTGAGCCTACATCAGAATTGAACCCCTTGCCTCTTTCCTCCAAATCATGCTTTGCTGTTGTTTAGTCCTTTTCAGTCACATACAACTCTTCGTGACCCCTTTTGGGTATTTTGTTGTTGTTGTTTTTGGCAAAAACACTAGAGTGATTTGCCACTTCCTTCTATAACTCATTTTACAGATAAGGAAACTGAGGCAAACAGGGTTAAATAGCTTGCCCAGGGTGAAACAGCTAGTAAGTGTCTGAGGTCTGATTTGAACTCCCAAGTCCAACACACTATTCATTGACCAGCTACCTCTCCTTAAATATAAACATATATAAATATATTTATTCAACAAATCCTAACATATTCTAATAGGGGACACCTCATAAAAGCTTGAAAGGTAATTAGTATAGCATCACTAATTTATATAGAATTGTAAATTTACAGAACCTATTGCCCAAGAGGTGGTTCACAATGAAAAATATAACTGACCACTATTTAATTTGACAGTAAGGTTTCTGAAGGGGATAGGGATTTGGGGGGTAGGGATGGTACTTTTCTAACTAGTCCATAGAAGAGAAAATTTAATTCTTTTCTAAAGTCTAAATAGAGAAGTTTAAGCAGGAAGCTATCAGAAATGAACAGAGTATTATTTTTACCTCAGTATGACAACACATAAAGCTCCTGTGAAAAAAATCTCTGGGATTCTAATCACTTGCAAATTGTTCTATCACGGGCTACTAGACCAGTATGGCAGTTCTGATAATCATGTTATTAATAGCTAATTTTTATATTTATATAGATATATTTATATTACAATATTCATATATTGCTTTATGACACACACGGAGCACTTTATATAGCAGAATCTCGCAGGCTCATAGATTACAGATCTGGAAGAACCCTTTAGAGGTCACATAGTCCAACGCCTTTATTTTACAGACGAGGAAACTGAGGCCAAAAGAAATCGAGTATCCTGCCCATGTTCCACAAATCAAGCGGGTGTCAGAAGGCGGGATTCGGACCCAGCCTTCTGGGCTACAGTTCGGCGCGCTCCATTCCGCGGCCTCGCTCGCTCAGTGCGTGGGGAAGACTGGGCCCTGAGCTGGGGGAGGAGGGAATTCTAGTTCAGGGTCAGACCGCAGGACAGAGCCCAACTGAGCATTCCGACAAGCACCTCCCGCGGGGCTCCGTCTTCCAAGGGAAGGCCAAGCCACGGGTCTGCACGTGCGCGGTTTTTTGTCGGGGGGGGGGTGAGGAGGGGCGGGGTGAGGGAAAAGGGGAGGGAATCCTGGAGCTGGGGGGGTTATGTCGAGAGTATTCCGGCTGCTTTACGTTTGCCCCCGCGGCGGCCGCCTCCGCTACCTTCTTGAACTCCCCGCCCCTCCCCGGAAATGACGTAGAGCCCGTCCGGAACCTCCTGGCCCGGCAGCTGCAGCGTCACCTGCACAGCCGGTGCGAGGCGGGGCGGGCGGAGTAAGGGATCCGGCAGCCAACGAACCGGGCACCGCGCGAAAGGCAGCGACACCGGCCGGGGGGGGGGAGGGGGGCCCAGTGGCCGAGGGCGAGGGGGCCGACGGCGGCGGCAGCAAGGAGCCGAAGAGGCGGCGGAGGAGGGGAAGAAGGAGGAGGAGCCCCGAGCGGGGGTGGGGGTCGGGGAGGGTTGGGGG
>CM053585.1:80630182-80714815 GCA_028646515.1 Pseudochirops corinnae
ATCTCTTTTTGAGATGGACTCTCTTCTGTAGCTCACTTCTTATAATTTGGAGGAACAGACCTGAGATGCAATCACTATTTCTTCTTCATTCTCTTTTAACAGGACTATGCCCACAGAGAAAGTCACTATGAAACAGAATGGCATTTTGTGTGTGTGTGTGTGTGTGTGTGTGTGTATGAGAGAGAGAGAGAAAGAGAGAAAGAGAGAGAAAGCACTTGTAGACTGTTCTTTACTGTGGGGTTCAAACTATCTTCCTTTCACTCATGATGAAAAACACTGTCTCCAGAGAAAGAACTGATAAGAGTCTAAATGCAGACTGAAGCATATTATTTTTCACTGTCTTTATTTTTGGAGGGTTCAACCTTTCTTCACAGAATGAATAATGTGGAAATATGTTTTAGATGATTGCTCACGAATAACCTAAATCAGATTGCTTACTATCTTGGGGTAAGGGAGAAGAGAGGGAAAGAGATAATTTGGAACTCAAAATTTTAAAAAATGTAGGGAACTGTTTTTATAAGTAATTGGGGGGAAAAGAAAATATTCTTAAAAAGAACAAAAAAAATCCTTCTTCCCAATTAAAGGAGTAACAAGTCCCTCTCTCCAAACAGGTACCTCCTTTTCTTTCTCTTGAAAAAATTAGAAAGGAATGAGGTCTTGAACACCAGAAATCTCTTCTAGGAAGCCTCATGAACAAATTTCATTTGTTAGTCCTGCCACCATAATCTTACACAGTCACATACAAGTATCCCTAAGACACTGCATGATTCAACAGTACAAATGAGAAAAGCTTAGCTTTTGACTGCTAATTTTTCTCTTTCCTTTGCTCCCTCTTTCTCTCCTCTTCCTTTTCCCTCATAGGGACAGTGAATGAAGCCTTAGACAAATTAACAGACATGCCCTTTCCAGAAGCAAGTGTATTGTTGATTTGTTTTCAGTTTCCCAGAACCAGATTTAGAAGTAGAGGAGCAAGGGAAAGGGTAATATTATGGGGAAGTATGGGTGCTGTGGGATGATGTGTGTGATGGGACTGCCCTGGATATGGAGAGCTCTCAGTAATCAGAGACTCGTGTGTGTGTGTGTGTGTGTGTGTGTGTGTGTGTGTGTAAAACCCTCCATTCCCCGCCCTGAGTACATAGTGTTCACCTAGAAGTGTGATGTATGTATACATTCATTAGGAGTCTGCACCATTGCAGTAGGGAACATGACATATTCAATAGGTTAATATTATATCAGACCCCATTAAGAGGCCCAGATAAGTCTGGGAAGATGAACTGTATCCCCAATACTTGTTTTCAAGGTCAATTTAGGTGAAAATATAACCACCATAAAATAAACTTTGAAATGGATGAATGAAGAGTATAAGGTGTCAGCATTGTTTTCCCCAGAAAATTAAGGATGTCTCTGAAAACAACTCGCCGTAGTAGAGAAAATACAAGACCGTAAGGGCCATGAGGGCAGGGATGATTTCTTAATTAAATTTTGTACCCTTCCTAGTGCTATTTCCCGTGCTGTATACATGTTTGTTGAATTGAACTATTAGACCACTGAGCAGGGAAAACTGAGCTAAAGGCTGACAGCACTCCAGCTTTAGCAGATTCAGTGGCTCCCCAGTCCGGCCAAAGCTATGGAATGAAGGATGCCTTACTTAGTGGAGAAAATCTCTGTTGGCTTTCTGGAAGAAGTTCCCTTTCCCTTTAAAGGACACTTCAGTGTTCTTTTTTCCTCCCAACCTCTCCCCATCCTCCATTTTCTCTCAGATTACTTCTTGATCCATAGGATATGGGGCAAAAAATTAGGGCAACTGAAAAATTAAGGGAAATTCGTAAATTCTATTTTGTCTTCTGAAAAAATGAACACACCAAAGCAAGGACATAAGGATGAACAAACACCCTAAGGCTGAGTGATAAGTCTCTTCTTTTTCCATCTCGAGGGAGAAGCACGGTTTTCTCTTTGAACGAGCCATTGCTCATTAGAAGCCTATCCTGGCCAGTTTCCTCTGATAAAATAGTATTTGCTGATGGATGCCATTCAAAGGTTTGGAGTGAAATGAACCTGTGATATGTTGCCCAAGGTTTGGAAGTAATGCTGTATAGATACCAAATGATTTGAGCCTTACCTACACCAAAGTTTCAACGTGACTGGTTAAGGAGACAAGCTGCAGATTCCTCCAGATCTTTTCATGGAAGCTTCTCAGATCTCATCTGCAGAGAAACGAGTTCAAGGCAGTAATTAGGAAGAAACACCAAAGTTATCAAAAACTCAGGTTCTAAACACTAACTTCTCTTAGAAGGATTTATCCTAGTCCCTCATTAGCCTACTCTTCAAACAACTCAGTGAAACTTGTGCCTAAAGCTGAGACCTTACCTTGATCCCTTTTTCTAACACTAGGATAAAGGGATGAGATGCAGGATAGGTGCAAAGGAAAGAACAGTGGCTTTGGAATCAGATAAACTGTGCCCAGATCTCACTTCTGATGCTTATTCCAAAGTAATCTCAGACAAATCATTTTACCTTGTTCTTTCATCTATAAAAATGAGGGGTTTGGATCAGGTGGCCACTGAAATTCCTTTTAGATCTAGATCAGTTTTTAACCATTTTTAGGTCATGGATCCCTCTACTGAGAAAGTCCATGGGTCCCTTTTCACCATGTTTTTAAGTGCATAAAATTAAGAGTATTATAAAGGAAACAAATTACATTGTCAATTTTTAAAAGTTCATGGATCCTAGGTTAAGAACCTCTGCTAGACTCTTAGAGTGTAGCTTAACACCAAATTACCTAGGGGTAGAAGAGTAGTCCACATGAATATCTTCCCCATTAAGTCCTTCAAGGAAAAGGCGGTTCTCACCAGAAACTCCACAGGTTTCCAAACAGGATGCAAACTCCTTCCTTCCCAACTGAGCCACTGGGAATCCTTTTACGCAGTCAGCTAACATTTCCTCATTTTGTAAAACCGTCTGCCTTCTTTGACATGAGTGAAGAAGTCTTTGTAGTTCATGTTTGTTTTTTCCTAGGGGAATCATCAAAGTACATTTCTCTAAACAGCAAAAGAACATGTCTCTGGAAGTGCTCTTTCTAGAGGAAGAGCAAGGAAAGGCCAGAGAATGTTAAGGAAGAGGGATTTTAAAGTTCTTGAGGAAACTATGCATGGCCTATGGGGACCCATGAGGAAAGGCCACACAAATGTCATAGGAAATGCTGCTCTCCCTCACTAAATAACTACAAATGTGATCCTCACAAGCAATGCCATTTTAAAAAGTTAAATCATGGAGATAATGTCCTATTTATTCTGTTCTGATGGCATACTCCAGTTTACTTTCCCCCTTGCTCAGGTATGTCCTGTACCAGGACAACAGAAAACTTCTATCTTAATGTTGGGGCAAAAGTGTATTATATCTGTCAAAGCCAAATAATGATCCTTTAAACACTGAGTAGTGTTAAGGTATAAAAACAAATGCTATATGCTAAGATCATGCTGTGTCTGTGGAACTTTTAACACTGAATAAACTATTAGGTGTTTTTTTAAAAGCAAGTTTACCAATTCTTGATTACCTAGGGACATCACTGAACTGAGTTCCTTCTCTCCCCCTCCCCACCTCACCCCCACCCTCAGCCTGTGTGTAGGTCCTTTTAATTCTCAGTATCACTGCTTACAAGAGAAAGGGACCCTTTCAATTCATCAATTCTTTTTTTGGGAAAAGGATGCAGAAATCAAGAATCAAAACGGCTCTCTAGTCAAGCAGTTAGGTATAGTGGCAAGCAATGGAGTCCAAGGTCTTTGGGTTCTAATCTCAGCTCCATTGACTATCCATGTGACAATGGACAAATCAATCACTTATCTTCAATGGATCTTTTTCCCCTCTGTAAAGTGAATAAGTTGGACTAGGATTTTAAGCTCCTTTTCAGGCCCAGGGTGGTGATTTATGGATTCTCTTCCATGTACCTGGTTAGGGTGAGTTGACATTGACAAATCACATTCCACATTAAATACACATTTCTTTCACTGAATTATTTTCAGTGATTCTTCTGACATGACCTCTTAACATTTACTTTAAATAATGGGCCAGACTTCTACTTAAAGGTCCTTCCCTCCAATGGCACAGAGATGAACCTGGGTTTTTGAAGGTACGGGGACGAACTTAGGCAGGAACTACCGAACTGAAAAGGGTTTGCATACAGAGCCCAGTGACAGACTAAATGTCCTATTTAAGGACTAAACCTAGTTAAGTTTGGATAAGCTTAGCCACAGGTAACAGTTTCTTTTAGCCACAGGAACTCATGAAAAGACATGTACTAAGGGGATACAATTAGCACTGGTGGGAGGATTCCCAGTTTTGATAAGTACAGCTCTTTAAAAATATTAAAATACTGAGCAGAATGGGTAAGGGGCACTTCCTCTATGTAGGTAACTAAGGCCTTTCTGCAGAAGTAAGCTAATTGGCCTAATTGGGAACAGTAGGGATAAAATTGCAAAGATGACTTATGGAGCTGAGGAGGAATAATATACCAGTCCTTTAGTTTCAGATCTCAGTATTGATGACACTAAACTGTCTTCACGAATAGTTTATTCAAAAATCTTCACAGTACTGTAAATCATTCTTATATTCACTGAAAGATACAGCCCTACTATCAGAGAAAAACAACTTATCAATATACTCTGGATATTTATGCGGGCAAAGCAGATCAAACATTTCTAACATTTGCAAGTTCATCTCACAGTTCAACTTCAGTCAATTAAGTGCCAAATCTTTGGACATTTTGTTACATCATAGCTTGTATCACCTTTATTTTTCTCTTTGCTTTCATCAAGACAATTTGAAAGCAGGAATATTATACCTCCTTCTCCCTATCTACCCCCCCCCCCAAAAAAAAACCCCCATAAACTTAGTCTCACTGTAATAGCCTCATTGGTCTTTTTGGCTTTGAAATGTCCTGTTTAATTTAAATCAGTGACGGAGGAAAACAACAAAAAACCCCAAACAAAAAACTATTCACTGAGTTAGTTTTAAAAGCATTTAATGACATAGCATATATTTAACAGATAGGGTAAAAGCTGAGAGGTACAGGTCAAACAGCTGAGTGCCAGGCCCAAGACCACTCTGGCCTGAGGCAGGCCCAGTCTCCAAAAGTTCATTCCTATTTAAATGTCATTTTGATTGTGCAGTAAGATGAAATTTTTTCATTACAATAGTTACAGTGACAGAGAAATGCACACTATGTATCAAATAGCAAGGTAATGTAGCAAAATTATAACACAGTGCGGCAGCTCACAAGCAAGTAACCAGTTCAGTAACATGACTTTGTCCAGTAAATGCTTCAGTTTCACTTTTACACTTATCAATGATTTAAAGGGTTTATTATACATCTAATTTTATTATACTTTGTACTAGAATTATCTCAAACATACAATATAATGTATTTCAGCAAAAAAAAATTGAAATTACAGATTATTTAAAACAGTTATCATCAGTTTGCTATTCCTTCTTGTACACCGACATTCTTAACTGTCACATTGAATGCAGAAAAGCCACATGTGGGTGTTAGTAAGTGATGCCAGGGTACAGGTGGTTTGGTCTGCAAAGTTAATGTAGAGTTGTACTCTTGTTACAGCTGATATAATAATACACACTATCCGTTTCATAAAGGTTAGAGCCATCGTAAGGGAGTTTCTAATAGTCAAGACTCAAGATAACCACCATTAAGTAAATGGAAGTGAATGTGTCAGAAAATCGGTATGTCTGTCTCTGGTGTGCACAGGAAATTCTGTTTTGAAAGCACCGCTGCCTTGCATACCAATAGCACTAGAGGGGGGGTTATTTCCAAGACAGCCTCACAAAATTGAGGAACAGTTTAAATATTAAGATCTAATCTATATTAACTTCATTAAAAAAAAATCATGGTCTTTCCTCTCATAAAAGAAAGCTGCCCAATGTGCCTCATTACTTTTATAACCTGAAAGGAATTTTGTTTTGTTTTTTTTTTTCAGAAATTCTCTATAAATAAAAAAAAAAATCAATCACATTGAGGAACATTAGGCACAGAGAGTAATGTATTGGTTCTGAGCTTGCATGCTGGAATTTCACTGAAAAGGTAAGAGAAGTACAGGATGTAGAGGTGGGAGTTCATTTCTTTTTTCCAAAAAGGCTAAACCGTTTCTCTTTGTCTTTCTCTTTATCTTTTTCTCGCTTGCCAGGACTAGATTCGCTGGTGATTGTAACACTGGCTGGCAAGGTCTGGGCGCGGCTGGATGCTGGAGTGCTCTGGGTGCTTGTGGATATTTCACCCTTGTCAGAGGAGATGGCGGAAGTGATGGCCTGGATCCACGAATTCATTTCCTCCTGGACAAAGAGGATGTCACAAGAAAGGTGTCTGAATAAGGGACTTAGTGACATGGGGTGACTTTTAATGCTATGCTTTAAAAAAGAGATTCTGCCTCAAGGACTTTAGACTCCTCTTTCCTCTAAGTGGAGGGGAAGGGAAGAAGAGTGGAATATTCATAGTAATCAAGGAATAACTCAAACTCCATTTAAGCTGAATTCTGGGTAAAGAGGCCAAAGATATAATACTGGTCAAATGAAGGCTAGAAAGAAAATTCTTACTGTTTGGGCTCTTGTTGGAAAGTTTTTGTATTCTGCTCCTCCCCCCATTCCTCCAAAAAAAAAATTGAAAAAGAAAAGGAGAGAGTACATTTGCATGTTCATTTCTACTGCTCTAACAAGGGAGGAAGGGAGGGAAAGAAAGAAAGAAAGAAAAAAGAAAGAAAGAAAGGAAGGAAGGAAGGAAAGAAGGAAGGGAGGGAGGGAAGGAGGGAAGGATGGAAGGAGGAAGAAAAAAAGAGAGAAAGAAAGAAAGAAAAGATAGATTTCTACTTCATTATACTGTTTTCTTGTCATTTGGCTCCTGCAAGGCTCTCTGCTGAGAGCAGGCTCCATTTCCTTTAACTTCTCCTACAGTTATAGGGAACTAAAATAATTTAACATTACATATGAAGAAGAATAAAATTAAAGGAAATCTGTTTCCAATCTCTTATCTGGATTGTGACTAGTCATTTCAGAATGGCTTACAACCAACTGTTTTCTTGCAAACGCCTCTTTCAAATGAATAAATCATAGGAACTTACATCATCTTTGGCTTGGAAGAGGTACTCATTGCCATCATTTAGTCTACAGAAAAGAGAAAGCTAGGAGTTAGATTTTTAAAGTTTAAATATACACATCAATCTATATGTAAAAGTACAATGACTTATAGGCATATAGTTCTCTAAAGGAGTTCAACTAGTGATATAAACCCCTGCAGGAAGGGAATGAAAGCCCATAAGGGTTCTATTCCATGTGCTGTGTTTCATAGTACTCAGTGCCCTTCTTGGACATCTTAGAAGTCATAGAATTTAGCTAAGGTAATATCCAACCATCTTTAAGTCTGCTATAGGCTAGCTTGCTGTCTACCACAAAAATCTATTTGGATGCTCATGTAATGACTGAGGTAAAAAAAAAAAATTATTTTAAAAAAATAAGTATTTTTTGTAGCTGTATCTACAAAATTTTGTAGCTGTATTTTATTCCTTAGTTTATAACTCCTATTTTAAAAACTAGGAAGCTAGGTGGTGCAGTGGATAGAACCCCAGACCTGGAGTCAACAAGACTTATCTTCCCGAGTTCAAATCTGGTGTCATACACTTACTAGTTGTGTGACCCTGAGTAAGTCACTTAACCCTGTTCCCCTCAATTTCCTCATCTATAAAATGAGCTAGAGAAGGAAAGGGTAAACCATTCCTGTATCTCTGCCAAAAAAAAAAAAATCAAATGGGATCATGAAGAATCAGAAAAACAACTGGAAAATGACTGCACAAGAATTTTAAAACTCACTGACAATTAGTTATACTTAGGAGCCTCTGACCCTTTCCCTCAGTCTAACAGACAATCATCTGAACCACTAAATCATCTGCACAGCAACAGCTGGATCATTTTTTTATTGCAAGTTTCAGAATGAAATTCCAGTGAAATCATCCAAGAGTAACTAGGCCTAAGAGCCCAAATCTTTATCCCAAACTCTGTAACATTAGGGCAATGACAATTAGACTCTAGTTAGAAAAGGCATTTTCAAATCTGAATGACTATTCAAACAAAACAAGTGCCTTTTGAGTACCTATTATGAGTTAAATGCTTTAAAAGGAATATTAACCAATCAAAAATCTTTGAAAGGGATTTGTATCTCTAGCACTTAGTGCAGTGCCTGGCTGGTGGGTCTGACTGAGGAGTTCTAATTTAGGGAGTCTTCCTTTACATTAAAGCTAAAATGGATCTCTCTCGGACTGCTATCTCACAGATTCTGATTCTCAAAGAGTTACGCCAAACAATGTAAGCTATTGCTGTCCCACTGAAGGGCGCTGTTTGGTTGTTCTGAGGGAAAGGGAGATTTTAGATCTTTTTTGGCATCTTGTTTTAGATCTCAGCCAACAATGAGTTGGAGAATGAACTTCCTATGGGGCTACATAGGAGTCCTATCTATCTGTGACACGACAACCCTTCACACTGCAAGGGTAGTTAGATGAACACCCTCCATCCCTGCCTACCTCTTCCCATCCCCAACCATGAGTGGGTGTAGAGTCAGGGATGAGACTATAAGAGTTCACCAAGGCTAGGTCCATGTGTGGATTTTTATTTTAGTGGGGGGGAGAGGGAGGGGAGAGGGGACAGGGAAGGAAGATCCTAATATTCTTCTCAAATGACCAATTTCTGTCCCCTTTAGACTTATTTCATTGGACCAAGGAGCTTCTGAGTAAAGATATTCCCTCTACTAATGCAGATCTGCACACCTATTCCTAAGACTTATAGCCTCACAAAGTTGCCTGCGGCACTTGTATATTGTGGCATTTGGATAGAGAGGAGGGGCATGGTAAGGATCTGAGATTGAATCTGTGCGGGAACCCCTTGGTGTGAAAATTCCCTGCAATTTATTCATAATTTACAGTCTCAGAGTGGCCTGGGGGCACTGAAAGTTTCCATTGTTTGCCCACAGTCACATAACAAGTATATGTCAGAGACAGAACTCAAACTCAGGCTTTCCTGATTCATTGCCCCTCAACAGCCACTAGGAATTTACAATTGACAGAAGGTATGACACAGACCAGCCAAGAAGAAATGCTGGATTCCACCAAAAAGGTTTCATTAAGCCTTAAGGCTAAGTGTCTCGAGGGAACAGAGAGAATGGTGGGCAATTCTGTTGGGGAGAGCAGCTTTTAAGGGAATTTTCTGCCTACCCTGTGACTGCTCCAAGAGTACAATGCAGAAAGGAGCCAACAAGTCAAATGGTCTCAGTTTTTCCTTCCAGTTCTTTTTTATTTAATTGCATGTCTAATTCATTGATTTAGTTTCTTTTGTGGATGAAAGTGTTTAGACTCTAAACTCTAACTCAGAGATATAAATTTTGCCCTAAGGACTGTAGCTTTTCCTTCCAAAGGAAGCACAACCCATCCCAAGTTTCCAAGGATGGAGCATTCATTTCTCCATATCAAGAGGGATTCATAAATCACAATGAAAACTCTCATCCCTTTAAACGCACCACACCCATGTACAGTCCGGGACTTCTTGTTATTGGCTCTATACACCAAAAAACCTCACCAAAAATACACAAAAAACAACAGCACTTCTCAGGCTCTGCTGTTGAAATTTTTTTTCTTAATCTTTTTCACAGCAGATAGATTTTCTATCATTCATCTGCTGTCAGAAAGCAGAACTTTTGAGCTGAGACCCACTGGGAAAGGAGGAGGATTTGGTTCTGTGAAACAGTGAGAGCTGAAATCTGAAGGTTCCAGAAGTAGTTGGGGATAAAAGTTACATGAACCCATTTTGGGAAGGGAGAATACAGCCTGACAGGTGCCAAAAGCCATTTCCTGTTTATTGCTCTAGGGCTGTGATGTCATTTGAATTACAGAAGAAAGCTGGAAAAGTCTTTAGCAATCATCTCATTTAACATCCCACTGCATGCTGAAAAGCACCATAATTTCACCCACAGAAGGATCATCTAGCTTCTGCTTGAATACTACTATTGACAGAGAACTCACTGCCTACTAAGGTATTTTTGGATTCTAATGGCTAGAAAGTTATTTCCCAAGGTGAATGAAAACCTACCTCTCTCTGATTTACATCTATTGATTCTAGTTGAGCTATCACAAACAAGCTTGATTTGTCTTCAAGTGACAGTCATTCAAATATATCTGAAGACAACTGTTACATCCCTACTAGGTCTTATCTTTATGTTAAACAGCCTTAGCTCACTCATTCCTTATATGATTTTAATATTTTCACCATCTTGGACATGCTCCCTCTGTCAATATCCCCTTTAAAATCCAGCTCCCAACAGTTTCTTGTTCTTAACTTAAAAATGAGGTAGCTCTTTAAACCCTCCTCTTTTCACATAAACTACTAAGACGAGGCTTTCTTTCCCCTCTTACTTGAGCAACTGACTAGATGTAGGACCTAACATCTACATCTATTTCTATTAAATTTTATATTGTTCAGGGTCTTGCACATGGTAGATGTGTATTAGATATCTGCTGAATTAGTTCTGGCCCATTCTTCTAGGCTGTCAGGCTGAATTATCCTTTCTAGTTTTCTATCATCTCCAAATTTTGTAATTAATTCTATGTCAATTGATCAATGATTAAAAAAAAACAAAAAACTGAACAAAATAGGACCATGGAGTACTGTGGCATGCTACTAGAGACATTCCTTTTCCCTTCCAGGAGGTCATCATTCTGATTAACTCAACATCGCTGGTCTTTTTTCCTTTTGTTCTGTTTCTTCTTTCACAACATAAGTAATGTGGAAATATATTTTACATTATTGCACACGTATAACCTATATCAGATTCCTTGCTATCTTGGGGAGAGTAGAGGGGAAGGAGAAAAATTTGGAACTCAAAACTTCTCAAAAAATGAAATGTTGAAAATTGTCTTTATGTGTAATTGGAAAAAATAAAATACTATTAAATTTTTTTTAAAACCCTCAACCTCACTGAATATGGATTTCAAAGTTATTAATTCAGAAATGTAGTAGAATCACCTGGCTTACATTTCACTATGTTATCTACAAGGTTATATACCATGAGAGATTTTGCCAAGTCGAAGTGAAACCCAAACATACCATACCTGTCATCCCTCTGATATGTCAATCTAATAACTGTCTCAAAAAACAATGTGAAGTTAGTTTGACATGACTTGATTCTAAGAAAACTAAAGGTGTCTCTACTTTCTAAAAGTTTACAAATCATTTGTTTCCATCTAGATAACTTTTTTTTTTTTACAACAAAGAGGAACATTAGAAGCCATATTGTCCAACTCACTCCTTTTACAGCTGAAAACCAGGCTGAGTAATGTTAAGTGATCTGCCTAGTGAAAGTGAGACAGTGAGCTAGTGAATATTCTGATTCCTAGGGCCAGGATACTATCAACACAGTGGAAAATGGTTTTGAAAGAATGTGAAATATGAATTGGAAAGTGGTTTTGAAAGAATGCGGAATATAAATTTTCTACATCAGGGTTTTGGATAATGTAGGTGTTAGCTTATAAAATAATCTGAACCCTAACTGCCCCCCACTACTCCACCATTTAGAACTCAACAGATATACTGGGAAACCTAAAAACGAAGCCAAAATCAGGCAAGCCTAACAACAGCATGTTGTTTGCCACTTTACTAAAGATGAAAAAAAAAAAAAAAACTCACGTGAGAAGTGAAGTCATTTATAGATGTTGTCTAAAAGGAACCAATTCCAAAGCCAAAAACAAAACCCCTAGTTCTGTGGAGGTATCAAGACACTTTGTGTACCTCACTCACCTTAGCTTGAATACATGTTTTTTCTTTTTGTAGTCAACTGCTACTTCACAGGATGCTTCTTTCAAACTCACAGGGATCTCACTGTGGTAGGGAATACCAGAACTAGCAGCCTTCGAGTCTTTGTAGAAGCCCATCTCTTGGTTATTAATCACACAGTAGACATTATGCCACGACCTAAGGGATCACAGAGAGGGGTGGTAACTTATTACAATCAATTTCTCTTAGTAAAGTATCTAAAATTGGGCTAAGGTAAAAATGGCCTTCACAGAAAACCAAGGTTATAAGTTAGTTAGCCACCCAAGGAAGCCAGGAAGCATGGATGGGCTACTTTAACACAGTAGGAAAATCCTCATTCCACAACTGATCTATAGAACAAAGCCTAGCGTGAGTAGAAACCCGAGTTCTTTGTTATAAGGAACATTGTTATGAAGGGAAAACTGTCAGAAGCCAAGGAAGTCTCTACTACATTTTGGGAAAACATTGTTTTGTCCTGTGAATAAACATCCTTTCCCCCAGCCTGTTAAGAGAGTTTTTCCCCACCCCTGATGCTCGACACTCTTAGCTGGAATCTGTAGTTATGGAGAAGGAGCACCAAGTCATTAGCTAAGCCAGAGCACCTTCAAAAATTTGTGGCAGAGGAAAGCGGAAACTGAAATGAACCCCTCCCCCAAATGATGGCCTTCACTCATCTCACAGAGTGGCTTGGTCATTATGGTAAATCATCATGAGACTTGGTGGGAATGACAAAATTCTTAAAGAAAAATATTTTCAGGCAGAACTTTTCCCCTAAATATTCTTTTCACAAAAAAACAAATCATTGCAACCATTGCACTAGCCAAAATCAATCCCTTTCCAAGACAAAACCACTGTGGTTTATTACTATTTTCCTCCCGTCACTGGGGAAAATCACAATTGAATAAAGGATTGTTCATCTGCCCATATGAGGCCTAAGATTACCAAGCTGCTTAGCAGGGAAACACCGAATAAGTTAGAAACCTAAACCCACACCTAGTTTCCAATCCTGGAGCCATCTTTTTCATGTTATTAAATAGGGAGACAACTAGACATTTTGCTCTGGCCTCAGTCGTTTACCAGTATAGGCCCCCTGTGACTCTGTCTTTACCTGCTTGAAGCTTTCTTATTGTGGGCCTCCCATTCGTGCTTCCGATTCAAGAAGCCTTCCATCTGCGCTGACGGGGTCTCCTGGGTTTTGGCTGGTAAGGTGGCTGCTGTCTGTGCCTGGATGGAAGTCTTGGCTTTACGATCTGAAGTGGGGGAGGGGATGGGGCTGGATTCTTTCGAACTCGTTCTCTGCTCTGTAGCTCCATTGACCATTTCACTTGTTTCCACGGTTTCTGCCATCTAGAGATAGTGGAGAGACCATTCAGCTAACCCTGAACCATGCTGGGGAGGACTTAAACGCTAACTGACTTGGTACAATGTGGCTGAGTATAAACTTCTCGGACAGACTGAGATAGTACAGTAAAACCCTTTCACATCCCACAAAGCCAACTAAACACCAAAGACATTAGAAGGCACGGAACAGATTAACACCCACCCATTTTATAGGGAAACGGAAGGAGCTAAATGTCAGTATGAGTTTTACTGCACTTTGCTCTTCTGATTAATCCATCTTCTCTAATATAACCCAATTCAGTAACTCCATTTCTATTACTGGTTACTCGAAACAAAGGACGACAGGAACAGTCACGCTTATTATATATGAGAGATCGAGGATGTTATACAGCAGCCACCTTACAACCAGGGACACCAGCAGAGAGTTTTAAGTTTAAGTGAGAGGCATTCACAAACATGTCAGCAAACAAGCCTATCAGAAGTACACAGAAGCATCCCCCCCCAAGGAAGAAAAGAGAAGACCTAGAGTTCCTAAAAACACTCCTTGGCCCACCTCCCTCCCTCTTTGCCCATCCCACCACACATCGTCAAAACATGCAGAAATTAGGAAGACACCATGCAATTCATGTCCACCATCTCAGTTAGGTTTTGTATCTTAAAGCTTGGGGGCAGGGGGGGGGAAGAAGAAGGCAAGTCAAACATCCACTTAAGCACGTCTGCCAGCACTGTATATTAAGTGGGCTGTATTTGTTGTTAAAGGTACTGTAAAAAGCCAACCACAGTCACTCAACACCACACAGCTATTTACCCCCAAACAAAGACAGAACCATGGCCTTCCCCATCACTTGCTTTGTTGATCGCGTTGCCTTGCTGCACTGAGATCGAGATAGCCTAGAGAGCAGCCCAGTTTCCAGCGGCTCTGACTCATCACGCTGGAGACGTCTTCAGGAGCCGTTCATCCACAAGCTCAATTAAATTGTAACCCTGACGGCTTTCAGCTTTGGAAATGCAGTATGGTCTTGGTTCATTATCATTCTCAGCCTGTGTACCATTAACTGTGGACCATTAACCGTAGCAGCTTCCTGGCTTGTATAACCAGGGTGTGGGATTAGCAAGTTACTAAAGCTGGGTGTTGCTAATGCTTTAGTGGATTACAAACATCCTGCACCCCTTGTACGTAGACAAACATGGAAGTTGTAAATGGCACACTAATTAGACACCCGCTCCCTGCACTGCGGCCCTGAACCAGTATCGCCCCCAAAGAAATGGCAACAGCCTCAACAGAAAGAATGGCAAACTGGTCACCTCTGGGAGAACATGTCAGATCTAAGAATTAACTAAGACTGCTTTTCTCTCATACCTCATTTGAAGGACTGGGACTATAAAGATGGAATAGTAAGTGATATTCAACCAAACCATTTAGAATACTGGCTGGCTAAAATCCAAGGAGAGATGGAAGAATTGCAAATTCTACTACATTTCAGGGTCTTGGATTTTGTCCAGGTTGGACTAAGTTTCCATAAAATTCCATTTCCTCAATTTTGCCAAACTAGACCAGTTAAGATGGGAATAGATACTATGCAATTTAATGATTCTAGTAATTCCTTTCACAAGGTTCAAAAGAGAAAGAGGATCATTAAGACTCTAAAGTAAAGGGCGTGGGTATACATGGTGGCTTATCCTGGCCCCAAATAAGCCTTAAACTGTACCTATTTGTTTATAAGTAATTAGGCCATCATAAACATTTGTTTGGTCTATGCTACGTCTCTCTCTTTAAATGGTGGTGAAGGCAAAAAAGAAAAGAGAAAAAGATATCTGAGCCAAAAAGAAATTTTAAACAGCAGTCACTCAAATATTGAATTTCCAGTGATTTTAAGATTTAATAAATCTGTTGCCTATGAAACTACACACAATCTACAATGGAGACTATGAGTTTAAGGGCTATAAGGCTGGTGTAGTAAGGACCTGGAGGACACGTGGTTAGTATGTGTAAAAAAAAAAAAAAAAAAAGTTTAAAAAAAATTTCCTGCTGCAGGTTTTAAATGGAGATTGCTGGCTGTAGTACTGACCTGATTTGTAATATTGACCTAATTATTCTAATAATGAACTAAACAGACATTAAGTTTTGTGAACAGGACTAAAATGCAAAATACTTGGGAAAAAACTTCTAGTTGCTAAGGAAATGAAAACCTTTTCTAAGGAGATTTCTGCAGCAAAAATTTTTCTTTTGAGATATTAGAGGGAAAGAGAAAACCCCAACACCAGTATGCACAAGGATAAATTAATATGTATGCAAATGAATGATCCAGGAAAACAGGAAGGGAAAAAAGGAGCAAAATGAATTTTAATGAAAATGTGCTTTAAGCATGCCAACAGACAACACGCCACTGAAGACAAACATTTAAAAGCAAATCATAGCGTTATGATAAAACAATGGACACATGAATACATTTTCCCTTATTGCTTCTCTTAGCAATTAGTTGAGAGTGCTTGAGTGGCTGGGTGTATCTGAGGTATTTAAATCACGACTGTGAACATGACTACAACATATGTTGACAACTAGTAACATGACAAGAAACACCCCACTGATTTTCGAAGTGCATGAAGCAACATTGTTTTCAAGTTCATTAACTTGAGTCTCTGTACCATAAATCAAAGAATAAAATGGCTTCTCTTCAAATACAAGTCAATTGTTGCATTTTTTTTTTCCTGGCAAGGTACAATTTTAAAGTATAAACAAAAAAAGGCAAAAGATTGTTGAAAGATTTTAGCACTCCTTTGTGGATATTTTTTTTTGTTTGGAATATAAAAAGCAAAAAAAAATGGATATTTAATTCCAATTATATAAATTTTAACATATATATATGGAAACATCATATATATATATATATATACACATACATATATATATCAATGACATGCATATTATGATTCAGAGCCAGAAAAGACATTTCAAGGCTAAATCTAAAGCAACAGCTTAATATTGATAGTAATGTGTTTTTAAGGCAAAGAGACCCAATAATGGTGCACGCTGCCCCCAGACATATGGAACTATGTATATATCTATAGGCTCATCTACAGTCACCAGTAAATAGATATGTACATAGAGAGACACAGAAAAACAAACAAGATGCTATATGACGTTATCCTGACAAAAGAAAAAAAACATGCATCATGAAATGAAAAGACAAATCAGACTTTAACAACTTGCAGCAATCATCTATCAACTCATGTTTCTGTTCCCACTAACATCTCCAACCCTGGAAAATAGGATGTTTCTCATAGCATGAGATAGGTGATTACAGAAAGTCTCTTCTTTAACCTGCTTTTCCCTCATAAGGAACAAGATTCTAGTTTTCTCTTAACTTGTGGCCTAAAAAATGCCATTCTAAAATGCTCTCTTTGGAGAGGGAATGACTAAATGGTGACAAGAACATGGAAATGAAATAAAGCAAATGAATATGAAAAACTGCCAGTTTGTTATACAGGATATACAGGAAAAGTTGTTATGAATATGCTAATGGTCTAGGAGAAGAAGAGCTTGCTTCTAAAGTCAATAATCTTTCAACATGCTCCCTTAATTTCAGGCCAATCAATTTTTTAATGTTTGAGTTATCGGAAGGAACCAACATGGCTTTGATTTCATCTGCTTGAAAATTTAAACAAAGTGATGCCCGAAAGTTATTACCAGAAGAAGGAGGCCTGAAAACCAAAACGGGTTTCTAAGATAAATTACAAGGCAGAGGTCTCTGAGTCACCAGTGGCTGCACTCAGAGTATGGGACTACCTTCCCTGGGAGTGACAGCTTACTCTGGGGAGGCAGCACTGTTTGCTGCAGGAAGAAGCTGGATTTCTGAATCCAGAACTTAGCAGACTAAATGAAAAACACATTGCTCTCTTTAAAAAAAAAAAAAAAAAAAAAAAAAAGACTAGCCATATTCTGGAAATGACCTGGGGGTGGAATATGGTGGGTGGGGTAATCTCAAACAGAACTTCTGAGACTGTCTACAATTTGAAAATAAAATCCTTTTCTGATCACATCCAACTTTCTTGTTTATTTCCATCTTCTTCTTGGAATGTTACATAACTAAATTTTATTTTTTTTCCTTTTAGTAGCCAAAATCCCCTTCCTGTTACACAGTTATCTACTAGCCTTCACTAAGTTCTTCTGCATCTAATACCTTCAGCCTGGTTAATAGCTCATTTATAAGGTGGCCCATGGATAGCACAGTACTGCAACCTGTTAGTATAACTGGATGCGTCATACCTGTCAGATTCTAGTTTTCTTCTCCATTATGGTGTAATTTCATTAAATGTCAATTACTCATGTAAAGGATGTTTTAGCTGTAAAAATCTTAATAAAATAAAAAGCTCACAATAAATAACATAAAATAAATGTCTCTTTAAGGCAACTGAGCATCCATCAGTTAAAAAGACTCAAATAAACATGGATTAAATGCAAACACATATATAACCGAGGCTATTAATGAAATAAAATTCAACAATGTGGATGAAATGGAAGCAAAAAGATCAAACCAAGAGCATTTAGAAAGAGTGGAATTCTTTACAAAAGGTTCTGAGTTTTACAGTCCAGACCAGGGCTGGTCACTGGCTGTCCGTCTGCTATTAAAGTTTTTGTAGTTTTGGTAGGTTTGAGATCGGTAACTAACCCGTGGCGATCCCTGTTCGGCAGGCAAACCATTTTGGGAAACTTGTTCTCCTTTTGAAGCATCCCTATTGAATGAAAGAAAAGAAGAGATGGGTGAAGACATGGAAAAGTGACAGAGGAAAGAGGAGAAAAGAAAAAGGAAAATAATTTTACTCTCAAATTTCTCTTTTTTTAAAAACAAGAGAGATGATGCATTTAGAAATAACAAATTCCTGTGGATACATGGGATCATTAAAGATTCAGAGTTAGACCTCGGACATTACCCAGCCTCAATATCAATTGTAGATTTATAGCTACAAGTTACCTTGGAGGCTACCTAATTCCAATGCCCACATTTTACACGGGGGGAAATGGAAGCCTAGAAAGGTTAAGTGATTTGCCCAAGGTCACAGAGATGAATGAGGCAGGGCTGGAACCCTGGTTGCTCTTTGCAACTGGTTCCCTCCCTTCTTAAATTTTAAAATTTCAGATTAAAAGATTTTACATTGTAATTAAAATTGGTCCTGAATAGAGGGAAAAGGATATAATCCCTGAGAATGCTACTCAGTGGCTGACATACCTTAGGTAGCCCTTTACTTGGCTTGATCCATCTGTGTTAAAGGGCACATTAATTAGCTCCCTTACCTAGGTACCAGTAGAAGTTGGTGAGGAATTCTCATCACAACATTACTGGAACTGGGAGGGAATTTGTGTTATATGAAGCCAGCTAGGGCTTTAAAACAAAATTTCTCTTAAAATCTAAGATCATGCTCCTTAAATACCAATGCCTAAAGCAGGGCTGGCATGGTCTTATTTATACTATCTAAAAGAAATTTTTACAAGTAGGCTGGGTAAGAAAAGTAACAGCTGCTTCTGTCAGGGGAGCTAGTCCCATGCTTACCACTGCTGTGACTCTGTTTCTTCTGAAACTTTCGTTCTCGGCTCTGGAGACGGAGGTTGCCTCTTCCTCTCCTCTTCCTCTTGCTGTCTGCGCACTTCCAGTAATTCCAACTAAAGAGCAAATACAATTAATAAAAAATTCATAAATATTCTTAATAAAAGTGAGTGATTCTTAAAAATTCTGGGATCTTATATCTCTTAAAAAACCAGTTTGATGCTCCTAGCAATTCCTGTTATTCCAGTCCCTACTTTCTTTTCTTATCAAAACGGTTAACCCTAAGATCAGCAGCTTTCAAAATTGCCCAAAAAATGACATTTAATTTCACAGGAACTATAAACACTAAAACCCAGAGAAAAGACAGTTGACTTTGGGCAAGTCACTTAACCCCAACTACCCTGCCTTCCCCCACCTCCAAAAAGAAAAAAAAAAAAGTACTAAAGGAAAAACAGGCCTAGCCATGAACTGGTCAACTTTTACATGAACTTTCTGTGTACTTTGGTACTTACTTGTTAGTTGGGAGGCAGGGGGAGAGAGACACAGATGCTTAAATCTGCTTAAATAAAAAGTCTCTTAAAAGTATCACACTGTTAACAGCCATGCACTCATTTTGCAAAACCTCACAGACAATGTAGTGTAGTGTTTTCATGTTGTGGTCTAAAATTTGAGTTTAACCCACACAATGCATTTAAAACCAAAACTAAACCATCCTTTTAGAGAAGGCTAAAACCAAACAAATCTACTACATGAGCTATAGGCATATACCAAGAGATCTGTCTTTTTTAAAAGGTTTTATATTCAACCTCCACAGGACTGTTAAGGTAACCGAATGAGAAGGAATTTCTATGCATTACTTGACAATAATCCAGAAGTGCTAATGATTAAGACCTATTTCTAGACCTTAATTGTTTATATGTGAAGTTTTGTTGTTGCTGCTGTTGTTTTAATTAGTGGAGAGGATTCTCAGTGAGATAGGATCAAACTACTACTTTTGGTAGCATTTTAAGTATATCGATTTGAAGGGAAAACAAGACAAAGCAAAATTCTATGGTTTCCAAAACTCTAAACAATGCTTACATGAGAAGAGACAGAAGGACAAATCAGACCAAATGGGAGGGAGAAAAAGCCCTAAGCTATTAATCTGACGGACAGGCTGCTTTTGTCTAGCACTGATCACCAGTCTGGGTCTTCAATAAGTAGCTGAGGGAAAGACAACTCTTTTGGATACTTTTTTTTCTTTGGAGGGGGGCAGTCAGTGCAATTGGGATTAAGTGACTTGCCCAAGGTCACATGGCTAGTATGGCAAGTGTCTGAGGCTGGATTTGAACTCAAGTCCTCCTGACTCCAGGAGGGCTGGTGCTCTATTCACTGTGCCACCTAGCTACCCCTCTTTTGGATACTAATGAAAAAAATTCCTAGAATTCAGAGCTGGAAGTGACCTTAGTCTCATTTTTATAGATAAAAGAAATTAAGGCCCAATAAAAGTAGCCAATAGAGATGTGGGATTTGCTCATTCTGCTCCACCAACATTACGTCTAAAACTTGAGTAGGAACCAGTTAAAAATCCATGTTTAACAAAAAAAAAAATAAAAATACAATGCAACATAGATAATGTTAATTTGAGGTTTCTAAGTCAATATGTGAACTATCAGGACCCATCTTTATTTACATTTGATACCACTGAGCTACACCATACTGCCATCACAGATACCAATTTCTAGGCCAGTCATGTCGCCTTAAGAAAACAAATTAAAAAACCCCCAAACCAAAAACAACGAAAACAAATCAGTGAGAGGTTTTGGCTTGTCTGAGGAGGAAGACATTCAAAGTCATTCAGATTCTTCCTTCTACGGATGAACTGAGTCCATTAAGTGTGATGAGTCCATGCAAATGGGCCAAATGGAGGCCAAAGTAACATCTCATTCTTGTACTCAGTTGGGTCACTTACTGTTGTCAACCTTTCCAATGCAGAGAATCTCTCATCCCACGTAGCTGCTGACTTTTCGAATGCCTCATGGCGTTTGATGAGTTTCTCCACCTCGTCCACGCTTTGGCCTATCTCCCGACTAGAAAGGTATGGTTCTTGTCCCAGCAGCCAGGCTTCCGCCACACTGGCATCCCTTGAGAACTGATGTACCTCCAAAACTGAGCAAAATAACCATGAGTTAGAGCTAGGGAGCTTCCAGGGACCATAACACCATTCTATTACCTACTGTTTACAGACAACATACACCAATCCTGTCTTCACACAAGACACACTGCTTCTAAGTATTACCAATACCACCTGATAGAAGCTGCTTAAAGCACAAGGGATCCAACAGAGAGTAACCTCCATCTATTTTAGTGGATGTGTTATGCTAATTTTACCCAGGCCAATTACGCCAACTAACATCATTTTATTTTAATTTTATTCAGGTTTGTACAACAAGCTGATTCTTATTTGCCTTGAGCTTCTCAGTGAATGAAAATGGCAGTGCAGCATTTATCAACCTGGAGACTTGAAATGTTATAACAGGGTTAGGACATAAAAGGTATTGGTAATTGAGACGATTTCTCAGAAGTTAAGAACCAACATCGAACAAATAGCACGGTCAATGCAGCTGGAGGGATTTCTGCAGGGGCTTATTAATAGGGTAGGCTAAATCATCGCTACTTTTTCTAATATGAAGCCTTAATAATAATGGGATTTTAATATTTTTTTTCAGTCAAAAATGATACAAACTACCATTTTTCCTACTTTCATTCTGACACTAACTCATCTCATGGAATGCAATTTCTACAGACCACTCCTGACCACTAAATTGTTGGTGCTACCGAGCTTCTACAAACGACACAAGCTAAGACTGCCACGATCACAGAAGTCAGAACTGGGAGGATCACTTAGTACAATCTCTTCATTTCTACAGATGAAGGAAGAGTCTGGGGCCAGGAGAGAACCGCTTGTCCATGGCTGCAGGGTTGGGTTCTGAACACAGATCGTCTGTTGACAAACCCAGGGCTCTTTCCACTCTGTTGCGTCTCTTGACTTAATTGTCATTTGCTGTAAGGTAGGTTGTGGCAGTATCAATACGTCCAGATGAAAATCAGGGTTAGGTCTAGGGTTAGGAATATGTTGAAGGAGGAAAGTACTCTAAAAGGCACTTTTATAGAGGGTGAAGGAAACGTCCTTCTTTGAATTTATGCCATTTAGGCCAGCAGGTGGAGAACTGGGCTGACCGTGTCAAAAAGAACAAGTATAAACGAGCATTCATACTCTACATAAGGCATTAGAATATCATATACTCCACACTTTAGAAATTATATTTTTAGACACATACACAAAAGTAATTTGAGAAAAAAAAAAACCATAAAAAAGGATTGCATTCATTTAAAAAGGGACACAGGAAAATGCTCTTTACTTCAAAGTCAGAGAAAATAAATCCTTACTCAGTCTTAACCATTCCCATCGGTCTTCCCACTTGTCAATCATTTCTTTTCTCTTTTCAGTCAACTGCAACAACTTTTCCTTGATCTAAATGAGAAAAAAATCCCACAACAAACTTGTTACTTAGGGAACCCAAGACTTCATCAGCCACTGTGCTATTCCTCTCCCCGCCCCTTGATTAAGAAATAAACAAGTTAAAGAAGGTTAAAAGATATTACGCATTCTAAGAAAAGGAATCTCCTTAGCTGTGTAGCAGCACTGAAAATCTTAACTCATCTTCTTTTATTTACTAGGGAAGAGAGGGGCCACTAACCCCTTCCACAAAGCCAACAGATGCTCAGGAGGAAGGAGAAGACAAATGGAGAACAGAATACCAGCAGAAACCTTTACAGTGCAAATACTCCAGAAAAAAGGCATTTATCATAATCTTATTTTTAAAACGTAAGTATAAGTTAGAGAAGGAACTCACTTTGGGAAAGCAGAAAATTGTGGAGATCGGAAATAACAGAATGAAAAGGTAATCATTAAGCACTTAAGATAAGCAAAGTACTGGGGACAGGGATAGAAAAGTAAGAGTCCTTGGTCTCAAGGAACTCACAATCTAATGGAGAAGACAATACATAAGTTACAGCTGCAAGTCAGATTGGAAAGGCTCCAGGGTCCTTAAGAGTACTGTTCAGAACAGAGGGTCATGCATCTTTTATGTCATTTCCACTGATAAAAATCACATCAGTTTCTGATGTTAAAACCATTTGACAATGCCAAGGGCTTTGGTGGCAAGAACATTCTTTTTTGGGCCTTCAGTAATCAGGGCTGCAGCACCTACAGAAGCAGTTACCAGGCCTTATCTCTACTGGCATTACTTCCCAGGACAAAGGCAGCAAGCGTAAGGCTGGAAACATGTTCTGGGGGGAAGCTGCTATTGTCAAGGCTTTTGGGATTATGTGCTTGTCGGTGCAAGGTAGTCAGCAGTGAGTGTTGGTGGTGGCAAGCAAAGTGAGATCCTATTCCATGGCAACTGCTCCCCTCAATGATCATGGTGGGGACTGGGCTGGTAGCAAGACTGGTGGTCTGGAGGGGCACTGCTATTTCCAAGGCTCTGGGTTCAGGGTCCTAGGCCATAGCCATTCAGGTTAGTCAAGACAATGGTAGCTTAATTGACGGTGGCACAATTTGACCCCCATCTTTCCCCCAGCATGCCTCAGTGCTTCATCTAGGTTACCTTAGCTACCCCATGGGTATAGTATGGAAGTCAAAATCTGTTCGTAACAACTGTGCCTGGGACTAGCACTTACCATCTTTATATTCAAGGATCAGAAATTTAGATTTAGAAGAGACCTTAAAAATGGAATCCAACATCCTCATTTCACTGATGAGGAAATTGAGGGTCAGAGGAATTAAGTGACATCTGAGATCACAGAGCTCTGCTACTAGCTGGGCTCAAGCCCTTAGACTCCCAATTCAGTGCTCTTTCCACTACAACATGCTCCTGTTCAAGATACTAAGGGAGGACACAATATGCTTTTCAATGCCCATGAAATCAAGTAATTCTTAAGTTCTACTTTCAGCTGCAATGACGGTTGGGATCAGCAACAGTAATGGATCTTCCGAGACCTCTCCTGCCTCACATTTCTCTAGGGTTAAAACGAGAATATTAACAATACCTCCTCTGATGCATAGTGTTTCCTTGCCAATAGAGATTTCCCAAGCTCAATGCAGGTAGTGAAGCTGTCATTACGGGCATCAATTTCTGCTTTGATGCCCTGGTGATTGTTCATTAATAATTCAACAGATGACACATCCCTAAAATGTCAAACGATAAATGCATTAGTTCATACTTAAAGTTAACGAATGGATATTTTTTAAAAGGGTAACCAGTTTTTAAAAGGAAAATTTTTCACTGCCCAATTAGCTTTTCTAGATGTGTCATCATTAAGTCCCATCCTCGTATTTTTATTGTCCAAACATCCTGGCCTATTTATGGTTCCTAATACATAATGCTGTCTTCTGCCTCCATGCCTCAGTACTAGCTATCTTCCCATATTGGCCATGCTCTTTCTCCTCAACTCCTGGAGTCTCTGGCTTCCTTCAAGACAGCTCAAACACCTTGTATCCATTTCATACATCTCAATCTATTTTATGTCTCTTCTATAGCTCTACCACTAGAATGACAGCTCTGAGGGCAGGAAGAGTTTTTGCCTTGATTTCTGTATCCCCAGTGCCCAGACATAATAAGGGATTAATAAATACTTGATGGGTGATAGGCTGTGCACAGACTGGGTCCATGTAGCTAAAGGACAGGAAAGTGTGAATTCATGATCATCCAAAGACAAGTCAATCCAGATCATTTTGACCAAGTTTCTCAATCTAAACTATACTGTATTCAGTCAATAAGCATTTACTATGTTACCTGGCACTGCACTAAGTACCAGAGATACAAAGAGGGGCAAAAGACAGTCCCTGCCTTTGAGATGCAGTAAAACATCTATACTGTTTCCTACAGACTAGTATGGACCTTCATGACCTCAGCATTACAACAGTCTAAAGTTATGGAATCAAGGGCAGGAGGGAGAGGATGCTGGAAGGAGTCAGTTTTTTCCAAGTTTGTAGGTTTTTATTAGTATAGGCTTTTCCTATTAAAATTTTTGTGCACTAGTAAAAATTTTCAGAGACTTCCTCCACTTTATGCCCTACTTGTTGGAAAGCACTGTTTTAGACTATTTATGTATTCATTTTATCTAAATTACTGAGATTGGCTCTCAAGAGCCATTGGATGGTTAAGATCTGCCCATATCACATAGTTTGAGAAATATAATTTTAAAATGCTCTTCCTCAGAAAACAGACTGGTTTATTTTTGAGGTCCCCAAAGTCATAAGACCACTCAGATCGGGGCTGGAGATGAAGAGGAACTTACAAGCTGATACGGCTTTGCTGCCTTCTCTAAGGTAATCCTTGACTACATACTGGCACATTCTTACCTCTTGTTGGAGGGCCGTGGTCCATGTCAATCATAATATTTTCTAAGGGACGCGGCTAAAGATACCCTTCTTTCAATAACATTTCCTGCCTCTATCTTCAGCAGTGGCCGGGAAGGGCCAAAGGCAAGGATAGGTCCTTGTGGTATGAATGGCAGTGGTAGTAAAAGCATCCTCTTGGACAACTGAACAACCTCTGCTCATTTCTTTGTGCTCGCGACAAAGCCAAAGAGAAGTTACAGGATAAATGTTAAGGGACGATCCCAAGAGCATAATAAAAGGAGGCACTGGGGGCATTCTAGAGTCAAGCAGGTAAACAAAAGTATTGCTCGTCAGCACCAGAGACAGGGCCCAAGCAGAGTGATTTGATAGCCCATCTCTGTGTCGAGCCAGCATCACGAGCAACTTTGCTCCTCCAGTTCATTCAGCTATGAATTCCTTCCAATAGACTGCCCACGCCAACTCTGGCTATCCAGCCCTGTTACTGGCAGAGAGCAGTACAAATGGACGGAAGTGACGGGGGTGGGCACCGCAGCACTTCCCGGCAGAGGAAGGGACGGATGTGTAAGAGGGAACTGAGAAATCTGGGACACTCTCTGGCAAGTCTGTCATGGGATACACAGGGAGAGGAGTTCTGCCTTCTCAAGACATGAATGTTGACGAGACCCTAAGAAAATCATGTGCAAGTTGCTGAGGTCCCAGGACTCCTAAGAAAATAGTGATACCTAAGGTCTCAGGGTTGGATTAATGAATATGGAATGGCATATTCCTCTTTTGAGCCATTAACTTCATATGGGAATTAAGTGAGTTGCAATTAGCTTGGCTCAGAATCACTCCCTCTCCTCTCTTTACTGATAGGGGAATTGGGGGAGGCCCAGATGAGATCAGTCCCATACTCCCTTACATAATTACCTTGGCTTCTCCTGAGCTTCAATCTGCCGGATTACATCTTCCATCCAAAGCATGAGGTCACGCACCATGCTGAAGAAACGGAACTTGTCTCCTGTGTCAACCAGCCTCACCCTACGTCCCTCACAAGCATCCAAGAGGGCTTTCCAGGCTTCTAGGACCTCATTCTCCCTCTTTTGAATGTCATCGGCCTTGTCTCCAGCATAGGCTGCCTGAAGGCGGGCAGCATCTTCTTGAAGCTGCCTTACCTAGAATTTTACAAAGACAATCAAGATTTCATTCAGGGCTCAGGTCACTATGGCTGTTTTCTTCTTTTCTCTTTAATTCATTAAACATTAACATTTAAGTGCACACAAAGCACACAGCCTTGTGCACTGAGAAGAAAACCAGAAATATAAGTGGTCCCTTAGCTTGAGGAACTCGCTATTTAGTTGGGAACATGATACAAGGCAGTGTATCATTAAGAATCAAAATAAATCGGTGCCTCAAGTGTTCTAGTCCAAAGAAGGGAACTCAGAGCTGTGTGGCAAAGGCTTTTTGGATTAGCTAGGTCTTGAGATAAACCTCAGAAGTCTGATGAAAGAGATACTAGAGGGAAGGAGCTTTTGAGTCAGGGATGCAAAAGGCCCATTTAGCGTACAGATAGTGAGTAGATCAATCTGTTGGATACATTTAAAGAAAAGAATAGAAAATATGGCTGAAAAGGTATGAATGGGGCCACATTGTAGATAGTCTCCTAAATGTCAAGCTAGTGAGTTTGGACCTTATCAGCTAAGTAATAAAGAACCACTGAAAACTTTTGAACAGGAAAAGTGAGAAGGCTGTTTCAGGTGTTTTTAATCTGACAATAGATTGGAGGGGCAAAAGGCTGGAGGCAGAAAGACCAAGGAGAAAGGAAATGAGATTTTTAAATGTCTTCCTTAGCATAAGAAAGTTTTAGAGGGCAGTTTTTTTTTTTCAAATGGAGAATGTAAGACAAAATACGTAGATATCAGAAGCAAAGCTAATTGATTGGAACATCAAATCTCAAATTCTTATTTACATATGACTTATTCTATTTAAACAAATAATGAAAAGAATTTTTTTAAATTCACAAAAAAAAAAGGCCTGTTAAAAGCTATTAAATCACGAGCAAGTCTTCTTCTGCCCATCTCCTGAAACACATGAATCCTATGCTTTCTTATGGAATTATTATAAAGATTCCATTTAGCATAGCTTGTAAATTAATATACTTAAGCCATAGAAAGCAATACTACTAAATTAGTCTGATTGCAAATGGTCTTCCTTAGAGATTTGGGGCAATTATAAAGGTTGGTTATGATGAAGCTCAATGGTAAATGTTCTTATATGCATTTTGTTTGAATAGGGAATTCCACAAATTATAAAAGCAATAAACTGTCACACACATAAACAGACAGACAGACAGACAGACAGACACACACACACACACACACCCCTCCTCTTAAGAGACAAAGTACCTGGGGAAAAAAATAACCACAAATTTGTAGCAAATCCTAAAAATTTTCAACGTCTCTTGGAATGGCCACTAGGTGGCCCAAGAAAGGGCACTGATGCCCAATGCAGCCCAGTCCAGTGTTTTAAATAATGGGGAGACTTCACTCTCAGTAGGAATTGAGATCCCTCCTTTCTTGCATCTCATCACAGACACATACACACCTGAGTGCCTAGAGCCTGGATGTCATGTTCAAATGTTGTATGCATTCTCTGTAATGTCTCCACTGTGTTTTGGTCTCTTCCAAGTTCCTCAGGCAGTTTCTTGTGTTTGTCCTGTATACGTCCGAAGATTTCCTTGGCATCGTGGTAAAATTTGTGCAGTTCATAAGAAGCAGCAAGAATCTGTGTTCTTGTGTCAATGAGCTCAAGGAGGTCAGCCCAGGCCTCATTGAGACCATCTTTCCATTCTGCAATTGTGGCAGCATCAGAATGTCCAGAGTTGATGAGGTCATCCGCCATGTGATTAACTGTGTCCACACGTTCCTGCCCAATGTTTCCAGTATCTCTGGCAAATTCCCGGAATCGTTCTTGTAACATCTGAAATGTTAATAAGCAAGTACATAGAAAAATCAATGGTACCATTGTTATCAACTTTATTTTTGGAGAGCAGAAATTCCCTGCCAAGCCACCTCCTTTCCCCCATGCACTAAATAAAAAAGGAAGGTACAAGTAATGAATATCAAAAGCAATAGATTTATATTCTAAAGTTGTTTACCAAAAGACCCTCATTCATCCTTATCTTATCAGTACCAGGCAATGTATTTATCAGTTCATTTGACTAATGGTGAAGGTAACTGACATAGTGGAATGGAGGTAGAACTGAGATTAGAGCCCATGACCCTTTTATTTCAACCCGTTAAGACTGTAGGAAAGCAAGGGACTTTCTACAGGTATTACGGAGCACACAATCATCCATACATTCATCAACCAACCAACTTACTGTGACATGCTCATAATCCTGGCCTAGCTCATGGGATCCTGCCACCACTTCCCTTTCGGCAATCCACTGTTCCAAGTCATCCACCTCTCGGTTAAGTTGGAAAAGCCGGTGTCTCTCATCTAATTTGCCTCGCCTCTCTTCAGCAAGGTCCTTCAGACCTGCATACAGCTTATCTACTTTGGACTGTCGCATACTAATACGTTCACTGGAAGACAAAAGGAAACAGAACTGAGACATCAATTACATGCAGGAAGAAATAAAAGAGGGAGAAACAATGCGGCATGAACCAACCTGATGAGAAGAAGGAAAGAAGGAATAAAAAGTGAAGAAAAAGCCCCAAAATATAGTCCAACCCCAAGCACTAAAAATAACATTAACTAAAATAAAAAATAACAGTAAAAATACACGCGGAGCTCAGAAGTCATTTAGGGAGATCATACTATGTCTATCGACCGAGGGAAGGGAAAGACATAACCAACTACACTCCTGGCCTTAAAAGTCAGGATTTCCTTCAACACTGGCAACTGATGAAAAATCAACAAAGCTTTTCCATCCTAAAGCCTCTTGTGACCAAAGAAATATACAATAATTTGGTCTGATGTGCAACACATTTTGTTTCCTCCTCCTCCTCTGTATTGTGTTCTGTTCATTAATTTAACCGCAATTTGATGTATCAAATGGCTGAGATTATAGATTGCTCTAACTGGCACTGCTCCAAATGCTATCTCTTTCCATCTAGCCCCTAATCCTCCTTCCCTGGAATCTTGGGGATTCACAATCCATTACACTGTAAACTTCTTGAGGGCAGGGACCGTCTTTTGCAGCTTGTTGTATCCTCAGCACTTAGTATAATGCCTGGCACAAAGGTGCTTAATTAATAATTGAAAAGTCATTAATTATTAATAGCTGGTTAATAATCAATAAATTGATTAAATAGGAGAAAAAAGATAAAAGATGGAGGCATGGACAATAGACCAGGATAAGGAATTTGTGGTTATTCCTTTATTTCCCTGGGCATTATAGCCAGAGCATTCCTACATAATCTTCACCATAAAGACTAGAAGACGCTGGTCTTGAAAAACAAAGATGTAATCCTATTATTTGTTATGGAGAGACAATTCTGTGGAAAGTTGAAGGTTACAGTTCTTGAAGAAAAATACTGGAATGTGATCTACCACCACCATTATCCATCCTACACTTCTTTCTATTCCCATGGAACTTGACGCATGTGATAAATGAAGGTGTTGAGTGTGCTATTAAACAGCCCACTGTAGGCCTCTTTGGACATGATATCAGTAACTTGGTGAAAAGTCTATTCCCAAGTAAATGTGATCATAATCCTCACAGCTTACATTTCAAGAGTGCTTTAAAGACTTACAAAACATTTTATGTACATGATCTCATTTGGCCCTTATAATGACCCAGCAGTAATACAGGTGGTACAAGCATCACCCCTATTTTACAGATGTAGAAACTGAGGCTTAGAGAACCTCAGTGATTTGTTGACAGTCATACCACTACTGAATAGTGGAGCTACAATTTAAAACCAGTCTAGCACTTACTTCTTCCACAACACCACCCTTTCTCTCTATTTATGTGAATATTCCTGTACAAGCTAGAATATTCTTTCTTCTTTGAGACGCATACATCACTGATGACCGCCAGAAATTGCCCACAGGGTCGGGGGCAGCAGGGAGTTATTTCATTTACAAGAGCAGGTAGTACCTGATAAGAAGGATGAAGTGCAAATATCTTACCAAAAGCTAACACTCTGACAGTCAAGTTTAATTGTTCTATTTTGTTTTCTGCTGGAGTAAAGAGACCAACCAATCCAGAGGAAGCTATTATTAAAGAACCAGCTACAAAATGGCATTTACCTCTCTGGATGATTGTCGGCTACAAGAGCCCGGCTGGTCTTGGAGAGCTGATGCACTGTCTCAGCATAATCTTCTACTGCTTGTTCTAAAATCTGGTGCTTCTTCAACATAGAAACTGCACTCTGTTCATCCTGTAAACAGAAGGAAGCAGCATTCACAATCACGTACCACCACTCACCAAGGTCCACGTCAGGAAGGACCAGCTGCTATACTGATCACATAAGATAGTATTCGGGAAAAGCGCATAGCACACTGGCTGGTATATAACAGGCACTAAATAAATGCTTATTCCCTTCCCCTTCCCTACACAGTGCAAGAGGAAGGGGTCTAAAGGTAAGACTTCTGACTGCAAAAACAGAAATAGTATTTGGGGCAGTTGGAGCTATCTGGAGGAGAGACAGACAGCTTCCCTCTGAGATTACCCTCAATCTATCCTATATGTACATTTGAATGTACATGTATATATTTGAACATAATTGTTTGCATGATAGCTCTCCCATCAGACTCCTTTCTACCCTCAGTGTTCAGCAAAGTGCTTGGGGCATGGGAGGTGATTTATTTATAAATGCCAGCTGACTAACTGAAATGAGCATTCTGACACACAAAGATTAAAAATCATCTTGTACATGGACAAGACTGCAATTATCTTAGCAGTTAGAAGATGAGGAAACAATGCTTTGACAAATTTCTACAAAAAAAAAAAAGAACTTTGACAAAGCAGATGTGGTTTGTCTTTTAATGAATTGCCCACAGAACAAAATTCTCTTCTAGGAGGCAGAGATGTCAATCAACCCACCCCCCCCACCCCCCCACCCCCCCCACACACACTGTGGACTAGAACGCACTGGGGTCAGAAGCCTCACGGCTGTAGTCAGTGCCATAGAAATCCATTTCAACTAAAAAAAAAACTAAGTGCTTACTGCATGCAGTGGTGCAGTACATGATCTCATTTGGCCCTCATGACCCAGTAGTAATATGGAGGTACAAGCATCACCCCTATTTTACAGATGTAGAAACTGAGGCTTACGGAACCTCAGTGATTTGCTGACAGCCACACAAATACGGAAAGGGCAAGACCTCTTGCACCTGGGGAGCTTAATATTGAACAAGCAACAAGAGCAGCATTTTGTAGATGATCAAAAGGGAAGCATGAGGTTTGAGATTAAGATTTCTTAAGGGCCAGCAACATTATGATGGTGCTAAGAACCATTCATCTCCAAACCAACACCTCCCCCCCCCAAAAAAAACCATTCCTCTCACCTTGGCTTTCTCTTCTGACATCATATAGAGTTCCTGTTCACTCATCCAGGCCTCAGCCTCTGCGGCATCAAAGTAATACTGCTGGGCTTTGTGGGATTCTTCTAGTCTTCTGTGACGTTTCTCTGTCTCTTCGATGAGAAGGCTCCATAGCTGCTTTAAGTCTGTAAGCCTCTGCCTAATTGCTTCAGCATTAAGGCTACTACAGTCAGTGAGAATGTTTTGGCTCCTCTCAAAGATGTCATCGATACGAGGCTGGTGTCCCTGGATTTCCTTCTGTAGGGTCTGTGTGGGAGAGGAGAATATGCATCAGGGGCTCACTCAATTGCAACAGCATGGCAATTATTCCAAACACTTCAGGCAAAAAGGAAACCACGATCCTTCAAATCCTCCTTACATGTATGTGTTGCCTTGTAATTTAAAATAATTTAATTTAAAATAATTATTTAACAAATAATTTAATTTAAAACTGTTTAATTTAAAACAATTCTTGTGAACAGTAAGTAAATTTAAAATAATTACTTAACAAATAAGGTTGGACTGAGCAGAACCAGTTACCTGATTTTTCTTTATTAACAGCTGCACCGTCTGGAGGTTATGGCCATGATCTGTGGAGGTTGCTATGGGCATTCTCTCTCCAACCCACAACTAGAAAGAATTGCAGACAGGAGTCAGACACAGACTCTTAAAACTGCTGTCAGAAGAGATGATGAGGTGGATAAGTAGAAAATGTCTTATAGCCAACCTAGGAACTTAGACTGACTTGGAAATATATCAAGGAAAGCTATCTTCGGAAATGCATTCTTTGGGAAAGTTGGGAAAGACATCAAATTCATTTGGGTTCTATATAATCTCTTGGACTGTTCCCTGGGGGTATGAAAATCCCACTGGATTTTCATCAATTATGGGAGCTTTGTGCTCTAGGTAGCAACATACATAGATAATACTTAATCAGGACAGACCAGAAGGACAGAGTTCAACCAAATGCAAAGGGTAAATACTTCTGGACAACTTGGGAACATCTCAATAAAATGCCACTTCAGGGTCAAGATCTCTACTTACAATCTCATCCTCCACATCTCTGTTAAACTGATGGATCTCTTTGGAGGCTAGCAGGTTACTCTTCCTCTCATTCAGGGGCTCCAGCAATTCCATAAATTTCGTTTGCACGATGAGACGTTTGCTATCAACCTCATCTGTGCTCTTCCCTTCCTGACTTAGAGCTTGGGCCTGGCTCTGGAGCTCCTCAATCTCCTTCTTCCGCACATCCATTTGATTCTCAAGTATCTGATGAAAGAAACAGCACAAAACTTCAGTTCATACAAAACAGAGGCAGTTGGCAGCTATTTATAAAGCATGGAAGTACAAGAGCAAAAGAGGAAATTTTGAATTTATGCTATGACTACTGCAACATCTGGTTCTGGTGATTGCTTATCAAATTACCAATTAGCACATCTTAGTGCCAGTTGATAGTTTTAGTTCTACTTTACATTTTGAACTAGGGATTAGAAATTGAGGAACAGATTCAAATTTTCACATTGGCTAGTGTCTACTTAGTTCTGTGGAAATGGCACAGGAGCAGACCAGGAGTTAGCCACACAAATAAGATTAGCTTCATTTCATCTGTTCATAAAGCAGTGGTCAATACCAGAAACTAATTTCACTTAAAATGTTTGTTTTGAAGTTTGTTCTTTCTCATATTTAAAGCAAGAAAAGTAACTTCTACTATTATTCACCTATTTCTATAATCAGAAAAATAATTTATTGTTATTGTATCCTTGGTCCTAGGGAGGAAATGGCTAATTATCTTTCTCAGAAGAGGACAATCAATAGAGAAACACAGAACAAGTCAAACATTTGGGCTACTAAATCCAACTGGTAAAAACTAAAGCCATTAATATCCTTCTTCCACCCCCAAAGGTTTAGCCTGATGCTTACCCAGAGTTACCTTATTTGGATAAAATTTTAGCAGGCAAACTCTTTCAGAAAATGGATTTGTATTTACCCAAAGGGAGGTAAAGATGAGTTTGGAGCACATGTAGTAACATAAATAACACACACAGAGCATGATGCAAACACAAGATTTGTCGTACTCATGCTACACATTCACTGAGCTCACACATGGATAGCTATCTTGAGAGTTGAGGAGCACAGCATGAAAGAAACAACTTCCTTGGAAGGATGTACAAGTTATGGGAATACAATTGAGATTTGCCCGTGAAAAATATATGTTTCACACAGCGCCACATATCCCAAGAAAGTGTGATACACATTAAGGACAAAGTCATTCCACTGCACAGTGCATGTGGTTCTCTGCCTCTGGAATCAGGCTTTTCATGAACAAACAGTGAGAGTTCTGTACAGAATGCCTTTTGCAAAATGGAAGATAGTCCAAGAATCAGTCATAGGATTTATAGCTAGAAAAGATCTTCAAGAACATCTAGTCCAATGCCCTCATTTTTACAAATGAGCTAAGTAAGACCCGTGGAGGTTCAGTGGCTTGCCTCAAGTCACATGAGTAACAAGTCTCCAGCTCTCTTCCATACATGCTCCCCAAGACCTTGGGCAAATCACTCCATGTGTCTGGGCGTTGTCCATCTCAGTTACAAGAATAAGGGGAGTGGAAGGGGTATTGGACTAAATGATTAATGATCCTATCACCCTTAAGGTTCCTTCTAGCTTAAAATCCTGTAATTCCTTCTGGGAATTCATGGGCATCTTTGAGACTCCTGGCAACAGGACTGATCAGAAACAGGCAGACTAAAATAAAACACTTGCTAAGTTTGCTGTTCATTTGATTAAGGACTCTGGTGACTGAGCTTGTGTTCCTTAACTAATGTGTCTAAACATGTTCTTCTTTAGAAAAACAAGAATAATTCTACTTTGCCCTTGTTTCAGTCAGTCGTTAAGGACTGATTAGATTTTTTCCTTTTTATATTTATGTGGGCTTCTCATAGATAAGTGTCATTTAAATAGAATCTGCAAGACAGAGTATGAAAAGGTTTTACTTTCTTTCATCTTAAATACTGCCCAAAATTGGACTGAGAACAAGCAGACTGGAGTTTCAGTCCTAAGTCTTGCTTTAACTAAGTGGTAGCTAGATGGCGCAGTAGCTAGAGCAAAGGGTTTGGAATTAGGAAGACTCATCTTGCTGAGTTCAAATCCCCCCTCAGATAGTTAATAGCTGTGTGACCCTGGGCAAGTCCCTTAACCCTCTTCATCTGAGTCCCTCACCTGTAAAATGAGCTGGAGAAGGAAATGGAAAACCACTCTAGTATTTTTGCCAAGAAAACCCCAAAAGGGGGTCATGAAGAATTGGACACAACTGAAAATGACTTAACAACAACTAGTTTTAATAGCTGTGATAACTTAATCAAGTTGCTTAATCAAGTGGGTTGAATGACGTGATCTCTGAAAACCCTTTCTAAATTCAAAACTTTGTTATAAGGAGAAATGAGGACAGAAATACTACTAATCTATCAACCAGGATTCCTGTGGGGGTGGGGGGAAGAGGAATGATGAATCATGGGCATAATAAAGCAGAATGGAAACTTCTCCTACAAAGACTTAGAACACTGTTATTGTTCTATCTTCCCAGGCTATTTTGGAAATGTCTTGTGTTGTTGCCACAGCAGGTACCTTACTGTCTGGGCCATGAACCCTTGAGCACTGTGCTAAAGCTTAAGATAATAAATGAGGGCGATGCAACGGTGGGAAGTAAAGAATTCCCAGCTGGTAAAGTTGTCTTGTGCAGATCGTGGCAAATGAAGAAAGATGAGTCTACTGGGCCAAAATTAAATGGAACATCCAATAGCCGGAACTACTCAGATCCTTTGGGCGTGACATTCTTTAAGATATTTCTGGAGTCCACTTGGGCTGCTATTATTCATAAACTATAACCACATCGCTGAACTGGAAACAATTAGCCACTAAAATAAACAACTACTGTTCAGAAGCATAAATTTAGATGTGATGGAAATTTCTGGCAACTATGTAACTCATCCAACCTATGGGTTTCAACTTAAAAAAAATTTTTTTCTGTAGAAACAATGATCCACAAGAAATCCAACTATAACAAACAAAAGATTGGCTTCATATAGCGAACTGATATACATACAAGCTTCAGGCAATACTAAAATATGATGATACTTGAAATTTGTAGAGTATGCTTTACAAATTTCAAAGTACTTCTACGTGTAATATCTTGTCTGAGTCCTCTCACAGGCTCAGTTAATTTCCTGGTGTGATGCAACAAAATATTAGATATGTATTGATAACTTTGGCAGGCAGTACTCCATGGAAATTTTCTTCAAGTGGACTCTGTTATATTTATATTTTTAAACAATGTATGAAGCAGGTAGTATTGTCTCTTACAACTTCAAGTAATACTGTCCATACCGTTTAAAAAGTTAGCTTTTTGGGGGGGAGCGGTGAGGGAGGATCATAGATTCCTTTGGCATCCTCGTGAAGTCTCAGAAAACTCTCTCTCTCTCTCTCTTTGTGTCTGTGTGTGTATATATATATATACATACATAGATACACACACATATAAGCATATGTACATATATATACATATATACTTTTATCATGTTATACCTGAAACATAGTCAAGTGTGAAATATTTTGTACCTTATGTTCAAATTAAAAAAAAAACCAGATAAAATTGTGCTTGGTTGCAATTCTCACTTCTATATATATATATATATATATATATATATATATATATATTGCCTCAGGAATATATCAGTATTTGTCTTCAAAGATACTATTCCTGAAATTCTGCAGCCCAGTGTGGAATATGGAAGATGGAAGTTTTCTCCAAATTGGCATCTTAACTTCTTACTTTTTAATTACTGATAAATAGGAAATTTTAAATTTCCTACACAAAACTCCTATTCCATTCAATGCCTCCTTGTGGAATGAGGCTGACCCTGGGTTCTCAAAAACTATGCCAGCAGAGCCCAAGCTCTGAAAAGTCCTACCAGATGGGAAGAGTTTTGAGTGCTAGTTCAATATCGGGCCACATATCTCATGTGATAACTAGCCTAGCTAAATTCAAAGGGACTCATCACCAGCTTAGCTGCAAGGCAATTAATTAAGTTTTTTCAGCTGCAGAAACTCCCAAAGACTAGTTAGGGACTGTCATCTGTATTGGTAGAAGTACCCACACTATTAAAATGATGAATCCTTGAAATACTAAAGTTAAGTTACCAAGCAACCAAAACAGAGATATCTATTTCTTAGTATCCGTATTCCAATGTCAGAGACTATCTCCAACAACATGATGAATCCCTGAAATACTGAAGAAGTTAAATGACCAAGCAATCAAAATGGAGGTGTCTCCAGGTGTCCATGTCCATTGGACACATTGTGAAACAGAATGTTTTGTAGCTTACCTGTTGTTTTTTGAGCAGGATGTTGACACTGGTTAGATCTTTGCCATAGTCATCTGATTGAATCTGGCTCTCCAGGCCATTCAGCCATTTGTCCAAATCAGCACAGCTCTGGGTGAAAAGTTCAGCCTTATTGGCATCAAAGAGTCGCTGGGCCTTGGTCTGGGTAGTGGATTCGAGGACTTCCCACATTTTATGTAAGCCTGTGAGCTTCTCCTTCACTACAGCTTCCGTCTCTGGTTTCTCTGCAATGAGCTGCATCCCTGCCTAAAAAGCACAAGCCAGAAAACACACAAATTAGTGAAATGTCACAAGCAGTTTGTTTTACTGTATTTATATCACTAGGAGAATTCACTTTACGTGAACCTGTACTTCCAATCTATCTCAAGAGTATTCCATCAACTAGTAAGCTTAGGTGGATAAAAAAACAAGCGACTAAACACACACCATATGGATTTCATGGAACTGAACAAAAAGCATGTTTCTAACACTGTCATCGTTGAGTTTAAATTTCATATATTATGTATATACATATATTCAATTGGAGACAGTAATAAATCCACACCTCAGGTTTAACCTTTACTGATTAAAATGCTGGATAAAGATAATAAAGGAAAGAGAAGCATCTATGATTAAAAAAAGTAGGCAGCAGGAATAGGGGGATGGGGCTTACAAGGCAACACATTCTTAATTTTAATTTTGTGCATGGAATTTAATATTTCCTCCTCACCCTCAAGATAAAGGATGAATATTTCAATGCCTACTACACTGGCCTTTCACATAAAAGGCATACAGTTAATCTTTGTTGAAGAAATAAATGATGGGTGTGAGGGGGTGTTAGAAAAATGTACGGCATATTAAAGAACATGTTTTTAAAAAAATGTAATACACACCAAAAAATGAGATTTGTGAAATGGTCAGCAATGCCACCATTGATAAAAATCTATCAAAAACTCACTATATGCACAGGAACCAAATAAAATTTGATAATACATCTTGCTTTCAAGGAGCTCATAGCATACTCTAGTAACTCTAGTTCTATACAATTCAATTCAGTCAATGTCTATTAAACACCTATGACATACATGGTACTTCTCTAGCACCCGAGGATATGAAGACCTTTGAGATAACATTCATGTATGTGAGTGTTGGATGAAGGAGGAGACAGGAGATAAATATTCCCAGGAAGGTAAAGTGAAAGTATTATAGGGAAAAAGAAAAGCATAAACAACTGGCAGTTATAGAGAGAAGGGAGGAAATCAGGAAATGCTTCAAATAGTCAGTGGCACCTAAGCTGAGTCTTGAAAGAAGTTAGGGATTCTAGAAAGAGAACTGGAGAAGTGAAAGGTTTTGAGACATGGGTGAGAAAGGGTCTATACAGAGGCCTAAAGTCTATTGATATATACCATGTTTGGAGAATAGGTGGCAAAAAAAATCAACGAAGATTACTAGTAAGAGGGATCAGACTTCTTATCTTAGGAATATTAATTCATCAAGCGGGGAGGGGGGAGGGAGAGGAAAGCTCAGAAGCGGGGAGGAAAGCTAGAGAACCATTAGAATGGTCCGTGTAAGAGGTGATGAGGGCCTGAACTAGGGCAGCTGCCATGTTGAGTAAAGAAAAGGGGATAGATTTGAGAAATGTTATGTAGGAAGAATAACCAGGATGTGGCAGTTAACTAGATATAGTGAAGTGTAGTCAAGGGTAATGTGAAGGGCACGAACCTGGGTGGGTTTACTGGAAGGATGGCATGACCCTCAACAGAAATGAGAAATTCTTAAAGGGTACAAGATTAGGGGTGGGGGGGAGAGAGAAGATGAATTTTACTTTGGCCACATTCAGTTTGACACATTGGTAGGACTGAGATGCTCAGAAGGCAAAGAGTGATGTAAGATTGCCTCTCAAGAAAGAGATTAGAGCTAGATACGTAGATTTAGAAGGGGGGGTGTGTGTATGTATACATATGTGTATAAAGGTTTAAAAATCAAATATAATACATATGTATATTTATATGCACATAGATTTATTTATGTATGTACACACACACACACACACACACAGCATAGATGTTCCCTCAGTTTTGGTCTGGGAGAGCAATCTTCTTTTCACTGAACTCTTTCTCATTCTTCTCATCAGTTACCATGGTTTCAGAATGAATGAAACCATGGTAGCTGATGAGAAGAACAAGAAAGAGTGTGGAATACTCTTCACAGTGTACAGAGTGAAAGAAGATTGCTCTCCAGAATAGAGCCTAAGGGAACATTCACGTTTAAGGGGTGGGAGAAAAGAGACTTGGGAGTTGTGGTCAGACAGGAATAGGACAAGAGCCAGGAGAAAGCAGTATCACTCAAAAACCAAAGGAGAAGAAAATAATCAGAAAGATGAAGTCGTCCCAGAACCCAGCACAGTGCCTTGCACATAGTAGGCTCTTAATAAATGTTTGCTGATTAATTAGTTTGTCAACAGTATAAAAAACTTCAAAGATAATGAAGTAGGATAAGTAGGAGAAGACACTGGATTTTAGCAGTTAAATGTAGATGGAACAAAGATAGATAAAACATAACCAGCAACTTCAAAGATTCATTAAAAAATAAACATTCTGGGGAAGACTTCTTCCCCTTCCTTTCTCCAGTGATTTTTTTTTCAGGGCTGGATTAAGTAATCAGTGAATACAAAGAAAATAATGTCAAAACTGCCTGGTACAGAAGCAGTGACCAAGGAGAACTTAAGGAGAGTAAGACACCAACTGAAAAGAGAAGACATGACCTTTGTTTTTTAAAAGTTAGTGCTACTTTGAACATTATTGTCTACATGAGAGGTTGAATGTACCATGTCTCTGCAAAGACCTTCATACCAGTACACACTAGTACAGTGCCAGAACAGAACACAGGACAATCCTCCAAGAGCCAACAAGATCAACTCTGAGGCCTCAACAGAAGACAGGGCAACACATTTCTCAAATGCAAAAAGAATTAGAGGACGGTTTCATCTATCTGTCTATCTTTCTAATGGCAGTAAAGAGCTGGCTACTGAAATAACTTTTTGGGCAGGAGAAAAAAAAAACAACAACCAGCCACCACAAAGTCACCTGTAGACAATTCGTGTACATGGTGTTATCTTCACAGAAAACCACTAGCAGTGGCTAACGGTTATAAAAAATGTATGGGTGTGCATTTATCTGGATATGACTCAAATGCAGGGGCTATAAACATGCTGAGTAAAAAGGAATCCAAACTAACAGAATAAATTACCTTCTCAGAGCCACACCTTAGAAGGGCAGGGGTTGGACTGGGAACATTTACCCAATATTCTCACTTACCTTTTCAATTTTGTCAAGCCATTCTTTGTTGGATCCAAGTTCTGCCATAAAGGCCTGGTGCTTGAGCCATTTGCTATGCAGATTTCTGGCTTCGTCATAAGACATATCCTGGGCTGTGAGCATCTTTTCATTGATCCAAAGGGAGAGCTGGAAAGTGAGAAGGAGTAGGAAACTGAAATCAAACCAATAATTCTTCTCAAATATAGGAATAAAGTATCCACTTCTGTATGTAATATGCATTAAAACAGAATACTTGGTAAATCAGTTTTCCTTTAATTAATTACAGAATTACAGAATCTCAAAACTGGAAGAAACCTCAGCTGCCATCCTGTCCAACCCACTGTACTTTAGCATGGGTCCTTTAAGGAACTTTCTATCAAGTCAAAGTCTACATCTCTGAAACTTCCGTCCACTGCTCTTTATTATGTTCTCTGAACCCGTGAGAAAGGATTATGTGTATATATGTATTTATGTACACACAGGCATTATATATGTATATAGAAATGAAAATATTAAATCCTCCTGCCATATAACAGTCTTTCAAACATCTGAAGACAAATACTATGTATATGGGCAGCTAGGTGGTGCAGTGGATAGAATGCTGGGCCTAGAGTCAGGAACACTCATTTTCCTGAGTTCAAATCCAGCTTTAGACACATACTAAGTTGTGTGACCCTGGCAAGTCATTTCACCCTGTTTGCCTCAGTTTCTTCAACTGTAAAATGAGCTGGAGAAGGAAACTCCGCTGGTAGCTTTGCCAAGAAAACCCCAAATGGGGTCATGAAGAGTTGGCCACAACTGAAATGAATGAACAACCATAACAAAAACAGGTACATGCCCTTCTACGTCTCTACTCCTCCAACTCAGAGATTCCTAGTTTCTTCAATTAGTCTTAAGTATGGTACAAAGTGGAGGCCCTTCACCTGTCCAGATGGTTACCTTTCAATTTACCAATGTCCTTCTTAAAATACAGCACACAGAACTGAACACGATATTCCAGATTAGGACTTATTTATAATTTTTGCATTAACTTGTCCATCTTTCACCTGTTTGTCTCTCCAAAGTACCTATACCAGACATTTTTTGTGTGAACTGTGAAAAAAAATGGCAGCACAGAGTAATAGAAACTGCACTAAATTTGGAGTCAGAAGCGCTAGGCTTTAATTTTGGCTTTCCCATATTTATACATATATAGGTATTCTATAGGTACATATGTGTGGATAGGTTAGTGTAGAACTATAAATAAGTCTGAATCTGGAGTATTGTGCTCAGTTCTGGGCACTGTAATTTAGAAAGGATACTGATAAAATGGAGGGAAACCAAGGCCCTCTAGAAAGTTTAAGTGATTTGTTCTAGGTCATATGGATAGTGATAGGGGCACAATATGAACCCAGGTTCTTCCATATACACCACTCTGTGTCCCATGTGATCCTAGGCCTCTGTTTACTCAAATGTAAAACAAAGAGGCTGGATGATATAGGACTCAGAATATTACCTCTGAACTAAACTTACAATCCCTGCTCCTCACTTTGGTATTATGACTCTTTCTAATATTTTAACTCTGTTGGCATTTCTTCTTCTTCTGTCTATATTACATTACTCTTGCCCTGTATCCTTCTGATCTGTATCCTAGTTGGTGTCCAAATACCTCAAAGGGCTGAAGAGTTCATCCAACATGTCTGCTTCTATCTAAAATCTGGAAAACCATGCAAAAGCCTTCCAGTTTGCAACAGCTGAGAAGTGAGCCCTTTCCCTAGCCCAGGAGACAGATGATACTCAGCCAAGCACTAGGCTCCGAACCAGCCCCTAGTGTACCTTTCATTCTGGCCACTCAAAATTAATTAGTGCCTGCATTTTACTTTTGTGCCAAATTTCTAATTCCTATCCCATACAAACCCTGCATTCATATTGGCTTTCCTTTAATGATTCCCCCTCAAAGGGATGCTGGGAGTTACTGAAACCAAAACATTTAATACTATAAAGAAATAAACAATGTTAAAGATATCTTCATTTCCACCCCAATAATCTTGACATGAGAAAAACTATAACTTATGTGGCTCAGCTTCATCCTGATCCTACCCCAAAGATTTTCAGCATACTATATATAAGTGACAGGAAATTCATAAGTATCTGTGGCCTATCAGCCTTCTACTGAGGTTCTGAAACCCATTCCTCTAAATTTGCTCACTTGACTAAAAGATTTGATACTTGTGTAAACAAAGTCAAGGAAGATGATGTATGGGATTCAGTGTGCCTCTGGTAGTATGGAAGGGACCCCTATTAAACTCTTCCCTATCTTAATTTTTCTACTTCTAACAATCCTAGTTCACCAGCCCAGAAAGGAGGAGTTTCACTGGTCTGTTGAAGAGAAATTATGATTTTCTTTAAAAAAGTACAACCTTCTGTAAACAAAGTACTACAGACAGGACAAAACTCCAATTTTCAAAGATCAAATTTTTTTTCTAGTCGTTTGAACTGTAGCAATCAGAAAAACAAACTATGGGCACTTAATTATGCTGAGGGGAAAGGTTAAAAACAAAAAGGAAAAACCAAATTACAAAACCTCCTCCTGTATCCTTCTAACCTCAAAGCCTCAAAAAAATATCTCCAGTGAACACAATAAAGGACATTTACTAAAGCTGCCAGGGACATTCACATATTTCCTCTATTCATAGCCACCTACCCAAGAGGAATAAAATGGAGGCCAAAAACCCCCTAACAAAAAACAGAGGCTTACAAACAAATCTCTTCTTTGCTGAGCACATCATCCTACAGATAAAAACACTGGGAGGTCCAGTGCCCTGAAATGGATCTGTGGAACTTGCTGGATCATCAGCCCTCCATCAACATTCCTGAAGCAGGAATTATTTATGGACATTTTAAAAGGTCATTTAAGAATATAATTATTCTCTATAGAAAAGAGCACTGCACAGCTTGAAAAACAGGGAGGATGGTGGTACAGAGAGGGAGTCTGTTTTGATCATTGTATTACAAGTAAGATAAAGGCATGGAAATCACCAGCTGATCAAAATCAGAGGTGGGAGTGATAAGAACTTCAAAGAGAAACAGTAGGCAGCAACAAGGAATGAAACAAAAGCATTTTAGTTACTGGACAATGCATAACCCAATATTAAAAAACAAAAAACTACATCCACCAAAAGAGCTAGAAATACTGATTCTGTATTGATCCACAAGCAAGTGTTCATTCACTTGGTTTCCATTGCTACCCAGAGAGCCTCCAGCCCCATCTTAGCCATTTTCAATAAGGGGGTGGTATGAAAATGAAGGGTGTAGGAAATGAAAATATTCTTTTATTCCCAAGATATCAAAAAAGGAATGGAGTATGACAAAGACTCAGGTCACTCAGTTTCCTAAACCTTATGCACCAGTATTAATGGCCTAAGAATCCATAAAAGATACAAGTGGTGGAGCTTTTTCAACTCCTTTGGCAAGGAAGCTGGTGGCAGAGAAAAGAACCTACTTTGGTGATATCATCTTGTGGAATTGCTGTCAACAAGCTGTTGACACAAACTTTACCCTGGGATGTTTGAATCAAAGAGTTTTTGGAGTCTCAGAAAAATCTTAGCTGGTGCCATAATTTTGACGACGCGAAGACAGTGTCTTGATGAAGACCCAATCTCTATGGCTCTAACTGCAAATACCAAGTGCCAACTCAACATATAAAGAACTAAATCAGGAGTGGGGAACCTGTGGCCTCAAGGCCACATGTGGCCCTCTAGGTCCTCAAGTGCGACCCTCTGACTGAATTCAGACTTCATAGAACAAATCCCCTTAATAAAAGGATTTGTTCTGTAAAACTTGAACTCAATCAAGAGGCCACACCAAGAAACTAGAAAGAAAGAAAGGGAAAGGCCAAAGGGGGAGTATGGTCAGCTATTATAGGTAGGTCAAAATACTTTGTAAATCATCTCCATAGCATAGAAAAGTCGAATTAAAACCTTGTTCCATGCTTTGAAGTGAAACTACATATAGGAGGCTGAGCCTTCTGGGTATTCTTAATGAAACTGGCAGCTGCCCACACTGCAGAGTGGGCTCCTTGTAACCAAAGGTGGTAATTTAGAATAAATGGAAAAAGTTAAATTCTGCTTCCTAAAATTGGGGCTGACCACTTCCTGTGACTGCACTAAGCTAGTCAATCATTTTATATATTTATTTTTCCCACACATTTCTACTTTTAAGTGTTCAAAAAACAAAATTTGAGGTTTGCTACAAGGAAAACATTCACACAATTAGAACTATCCAAAAGCGGAATGGGGTGACCTTAGGAGGTAGGCAGTCCTCCTTCAGTGATCCCTTTGTTTGGTCTCTAAGCAAAAACTGGGTACATAGTAGGGGAGATTACTGTTCAGATACTGAATGAACATCCTTTTCTAAACAAAATTCTGTGACAGTTATGAATTTTTCTAAGTAGAAAGAAGGGAAATTACCAAAACTAAACACATCTCAAGTAGGTACGCAGTAAATCCTTCTCCCTAACATGCTCCCATTTATAGCTCCATCATTTTACAGATGAGAAGATTGAGTTTCAAGGAAATTAAGAGACTTGCCCCATCCAAGTCACTGGATTACTACAAAAGCAGCAAGACTGGGAGCTGAGTGAAGATGTTCTGACCCCAAGTCCAGGATCCTTTCCATTTCACAAACAGCTTTTTCAGAGAATTATGGGACTTCAGAGCCACACAACACTTTACTAATACACTATCTCATTTGATCCTTGAAATAACCCTATGAATAACAACATTAAGGACAACAAAAATGAATGAAGCTGAACGCAGTGAAATTATAATGACTAAATCTGAACCTAATTGGTGGAGAAAATGTATCTCCTTCTCTGTTCACAGGTAGGGGCTGAGGAGTATCAAACACTCCATATACTATAGATTTGGTTGGTTTGGTGGAACTACTTTTAATCTCTTGCATTCTTTTTTTTTTGGAGGGCAGTTGGAATTAAGTGACTTGCCCAAGGTCACATGGCTAGTAAGTGTTAAGTGTGTGAGGCCGGATTTGAACCCAGGTTGTTCCAGGGCCAGTGCTCTATTCACTGCATCACCTAGCCATCCCTCTCTTGCATTCTTTTAAATTCTTTGTTATGAGGGATGAGTCTCTAAGTGTGGGAAAAATACGTGCAGTGGTGAAGGGAGAATGGATTTATTTAGAAATGAAGGTGATTTAAAAGATAACAATAAAAAAAATTTTTTTTAAAAACCAGTGTTGTAAGGTAGGTCCTATAGATATTGCCTCCATTTTAGAAATGATTAAACAGAGATAAAATGAGAATGACTTGCCCACTGTCACACAGCAAGTTAGTGTCTGAGGGGAGATTTTATTCCATGAATGCAGGTCTAGCACTCTATACATATCATGCTAAACTGATTCTCTCAATACAAATTAATTCAATTATGAAGCACGTATTGCCGCAGAGTTCTGCGCTGGGCATCTTCTGCAAGAAGCCTTTTTCAGTCCTCCTTCATCTTAGTATCTTCCCTCTGTGGCTACTGGCAATTTTTCTTGTATATCAAGTTTGCATATAGTTGTGCTCTCCCTAATTAAACTAGGAAGTGCTAGAGATCAAGGACTGTCTTTTGCCTTTCTATCTGTAGTGCTTGGCATACAGTAGGTACTAAATAAATGCTCTCTAACTGGAGAACACGCAGTAAAAAGTTTACAAAAGAGACTACCCCTTCCTTTCATGGATATAGTCTACAAGTAATGTGGAAAATTATTTGAAAACTTTAAGGTATTAATTGTTAATTAAGGTGCTATTATTAATGGTAGCTATTATTTTTATTACACTGTTAGTGGGAATGCTGGGAATGAGACAAAAACCTAAGTAATTAATATATATCTGGCTACCATTGCAGGAGATGCTGAGATATCTTGGCCATTTGGCATTTTATGAGACAACAGGACAGAACTTTTGAAATAAGATCTGTCCCAGAAAATCCAGGGCATATGGTCACCTCAGGCACACAAAAAGATTTCATCTTTATGGTGATGCTGCCTCCTTGAGCTTGATTTTGCCTGGGATCCTGATGAGACCTAGCAAGACAGCCGTCAGGGGCAACGCAAAATTTAAGGCATTCCCAGAGAAATAATAAAATGGCCTATCAGTTATCAATATGGGGAAGTAAAAAAACAGCCTAGAAAAGAAACCGTAAGATTCGTACAACACAAATTCTACACAGCTAAATTTAGAGTCTGTTCCTCCTCCTGCCTATCCAAGATTGAGTCACTGTCACAGATAATTAGTACTCTTAAATAAGCATCCCATTTAGCCATCAGAACTCAAGCATCTGGTGGTGGTGATGACAATTCTTTCTTCAACCTGTCTGGCTACAGTTAAGTCCCATAGAGAACCGTGCAGTATTGGTTCTGCCGGCAGAAAATTCTTAGCTTTGTGGTTTGGGGCTTTATTAGTCCAAGATTTGGCTGCTGGAGCGCTCAGCAAGATGCACAACAGGGTTTAGGATTAAAAGGCATAAAGGTTCACTTCTGTCATGGATGATGGTCAGAGAAAGCAATCCAATCCATACGTCTTTTAGCATGTGGTCATATAGTTTATGTACTAGGTGCCTGTGAAGAGCCGAGGAGGACGTTCACGCTGCCAAGACTCTGCAGGCTCACTCTAATATCACTGATCTACACTCTCATTTTCTGGGGATGCAATAAAGCCCAAGGCCTCAGATCCACATTTGTCTTCCTACACACTAAGAGTGATGTGCTTCTAATGAATGAATCACGTTTGTACAGCTGTTCTCCTCCTCCCCCCTAGCTCATTCAGCTAAATTCAGTTTTTAAAATGTGTTTATGCATGTGTCAGTGAAGTATGAAATAGTAGGATAATCATCAGATTAATGCCACATGTTTAAATTTAGCCTTCTGAAACCTAGATAATATTGGGGCTTCAAATGATTTGCTTTTAACATATTTTTCAATGGGGGTTTGAAAGATCTATCTTGGGATTCCAATAAAATAAGGAATTTGACTCTTTTTTATTTTTACTCACCTGGAAAACAGCCTTATTTCTTTCTGTCTAGGCCAGCTGAGCACACACTGATTTAATGTTCCTAAACATAAAAGACGTTATGTTGCCTTAAAAAGTGGGAGTACTATCATATGGCAATAATCTTGGGAGATGTCATCAGGTCTCTCAACTTTACAATGCAGTGGAATCTTTTTTTCTTCTCAAAGTGAATGAATCCTGAGGGACTGGTATAGCAAAGCATACCTCCTGACAATCCTGCAGGAATTTCTGAAGATCCCGGTTGTCCTTCAACCTCATCAGAAGCTCACTGGCTGCTTCACGATTCTTTCTGTGTCTGTGGAAGATAAAGAGAAAAACAAAACACTGTGAAAAAAAATCTGGAACATTCCAACTCATACTGACTTTTTTCCTCAAACTTTCTACTATTATTTTTCTGGTTATCTAGTGATGAGATTAGCTATGGCAAAGGTTAGTTGCAGAATATAGTCATTTAGAGTTTTTAATGCATAATTTATGCCAAAACAAGTGTGTTCAGCATTTATAATTAAGTGACAAAAAACACTGATGAAGATTGGTAGTATCTTTTCAGTGAAAAGGCCCAGATCAAGAGTGATTAAAATACTAGTTCAAGGTCACATAACAAATCCATCCAAAGAGCTGATTCCTAATCTTGAATTCTCTCCATCAAATGACTCATTCAAAAGCACTGAGTAAGCATGAACTATTGAAGAGGGCTTTGCTGGGGACAATGGTGCTAGACAGGACAAACACACATGAATGTACACATTTCTTCTGAAAAGATGTTAATTCCTTGAAGGAAAAGAATGACTAGATCTTATCTCTGCAATCTTCCTACCTACCTAGAACAGTGTCTAGCATACTGAAGCTTAATAAATACTTGGTTGAATAATTTTAAAAAGTTTCTTAAAATATCTTTAAACAATAACATAAGAAAGTACAAATTAATGTCATTTTTGAGTATGACATTTCTTTTGGGAGGAAAGACAAAAACCAAATTTGGAAAATTAGAACCAATCCATCTTATCTTTGAGATAATTTAGTCCAAATCCTCAACTTGTAGGAGAAATTAATGCTCAGAGAGAATGGCGGAACCTAAACCACAATTTCTAAGACTCAGAAAGAGGCATACTTAGTTATCAATTTATACCACACCTTCCTCATCTATAAAACAAGGATAGTAATAGTGCTCCAAGGTTGTTGTAAGGATAAAAGGAGATAGGGGTAAAGTGCTTCGCAAATCTTAAAGTGCTATATACAAGCTAGTTATTGTTGCTAAGGCTCATAGTAACACACTAGAGAAGCACATCTGAATTCTGTTCATACACCCATCGTGGACCCTGGAGGTCACTGCATTCACCGGGAAAAAAAGCATTTAACCTTTCTGCACCTTGAGGTTTTCTACGTGAAATTGGATGCTGTGAAAAACATTGATTTTCTGGGCTTCCAAAACAATTAGGAAGACTAACCTACAGTGTCCTAGAGAAGTAGAAAATAGTTTCAAGAACACAATTTCCTAAATATTCTCATGTAGCCTGGGATATAAAGCTGTATGCGGGAGTGGTAAAATTTAGTGGGAATCTAACTGTGAATTGCTATATATGCCAGGGCAAGTCACCAAGCTCACTTTTTCTAGGTATCCAATGAGGATAAGAATACATAAGGAACCCGTTTCTTTTCCATTCTCTACAATGCAGAGCTTGGAATAAGTGAAATAGAAACCTAACACCTAAGGAATTCTCTCAGATGAATGAAAGCCTACAGTGGTACTCTATGACATGTACACATTTAATTAACACTAAATGAATGGCTACTTTTAAGGAAGGAGAATCAGAATTTCTAAGCTGGTCCATAGCTGAGAGAACATCTGGTACATCTTCCTCTCTGACCTTTTTCACTTTGAAGGTGAACCAATTAAGGCCCAGAAAGGGTGAGTTATTATTCAAAGGTAAAACAACAATGAGAGAGTCAAGACTAGATTTCAGGTTTTCTGGCTTCCTTTCCAATGTTCCTTCCATTATACTCATTGTTTCTAATAGTAATGGTGCTATTGCTTCATTGTGGGGCGACTGAAGGAAAGAAAGCAGGTCAGCAGTGTCAAAAGTATACCAAAGAAAGAAGATCAAATGTGTATTATAAATGAGCAAGATAGAGGAACATCTAGCCCCCTAGGGGACAACATCTTACTTTTCAAAAGCTCAAAGGGTTTCCACATCCTTAGGAGGAGAGGTCTCAATGTGCTCATATTCCTCTGGGAAAACTCTGGCTAAAGGAAATGTATCCTTCCCACACCCACCCCAATTTCATCAAGGAGAGGCTAGGGAGGACCAGGAAGGAATAGATGGGGGAGTTGTGATGGTGGGGAAAATGGAAGGAAAAGGTATAAGCCATCTGAAAATGCAAGCAGACTGATCAGTGGTGAAAGAGAAACCCAAAACAGGAAGAATGGGAGAATAATCCTTCAGCCAAATAGATGTGAAGTTGGAAATCACCTCCTTTTAACTTGTATATTCTTGAGGTATAGTTATCAGAAGATAAGGGACAGGGCATTTAAAAAAAGAAATAAACAGGGTTATAAATATAAGGAGAGTTGGAAGGGATTTTGGATTAGGGAATACTTTGGAAGTTGAATAGGATTCTGACTGCAACACACCTTGGTTTTAGTGAGGACCAAAGTGGGCCCCAGAGGGAAGAAAAAGGGAGCTGGCTGGTAAGGTTTCTTAAGAATGAACAATTTCCTTCTAATCAGCCCAGCTAAGCTTACCAGGAAAGCAAAGGAATTCATAGGGAGACACTGGAATTCAGAGCAGTGAGTAGGGCAGAGGGAGCATATATAGGCAGATTGATATTTTAGGAAAATCACTTTGGCAGCCATGTGGCAGATGGATTAAAGAGGGAAGAATCATGACGTACGGAGACCAAAGAGATCTCCAAATAGACCAAACTGCGACAGTTCATCTGAGGAGTGATAAGGACCTGTAAAACGGTGGTGGTTATGTTGGAAAGATGTCATAAAGGTAAAACGACAAGATTTTCCAATGGATTGGATTTGTGGGGGTGAGAGTGAGGAGCTGAAATTGATACCGAAGCCATCAGCCTAAGTGACTGGGAAGATAGTAGTACCCTCAATAGTAATAGGGATGTTGTGAAGAAAAGAGGCTCAGGGGTGGGGGAAGGAAGATACTGAGTTCAATTCTGGACATGATGAGTTTGAGATGTTTAAGGGACATCCAGTTTGTGGTGTGAAAAAGCAGTCAGTGATACGGGAATGGAAGTCAGGAAAGAGATCAGAGCTGAGTATATAGATAAGAGAATCATCTGTATAGAGGTGAAAATTGAATCCATGGGAGCTGATGAGGTCACCGAGTGAGATAGTAGAAAGGGAAAAAGGAAGAAGACTCATAACTAAGCCTTGGGAGATACCCACTGTGAGTGGGAATGATACAGATTACGACTCAGTCAGGAAGGAAGACAGAGGAGGAGGTCAGAGATAAGAGAATCAGGAGAGGGGAAAGTCTTTAATTTAGACATGAGCGAATATGCTGAAGGAGGTGATGCAGCTGCGTCAAAGCTACAGAGAGGTCAAGTAGGATGAAGATCGAGAAAAGGACATTAGATTTGTTCATTCTAAAGGCAGTAATTTCAATTGAATGAGGTATCTAGAAGCCAGGTTGCAGAAGGTTTAAAACAGAGTAAGGGAAATGGAGATACCCAGTATAAATGGTCATCTCCAGGAGTATCAAAGAGAAAAGCAGAAGAGGTAAAAGACAGCGAAGGACAATGTGAGACTTCAAGAGTTTAATTTCATCTTCATCTTGTTTCAAAATTTTAAATATCTATAACTGGATTCATGAGTTTTATATTTCTCCTTAATGAAGACTGAAACTCTATAACCTAGTAGCTTTTAAAGAGCTGCAAGGTCTGAAAAATTCATCCCCCTGTGGCCAAATAGATAAGGCTCCAAATTTATCTAGACACGTAAATCCATCACTAGGCCCATATGTGATGCCTTTCCAGCTTGGCAGTCAAGAGAACGCAGGGTCACCTTCATGATACGATGGCAAACTGGAATAAGACAACAAGGTTCTCAGCTTTTTATGTACCATGGACCCCCTTTGGAAGGCAGGGGAAGCCTTTCACCCCCTTCTCGGAATTATATTTTAAATGCAAAAAACGGAAATCAAGTATATACTGAAATGCAATTATCAAGATGAACCCTAGCTTTAGAGTCTTCAGTGAAGCAAAAAAAAACCTGAATGTATTCCTTTCGATTTTTGAGATATTTCATCCTCAGGAGCATCCCCATACCAAAACCTGCCTATTCTCAGAGGGCTGTAAGCACAGGTTCAGGCTGATTCAAAGAATTTGTGACAGGTGAGAAATAAGACTTAAGAGCTTTGCCACTAGCCCACAGCTATTATAACCTCCCCTTTCCTTCCAGTACATCTTATAAACCTGTTTTTAATACGCGCAGACAATTTTAGAAGATTCCAAGCCTATGAAAGGCAGTATATTTCTGCTTCAAGCATTGTCTGGGGAAATTCAACTAGGTAAACATTTGGAAATGTTTCTTGTTCAATCATCAGTTCTTTAAAAAATTTAATCATAGGCTTAATCATTGTCAGCTCTGGTGCACTTTTTTTTTCTTTTTGGAGATAGAAAGGCAGGGCAATTGGGGTTAAGTGACTTGCCCAAGGTCACATAGCTAGCACATGTTAAGTGTCTGAGGCCAGATTTGAACTCAGGTCCTCCTGACTCCAGGACCAGTGCTCTATTCACTGTGCCACCTAGCCACCCCAAGATGCAGTCTTTTTTTTTTGGGGGGGGGGGGAGGGAGGATTGCTTACATGCTTTTTAAAAATAGTATTTCATTTTGTTCTAATTACATGTAAATGCAGTTTTTAACATTCACTTCTGTAAGATTTTGAGTTCCAAATTTTCTTTTCCCTCCCCTCCCCAAGACGGCATGGTCTTTTTTTTTAAAGTGTAACTGTCAAGGTAGGAGGAGGCTTAGATGGGATAACAGTAAATAATTACCAAATGTCCAGTGAAAAAATGAAATTAAACTTGGAGAAGGGAGAAATGAAAGGCTCTTCTGAGACAGTGCTCTGAGAAGTGAGAAAATTACGTAAAGAGGGACCAGGGGTATCAGTGAATCAGGAACCACTTGGCAGAAGCAATTGTGGATTAAATGTCTGAAAGTACTTCCCGACAGTGGGAACAGGAAGAAAACTTGAAGGTCAAAGTGAAGCTGTTTAATGGGACTCAAATGAAGGGAATCTGTTGAGAACACGGGGAACTTATTAGAACCTTGCTAAGGTTGTCAGGATGCTTTTAACAAGGTCTGATTTGTCGGGTTATTATTGTCTTTCCACCCATCTCTCCCAAGTAGTGTATAGTAGAATTTTTTTTAAGTCAATATAGAAAAAAAAAATTACAATTTGGGCTCCAAGCCGAGTGGTGTTTATAGGAGAACAGGGATCCCAGGGGCCCTGCACAAACACGCTTGGTGATTTTAATGCTGGAGATTGTCTACGTAAATAAGGAAGCCAGGTGCTGCATGGACATTAGATACTGGGGGTCTTTTCTCCTAAAAGAAGAAGGGCTTTACTCTAAAAAAATTAAATGTTATTTTGGGTCAAAAACCCTGGTTTCTTTTTCTCCCAGACACTGGACTGCGGCCTGGAATTTTTCTTTAGTCTTTAATCATACCCCCCAGGAAGAATACAACTAAGAGCTCTATTTTTCCATGTAGTCCCAGGCATCTATAAATACCACTAACACTGCTCAAAGCTGTAAGAGTCCAGGCTTTCTTCCTGTACTTTTTCATCTCAATAAACTTAATAATTCTGCTTCCTACCTAACTAGCTCAACCACAGTATCCAAGTGATTTTATACTAAAGGATTAGACGAAAGGATTTAGTACTTATTTTGCTTATACCCATAAAAATGCCTGTAACTCACTGGCTTTTGGATTTTAAATGTAACAAGTGCCATGTAGGGTCAACCCCTCATCTGAGGATATGAAATTGAAACAGGAATCTAATTGGCATCAGGAGAAAAACATAATTGAAAGCCTGAAAGATCACCCCATTCCTGGAAGAGAGACAAAAACAAATCTCTTCTTGTGTTCTCATATATTTTGCCTTCTTTTTAGCTCTTCCATTTTACAAAAAAATAGTTTTTTTCTTGGAGCAGCTAGGCTTTGATGAGATCTGGTTCTTGCTCAAGTAGGGGTCTAATCCCTGCTGAAAGCTTTTTGTCATGTTCAAAAGGATCCTTGTTGCCAGGTACCACCTGCTCTCATCCCCTCTGCACCTGCTGTACACTCAGGGCCAGTGTGGAACAAACAGACAAAAGGGAAAGGCAGCCAGGAAGCTGGAGATCTGTTAGACACTACATCTATAAGTGTCAAGGCCAATTTGCTATAGACCTGTGCTGTATCCATCTACTTGTGGAAGGAAGGTAAGATTGTATATTCTTTTTAGGGAGTGATTACATTTTAACAGTGAAAAAAAAAAAGCTGAAGCAACTTTCGTGACACATGCTAAGCGTACTTTGCCTTCTCTTCTACAAGACTACTGGTATTTTTTAAAGAATGTGGATCAAAGATTCTTAACCTGGGTTCCAAAGACCCTTAAAGGCACTGGATTTCACAGGGTCTGTGAATTAAAAAAATAAAGAAATGGAAAAAAATATATATATAAATCTGTATTTCAATATAATTGGTCTTCTTGGTAAATCAATCAATAGCCATTTACTTAATGCCGGGATCAGGGCTCACCTTGTGCGTTTTGTTTTTACTTTATGTCTTCTGAAACGTAATTTTGAGAAAGAATCCCTAGGCTTCACCAGTATGCCAAAGTTTTCCATCACACAAAAAAGGGCAAGAACCTGTGATGCAGACGGATGAGCTCATGATTAAAATGCATCCTCCTCCTCGTTAAAGAGATGGAAGAAATTCCTCTTCTGTCCCACCACAACCCTGCCTTATAACTGGGGATTTGAGTATAAGCTCTGACTGAAAAAGGGGAAGGCTGTGTTCCTAGGACTCATGTTCTAAATTCACTTCAGTTCCTCAGCACAAGTAAACAGGAAAGGACCATAAGGTAGCTTCTCCTGCCCTGCCATGAAGCAGCGGTAGCATCACAGTTAGCATTTATATTGCCACGGCACTGTGTGAAGTACTTTATAAACATAACCTCATTCAATCCTCACAACAACCCTTCAAGGTAGGTGCTGAGGAAACTGAGGCAACCAGCTGATTTGCCCAGGGTCACATGTCTAGTAAGTTGTCTAAGGCCAGATTTGAACTCGGGTCTTCCTAACTCCAGGCCCATGGTCTATCCACTATACCACCATTTGCTTCAACATATAGCAAGAGCTCTAGGATATCCTATAGGAATCTTTGTGAAGACTGAGTCAATTCACTCATTCTCTCACCCTGACAACGAGGGGTTTTGGGTTTTGGGGTTTTTTTAACTGGCTTAAACTGGATCCAGAAATCATCTGGTTGAAAGCAGGACAGGGAATATAGTGAATTATCAGGATGGTGGAGACAAAGAAGTGAAATGGAATATCCTAGAGCAGGGGGTAGGCTTAGTGAAGGCAGCCCTTGGGGGCCAGAGCAATTATCTGTCGCTGACCTTCCCAGGCTTTGGTAATGAGGGCAAGGTGAGAGCCTGGTGCAAGGATCAAATGAGGCAAATTGTCCTTCAACACAGGAAAAAATTCTTTTAGGAACACAAAAAACACACAACTCTGGAGAAGGAAGAAAGCCTTTTCTCTCTTCATGAAAGAGATACTGTTCCAATGTCATCTAAGCTGACTTTGCAAGAGATGCCAGATAAAGGTTCTTTGTACCTTGGGAAATGCTGGCTTTGCCAAGGGGGCAGGCCAACCTTCCCCTGTGCTTTAGAGGGAGCATCCCATGGAGAGAGGGAAGGAGAGGGAGGAAGAGGAAGGGAGGAAAAGACGGGAGAGTAAATGTGGGCCTCCCTGGGGAAACTTCACAGCAGTGGGACCCCAGTCAAACCTGGCTCTCAGGCTCCCTTCCCATTGTATGAATGCCTTGAATGCTAATTGTCCCAGGGTCACAGACTCTTACCTGATTGCAATTCAGCATGCTGGCTCTTACAACATTTGATTAAAGATCAGCTAAGTTTTGTTTCTGAAGCTCTTGATTTTCTGTTACTCTTTATAATGGCCTTGTTCTGAAAATCCTAGTTTGCTAAATGATCATTGTTACTGATTTACCATGGAACTTCAGAAGAGATATTCCTAAGTGCCTGCAATGAATACCAAGCAGGCAAATCTACATCCATGGCTTTTTAGCATAGGGTCAAGACCTCAAAGTGTGAGATTCCCATGAAACGCCATGAATGCTATACCTATCATCGATAGAGTCCACCTTCTCCTGGATCTTGTCTGAATTGATGTTCCCGTCACTGACCAGTCTCCGACCTGTCTCTACAACCGCATTGATCTTTTCCTCATTGGCATCCATTGTGGTCATGAAATCTTCTTGCTTTTTAATTGCTGCTTCTGCAGCCTCCAAGGTGGTGGGCATTTCAGTGTGGGCCAAAACATACTCCTTTAGAAGAAAAAATAACCAAGACAAGAACAGTAACAAGAAACTGTATTCAATGCATTCTGTACACAAAAATCATTTCTACCCTTTGTCAGACATGAGCTCATACCTCTCATGCTTGTCAAAATTCTGTGCCACTACTGATTCCTGACACGTGAAAGGTCATTTATGTAATCAGTAACTAAAACGAAAACCAAAGTGACACTAATTTATTTATTTTCATCAGCAATTAAGTGTCATCGTTAGATTGTAAGCTCTTTGAGGCAAGCACTGTCTTTTGTACCCCCAGGCCTTAGCATAGTAGTTACCCAATAAACATTTACTGATTGATTCCTACCTATAATGGCTGTGCTGACTGAAAAAGGTAATGGAGGCTTTGAGTAATGGTACCTATAGATGCATCTTCATGCCTCTGTCAGATACTACAAGTTATAGCGTCTTCCAAACAATCACAGATTCTGAATTGGAAGGGATCACAGAAACAGATTGGACCAGCATGTCAACCCACCCATCCAAATCTTGTTAAGAACTTCAGTGAGGGGGATACTCTTTTACTGTGGTACATTGGAAAAGAAGCTCCAGAGTAAGAGGAACTGGGTTCAAATCTTGCCTCTCATGTGTGTCACTGGCCAAGTCACAAGTGTAACATAATGGAAAGAATGGGTTAGATTTCTACCAGTAACACCTTGGTGGTTTTAACAGTAAAATGGGAGTGCTAGACTAGAAATCGGGGAATCTGTGGCTTTGAGGCCATAGACTAGATGGTTTCTGAGGGCCCTTCCAGCCATATCTAGATCTATGATTCAATGATCTCCTGAGGCAGTCCATTCCACTAGTTCTAATCATTAAAGAATTTTCCCACAGAAAAAAAGCACCTTCCTCTGCCTGACTTCCTGCCATACTATCTCCTAAGGGAAAATAATAAGTCCCCTGACATTTTAAAATACACTGAGCAACACTTTCCCCCCAAAGATCCCATCTAGTAAGGATGCTGCATGGTCTTTGGGTTGCTCTGGGAACTCCCTCCCCCCATTGCCAAGGATGGGAGGAGCCAGCCAATCCATAAAAATTTTACTATATCAGGTTCTCCATGGGCAAGATCCCTTATTTTGGTGTATGGGCCGAGAATATACTTGGGATTCTTCCTGAAACCTATCAGAACTCTGTAAAAGCAGGAAAAATTCCAGACACCTGATGAGATTATTCTAGATTCAGACCTGGAAGGAACCATAAAGAACATACAGTAACAGTGATTACAGCAGCTAACATCTAAATAGCGCTTTCAGATTTGCAAAACACTTGACATATCTCATTTGATCCTCACAAAAATCCTTTAAGGTAGTATCATCTCCACTTTAGAGATAAGGAAATTGAGAGGTTAAAGTGTCTTGCCCAGGACTGAACAGCTTTCTAGATGTCCTGGTCCCTGTGGTAACAGATATCTAGACATATATTAGAGCAGCACGCTTTGATATATGTAAAAACTACCTCTAACTTAGTGCACTGAAAGGGACTTGGAACCAAAGTACCAAGCAAAAGTTTGAGAGGTCAACTATGGTCTACACGTCATAGGAAAGAAAGGTTTGCCACCAGATTTACCTGGTTATTAAGAAATGCTTCTGCTTGCTTTGTATCCCTAAGGAAAAGCTGGTATGCATGAGACTGAGAGAGGAGGTTTTGCCTGTTCTCCCACATTTTGTGGAGCTCGTTCCATCCGGTGTCCAAAGCCTGCAGACGCTGACGAAGAAACATGTACTGAGCATCTGTCTGGCCCTGGGTCACCATCTCACCCATGTCCCTCATCTTCTGGTAGTCTTCCTCATAGTTGTCGATTTCATTCTTGATGTTCTCGTGCTGTGTGAGGAGCTTCTCGGCTTCCGTGAGTGTGTTTGGCATATCTTCCGAAGCAATTGCTGTCTGGGTCCTGGACAGCCATGACTGGAAATCATCCAAGTCCCGGAGAAACTGCTGCAGCTTGCTGGCTTCTCCCAAGGAGGCCTCTCGGTTCTTCAGGGTGGTCTTCATCTCCTCCCACACATCACTGATCTCAGCCAGTCTTGACAAGATAGCTTGGGCCTGGTCTGGATGCTCAGACTCTAGTTTCTCTGCTTCCTTCTGCAGGTCACTTAGCTTTGCCTCGATGGCAACTAAGTCTCGCTCCATGCCAGTCAGCTTTCTCTGTAGGGCCATGACTCCTGCTAGGTCGTTGCCTAGGTCCTGGGTAGATTCAATAACTTTGGTCTTTTCCCTTATCCAGGATTTGGTTTCATTGCACTCAAGATGGTAGTTCTGGATACTCAGGGCTGAAAGAAGGGCATCTTTCTTCCTGTCTACTAGTTCTCTGAACTGGCTCCACCTATAAATGAAAAGAGAAGGGACTTAAAATGATATGAAAAGCTGATATATAGATACTAAAACAAAGACAAAGGTTAAAGTTAAAGCTCTATGATGGAGAAACACCTGCTGGACTTGACTACGGGCCCTTCTGCCTTTCTTTTTTCCCTCCACAGGACAATGAAATAATTTAGTATGGGAATGGTTGATATTATGGAAACAGAATGGAGATGGATGTCATATAAACTGGCTTAGCTACAAAAGGAAAAGCATCTATGAAGAGTTAATGCACCAACAGCTACAGAACACATGTCTTTGAATAGAGTCCATGATATTCCTCAGTCGTGACACATTAAATTCTTGTGTGAAGGACAGCTAATGAACCTAAAGGTTGACACTGGCTCTTAGAACTGGGTCTTTTCTGCATTTTTGCTCAAATGTGATTACTCAGTAGGAAGCAGGGCATGTATAAAAGTCTAGCTTTAGAATAATTATCATGGACCCAAAGTCTAAAAAAAAAATCATGTCTGAGATAAAAGAATGGGAGTAAAATTCCAACTACTCTCCTCTCACACCTTTATTCCCATGATGGGGTCCTGGTAAGAGACTAAGAGAGAATGAGAAGGTGAGAAGGTGAGAGGTTGAAAGAGACAGAGAGAGAGAGGTAAAGAAAGGAAATGGAAGGGAAACCTGGAATGGGATGTGGGTTGCCTTACCCCTCACATTCCTGCTCCAAATGATTCTTCCTTGTAAATCATGAAAAGTTAATATAGCTAGATATGCAAATGATAATGCCACTAATAATAAAAATATGATACCTGACAGGAAGATGAAATGTTTGAACCCATCTTTCCTCACTGTACTGAGGTCATTCCAAACATGAAAGACACACCTTGGGCTCATACAAACCTTGTGTTGAGTTTGTCCTGGTGGGCCTTAATATCCTTCTCACGTGGATGGCCGCTGTGCAATAGCTGTCGTGCAATCTGGTTCACCACTGCAACCCGTGATGCCTGATTGTTCATTTCAGGCTCCAAGCTTTCAAACCTGAAAAAAAGATTTTTCGGTGGCATTAGAGCTCCTCTGTTACAGAGAAGGGAGTGGTGACTGTGAGGGCACAACCCCCAACTTGCTCTTACCTATGCTGGATAACCTCCAGGTCTTCTAGTTTCTCTGGGATCTGCATGTTGTTAAGCCACTGTTCCTTTTCATCTATCCAAAGCTCACAGGCATCTGCCTCACTGAGCATCTTGTACAGAGCCAGGGTGTCCTGGAGGGCCTGCTTCCTCAGTCGGGTAAGCTCTGCCACCTCTTTGTATCTTTCTTCAATTCCAGACAACCTGCCTCGAACATCAGGAGACTCAGCATGCTCCTGGGGCAGGGCATTGGCTTGCTCATGCAATGTGTCAATGGTTGGCCTGTAGTTAGCGATTTCTTCAGCTACATCCTTATGTTTCTTGACCAAGGACTGTGTTGAGTACTCATCATGGCCCACATCACTGCTGGAGACAATCTTGAGGATGTCCAACATCCAGGCATCAATGTCATCAGCATCTGCTTGGAACTGATGGAGAAGAGAGGCTTCCTCCAGGTGCTTTTTCCGAATGGCTGAAAGTTGTTCCAGGTTAGCCCACTGCTCCCGGATATAAATGATTCTCTCTCGGATTTTCTCAGAACCAAAGTGTTCTTCAGTGATCATGTCTTCCCCTTCCTTGATGGCCTGCTCAAAGTGGCCACTGCGTCCACTCATCTCATCCTCAAATGCCTTGTGCTTGCTGAGCAGGCGGACCACGCTAGTCAGGTCTTTCCCATAGTCATCTGAGGATAGGATCTTCTCTTTCTCTCTTATCCAGCCTTCCTCTTCCGCCATTTCCCAGAAGAACTTCCACAGGCGGCGAGATTCCTCTAGGCGAGCCCGCCGTTCAGCTGCCAACTGGCAAAGCTCTTGGTAACAAAACTCCATGTGGGCTACCCTATCTCGGATGACTTGTGGGTCACATGGTTTGTAACCTGTTTGAGATATGGGAAGAAAAGTGAAGGTGTTCAGAAAATGTAGCTTAGGTTTCTTGATCACTTGGAAGCAAGAGGCAACACCTTTGTTGCTGGCAGGACTTAACATGTCCTCCTTGCTAACTAGAATTAGGTGAAAGTGTTAGAAAAAAAAATATCTCATTTCCACGTCACTTAGCAACTAAGAGGGTACATGTGTCAATTTTGTTTCTAAAAGATGCCATATAACAAATCTTCTCAAAGAATACTGACCCTGTATGATAGGATACCAGACAGAAAAATAAATGGTTTTCTTAGCAGCTACACAAGGTTATAGGGACATGGCCAAACCAAATGTAGCTTTAGTGAAGTTTCATTGTGGAACATGAAAACATATTTAACACCAGAGTGGATTTGGAGATTTGGCAGGAAAGGGGGAGGAAGAGGAATGAGGAAGAAGGCATTCCCCTGTTTCCCATTCCATCACATGAATTCAAGATAGATGGTAAGCATTTCAAACTATTCTTTCCAGACTGCATCTCACCACCCCCCCCTCCACCTCCATTCACAGTATTTGATAAGTTCAAAGAATAGCAGCAGAGACCCAAATTCACATACTACACTACAGCTTAATAGTGTCAAAAGCCTAAGAGTCCCATTTCCCTCCCATCAGAGAGAAATCAATGGGAGGTTTCTCTTCTTCCAATTTTGGTGGCTTGGAGGTGTCAACATCTTCAAAGGTGAAGGGACCTCCCTTACCTTCACCATCTGTAGCAAACTTCTGAGCAGAGGCATTCACACCCCTCACCCTTTCTGCCTGGATACCAATGTCAGCTTCAACCAAAGCATGTTTTTGCAATAAGTCTTCCACACCTAACAAATGTTTGCCATAGTCTTGAGACAAGAGCAGCACCTAGGCAAAAAAGACAGTGAAAAGATATGAAGTCACATGTTTGTTTGTTTAAAAAAGCAACAACAGCAAATGCCAACTCAATTACATCAGGAGAAAGAAGCCGGGGGAAGAGGAAGGCTGGATAAGAGAGAAAGAGAAGATCCTATCCTCAGAGGACTATGGGAAAGACCTGACCAGTGTTGTTAGCCTGCTTAGCACACACAAGGCATGAGGTGTCATGTTATATCTATCCAGAAAAAAATATCACAAGGATGAGATGAGTGGATGCAGTGGTCACTTTACCTGAAAGACAGGGGCTCACGTGAGAGCACCAGTCTCAGTATCCTCATCTACTCAACCTCTGGATGAGCTAAGAAGAGTAAGAGCAAAGCTGTTCTCTTCTAACTACCCACTCATTTCTCAATTCTGCATTTCCAGCCCCACCACTCAACTGAAACTCCTTCTTCTAAGGCTACTGGCAATCTTTCCACTGCTAAATGTTATAACCCTCTCTCTTTCTTCTCTTTTCAGGTTCCAACATCTCTGTAGCATTAAACAACGCAAACTGACCCTGTGCAAAAGAGAATTCATTTGCTTTCCTCGTAAACCCACCCTCATCCCAAACTGCTCTATTTTTGTTAAGGGAAAGAACCATCCTTATGGGCACCTGAGTTCACAACCTTAGAGTCATTCCCTACCTCCCGATCTCTGTTTCACCCACAAACTATTTTGTAGCTTTTTTGCCTACAACACCTCTCACTTAAGATTACCACAATAGCCTAATTGGTCTCCTTGCTTTCAGTCTCTTCTCTCTGCAATCCATCCTCCAAAAAGTTGCCCAAAAAAACCCTAACCAAAAAACCTTTCTAGGGCAAAGACCTAAGGATGCTATTCTCATATTCAAAAACCTTCAGGGGCTTCCCAGGGCCTCTAGAATCAAATATAACTTGTCATCCAGGAAAAGTGAATTCAGGTCTTCCACAATCTGGTTCCAAACAACTTTTACAGACTTATTTCTATTGCTACTGTAACTGAGTCTTTCCTCAAATTACCTTGTATTGTGCTTATTTGAGTTCATGTTATATCTATCCAGAAAAAAAGCAAATTTTCTTTAGGGTATGAGTTGTTTTATTCTTTTCTTTATGTCTCCAGTGCTAAATACAGTATTTTGCACATAGAAAGCCCTTAACAATCAATATTTGTTGAATTGAACCCCACCCTTTCCTGCCTCTGCCCCAAAACCTATTCCTGGAGGAGTGGAATTTTCCACTCCTCCAGGATTAGCCACTAATGAAACAATCAGAATGAAAAAATAAAGGAGGTGCCAATGAGAAGATAAACCAAAGATAATCCACTTTGGGGATAAATCAAATTAACACAAAAGATGCAAAGTAGCCACCAATTTTTTAAAAAACAGAAAAACCACTCTGAGAAAGCAAGTTTTAAAAATTCCAAAATGTAAACTAAGTCTCAAAAAGCAAAATACAAAAATACCTCATCCCAACCAAGAGTTATTTTAGCTAGCTACAAATAAAAGGGCAAAAGGAAGCAAAGTAGCAATATGATTAATTGGAGACTTGGGATATTCATCTCTGTATTAACGAGTCTTTCTCAGCAGTCTTAAATGGATGCTCCCCTTTGTTAAGGGCTTATGGATCTGTCCTTTCAAATATTTCTAGAATCCTGAAGACAAATATGGAGTTGTCATATATAAAATGAATCTTTGCACTAGAGAGATCAGTATTAAATGACACGTCATACCATGATCAAAATGTCTGTTTTGGATATTATACTCAATAGGTGTTGGCCAACTTTTAAAATTCACGGTTGAAGGCAAATGGCTCTTCTACGTTCATTCTCTGGTTCTTCAATAAGCCAGCGCCAAAAACCGTGTCTTATATATTACTTATTTTGATGACTCGTGATTTTATCAGTATGGCTATTCCCTTTAGCAATGATGATTGCAACCCACTCATGATTTAGCAGACAAATGGCTATGGCAAAAATTTATCAGTTAGTGGCCATCTTTATGGCAATGAACTTCTCTAAACTTAGCAGCACTGGTTCTTGGACAAAAAATATGGTTCACTGTCAACTCCATACATGGAAGTCATTGACTTCTGGTAAAACTCTGTTAATTATGTGCCCTATTGGCAAAATTGCTGAAAAATCAAGATTGACTTTGTAATAGGAGGTTTTGAATGTAGCAGATGAGCAACAAACATTTGGTAAACTGGCTGAAATGGAACCAACCAATTTGAAACTAAATTTCCAGGACATCATCTTGAAATCTTCACTCAGCTAAAACTTACACCAATGCTCTCATTTATACCTTTTATGAGTATCCTAGTAAGATGTGGCATAATTACTTGAGAATATATAAAATCCAGAACAATGGGAAATTAAACAACACTTTACCCTACTGGGGACAGAACTTCATAATTGTTATTATTATTAAATAACTAATAACATGGCCTCTAAAATCTGTTGAGAGAGACCTTGGCAAAAAGGACATGATGACCCTGAGCCAGGACCAATGTCTTTAAAATGTCCTTCACCTATCTATGAGGCTAACTTCCTTTAACCAGGAATTTTGCCTGGATATGCATAATGTTCTAAAAGCCTATACCACATAAACAGTAACGGGTACAGGGATATTGTTTGGAGAGAAGGGTAAAAATTGTATAAATCATCATTTCTTCAAAGGAGATACAACCCCAAACATCTGTAATAACCTACCCTTAAGATCATGTATTTTACTGAAGATAGAAGCTAAACCTGGAAGGCTTTCTAAAAAATGTCTCTTTGGATTACTTACAGAATGCCACAGTATGGCCAAAACTCCAGTTATACATACCACAACCTACATACATACTTGAATCTTTTCATTCCCCACTTTATTCACTTCTCCTGGGAGAGCATTTGCAAACTACATGTCCTTTCATTGTTTCATTATGTTTTCTCTCATTCACACTAATGCAAACACAGAAAGGAGTGATTCAGGGGTCAGGATATACAATTACAATACACAATGTGCAGATGAGTCTCTAGTTTTCTCAGCAGCAAAATCTAATTGGCCTTGATAGACTATCTATAAATGCAGGAAGACTTACTTTCATTTCATCCATCCAATCCATAATGTAAAGCATTTCCTGGAATATCTTCTGAAGCCCCAAGTTCATCTCAAGACGCTGCCTTCGCGCCCTAAGCAGCTCCAGAAGGTACTCCCATAAGCGGATGACATTGTCCTTCCTTGCTGTGATGCGCTTGATGTCATGGTAATTCTCAGCTTCTAGCTCTCTGGCCACAGCCACCACAGCCTGGACACGTTCCTCATAGGCAGCAATGTCTGTCTCAATAGCCTCATGTTTTTTAGTGGCAGCTTCCACAGCTGGAAGGTCAAATCCAAAGTTGTCCTACAAGAGAGTTTTGGGAAAAGAAACTCATTTCCTAGGGTCTCTCCCTATATGACTCCAGCCATGTCCTGGAATGCATGTAACCTTTCTCCCAAATTACCACTTCTCCATCTTGCCTTTGTAGAAGGAAAAAGGACAGATCACAAATGTCACTAATTTGTCAAGGTTTTGGAAACATTAATCTACAGGTCTAAGGCCAGTAATGATTTATGCTGGGCAAGTCTAAAAGTCAGGTAGCTTTCTACCAGGCTTAAATTACATTCCACAAAGACTTCCCTGACCTTGGTTATTATTTATCTCTACCTTCAAATTATCTTATATTGATTCAAAAGTGCCTCTATGTTATTTATTTTATTTTTGCATTTATACAGAAGTCCAGTGAATATAAACTCCTTGAAGGCAGGATTTTATTTTTCTGTTTATGTCCTCGGCATCTGCATTACTTAATAAAGGGTTGTTGAATTCACTGAATTTGCTTTACTACAAGCAATTACCCTAGGCAATGGTACGCTGGTTTAAGAACCTGTGGAAAAGAGGGATTTTTTTTTGTACTTAATTTACAAATGTTGAGTTGTATACACATATCCACTAATTCTAAACAAAGAATGTCTGTGCTGCTTCTGAACAAATGAAAATTTAGATCAAATGGAAAAGAAACTGAATTAAGTGAGGTAAACATCCTCTACAAGATGACCTCATGGGGTTATTTGGGTTCTATGGCTTCTATGAAAATAAGGCCTATGCTGACGAATTCTGATTCTTCATCAGACAGGATAAAATAAGATAACATTTGTGAAGTGCTGAGCACAGAGTTTGGTATATGGTAGGTGTTTAATAAAGGCTTGTTCTCTCCTCTCCACCCCTTCCTCCTTCCCTTGGCCTAAGCAAAAACTGCTAGCTTATTTGTATAAAGCATATAAAAGTGTGTATTTCCTCATGGCCATTCCAGCCCCACAAACAGAACTCGAGTCCTAACCTGAGACACCAGACGCTGATTCTCGCTCAGCCATGTCTCCCTCATAGCTGCCTTGCGATCAAATCTACGAGCAAGTTGTTCCAGTTTCTCTTGTCTTATGAGCTCATTCCGCAGTGCCAGTTCTCTTTCATGTTCGGCTTTTTCCAGTCGTTCCCAGGCCTAAGGATTTGGAAGAAAAAAAAACAACAACACTTTCCTGAAATGGTCTAATGAAGCAAACCTCCTTGGCTTACAGTCAACACAGATTAGAGCTGGAGAATGCAGAGCTAGATGTGACCTTGAGATCTCTTAGTCTAACCCCCTTACTTCATGGAAGAGGAAACTGAGATTTTTATGTTTCCAATAAAATCCTAGAAAGGGGGAACTCCCCATCCCCAAACCTGACAGCAACAAAAAGCCAACAACAGTGAAGAGCATTCAAATTTGTGCTGTTGTGTCAACTCTCTGCAAACCCTCCTCCTTCCTCATTTTCACTGGAAGCTAAATGCTTATATGGTAGTAACAATAAAACAGACCATGTAGGTTTCAAAATATTAGAACTAAATTGATAACTTATGAAACTTTTCTCAGTATGAGGATAGTTGAAGGGAATATAAATGTATATATATATATATGTATACATACACATATGTCTATATAGGAGGGTATATATGCATATGATTACATATGTGAATGTGTGTATATATGTACATAGACAGAGGGTGCAGGATCAATTGAAAAGAATGGGATAATATTTTAAAAGGTGAAATTGAGAGGTGGGAGAGGAATAGTATGAGAGGAGACAGGGAGAGACAGAACAGGGTTAATCCTCTCATATAGAAGAGGCAAGGGATAATTGTTACAATGGAGGGGAAGAACAGGAAGGCAAAAAGGGAATGGGTCAACCTTACTCTCATTGCAGTTGGCTTAGGAAAGCAATGACATACACTCTAAATTGGGTATCTTGGCCTACAGGAGAGCAGAGGGAATGGGGATGAGAAGGGGGATGATGGAGGGGAGGGCAGGTTGAGGGGAGGGTTGTTAGAAGCACCCATTTTTGTAAAGGGACAGGGACAAAGTAGAGAACAGAACAAGTGAGGGGTGGAACAGGGAGGAGGGAAATATACAGGTACTGGGGTGGGGAGATCCATCTCGTCCTATCAGAAAGTCAGAGGGGTGATGGGGGAAGATATAGGAGAGAGCAGACTGGGGGAGGGGGTATACAGTGGGATCACTGTTTTGGGATGGTGGGTACGGGAAAGACGGGGAGAAAATTTGTAAATCAAAATCTCATGGAAATGAATGATGTAAACTAAAAATAAACAAAAGTTAAAAAAAAAGAACTAAATTGAGACTTTTTAAAATTTTTATTCAAAGAAGAAATAAAAACATCATACTGGGAAGCTATAGTCATATAAAAACCATAAGCTACTATTCTCATCATTGCCCCATGCCCCCAAATAAAAGTTTTTAAAACTGCCCAAAATATAGAGTTGCTCATTTCTCTCATTTAAAAAAAAGGCAGTATGGCATTGTAGACAGAGAGCGGCACTCGAGAGCCAGGAAGATGTACGCTCAAACTCTAGCCTCTGACAAATACTGGCTGTGTGTCCCTGGGCAAGTCACTTCTCCTCCTCAGTGTTCTAAGCAACTCACTAAGACTAAGTTAAAAAGGAGATTCCTATCTGTGCTGGTAGAGGAAGTCTCCTCACAGGGAGTTTCTTGTACCAATAAAATCATAGATTTGGTTAAAAATTTTTTTTGAAGAGACTTTTCATAACTATGCTTTTCTTTCATAAGTCTGGTTGGCCCCATTAAAAATGTTCCCATAAAATGGGCCTCTTATTAAAAATAACAGAATTCGACTCAAAAAGAATGCTTATCTCTAACCACCTATATTTCTAGATTCTTCAAATTACAATAGGAAATATTGCCCAATGTGAAATAATCTGACTATAGACACAACAGTGCACAAGTGAAGGAAGTTGCGTAATTAATTCGCTGTTTGTTCTGACAGAAGGCAGGCTAGAGATTTTAAAAAACAGCTGCTTGGGAAATACCAGATAAATGAAGTAATAAAGTGTTGAAAAGTCTCCTTCTAGATCCATGGAGACACACTCAAGTCATTTGCTCAAGATTCATCCCAATCCACAGAAGAATTGATCTAACTGCTCGAGTAGTATAAATTAGGTAATCTAAAAGAAGAGAGACACAGTGAACTGAAACACAAACTTTTATGAAATGGTCACCTCGGCGTATCACCTTCAAGTAAAGCGTATACTAATATCACCATGATACCTGCCAGATGTATAATCTCAGACAAATGCACGACGTTGCTCCTTAGACTTGGAGTAGATGAGGCAAAGCGGTAGGTTATAATTTTACCTTGTTAATATCTGAGATGAGCTTCCCCTCCCGAGGCATATATACTTTTTGGTTATTGGCCCTCATTTTACTTTGGATGGTGAAAAGCAGCACTTCCAAATTTCCTTTTTCTGTGAACCTAGGAAGCACAGAAGAGATACAACCAGAAGCATTATTTACCATACTCTTTTCACATCATTTCCCATGAAAGAACTATGGGAAAAAGTCATTAGGGTAGGGAGAGAACGAAAGAGGGGCAGACAAGACAGGGAGAGTACATATAGGAGGCCAACTGTTGGGCTCTGTATGGACTAGATCCGCAGTGCCAGGTGCCTTGCACACGGTAGTTTTTTTAAATGGCCGGTGGACTGGATTTCTACAAAACGGCAGAAAACATCCACTTATATTTGTAATATTATCAAATTATTTCAAGCAAGATTTTAAGACAATTCTTAGAAAACAGGCTTACTTCATAGAAAAAATGGCTGAATGCTTTCAACCAAGATGAATTTCAAATGACTGGCTAGTCTATTTTCAGGGGCTTTCAGAACCAGAAATGGGTTGTGATCCAGCTAGAAAATTCAGAATTAAGTGGATGTTTTTTGTTGTTTGTTTTGTGTGTACGTGTGTGAGAGAGAGAGGGGAGGGAAAAAGAAGGGGGAGGAGAAGCGGGAAGGAGGGAAAGGGAGAGGGCGCCAAATGGTTTTGGGAAGGTAGCAATCTCGAGATATCATCAGTCAAGCATATCATTATACCATAGGGTTTCCATGTACCAATAGCAGGCTTCAATTAGAAAAGATGGTGAAATTGTAACTTGAATCAGACTGACTTCCTGAACGACAGCAATTAATATTAACTCTATAAACCCCGTAGTACCTATCCCAGGCTCCTGGAGCCTCATGCCCCAAAAAGAGGATCTCATGTCTTAAGTGCCTCCAAACCTCCATGAGAAGCTGTCACGGAAGATAATATAACAATAAAGCCCCCAAACAAGGTTCTGAGGCCTTGCTAAGGCTCTTTTATCCTCCTAAACCTTCAGGTATAAGAACTGTGCACACTAGAGAAGAGCTGGTCATAGCATACCCTAAAGACAGAAAGCTGAAGCCTAGGAGTGACTACGGTAAGAAGAGACACTGAGCATAGTTTCTTCTATCACCTGAGGAAGCAGCTGGGCTCCAGAATTACTCCTGCTAAACATAAATGCTTGGTCCTTCCTGAGAGTCCTATAATTTACTAAGACCCTTCTAGCTATTGTGAAAGCTATGAAAGGTTCACAATAACTTTGTGTAATATATAATCAGGTGAGAAAGGATGAGATAGGTGGTAAAAGGTAGTTAAAATAGAAATGAGGCCCCAGGTAGGGACATTGAAAGACAACAGAAAAATGGGGAAAAACCAGTTGCAAAGTCTTCTTTCCTCCCTCCATATATGCAGAAAGTAGTAAAAAAAAAAAAAACAAAAAAAAACACCATTTCAACAGCCTGGACCTCAGAAACACAAGCACTCCTCTTTATGTCTTACTTGGGTGGTTTCTCCACAGTGCGGTAAGTATTGAATGCCTGTAGCTGCTGTTGGACTCCGACGAGGGAGTTGGCAAATTTTCGATTGTTCAAGATGATGATGGTTTGTTCAATCCACTCCAAGAGGTCTGAGGCTAGCGATTCATATTTCTCAATCATTTTCTCTGTTTCAATGGCATTGTCAAGCACCTAATAAATAAGAATCAGGAAAAATGAGAAATGAGATAATCTTTATGTGATCAGAACATTAAATATAGATCCACATACATACCCTATGCTACAAGCATAGCCATTTTCTTTTTCTGGCATTATGGGCTAAAAGGGTTATAGCTACCGTATCTGAGCAATGGACTCAATTTATTCTTTAACATCTGGAATCATAGGCTAGGGCATTAAGATGCTATAGGTGCTTCTTAATTTCTAACCCCAAATGCCTAGGTCGGATAAAAAAGGGTACCTGTCTTGTTCTGTGCTCTTCTGTGGCTTCTCATGCATTCTCTAAGCTCTAAGAAGTTCATAAACGTGAATAATTCTTAAAGTTTGCAAAGTGCTTTATTTGTTATGTGAGCCTGATGACACCCCAATGAGTGAGGTGCTATGATTTTCCCCATTATATGGATGGGGAGTAAAGGAGAGGTTAAATGCCTGGTCTAGGATCACACAAGTGTTTGAGGCAGGATTCAAACTCAGATCTTTCTGCCTCCAAGTCCTGTGCTCAGAATGATGTCATTTGGTCCTCTTTAGAAAGAGGAGATAAACTATGGTCAAACCAGAAAATAAAACACAACTGGAATCAGAAGATAGCACTTTTTGAGTAGAGAAATAAAAGTCAGGAAAAGAATAATATTCTGTTATGTTGGATGGATCTAACTATTGTTAACAAAACCAGCCCCTTGATCACATGGAGGTCTTTCACGAACCTTAAATCAGTTCCTAAATGTGCTATATCTCCTTTGGTAGGAAAAGGGGAGTAATTCATGTCTGTGAGGCTCCATGTATGTCCCCAAAGACCTACAGAATCAATTCTTTTCTTTATCCTTACCGTTTTTCATAAAACCTTTTATTGGCACAACTGGCTGGGAAGTACAACATGTAATCAGTCCAGTAATGGATATAATTTCACTGCAACTTTTAAAATCTTAGTGAACTCACCTTCCCAATGCGTTTTCCTTCAACAGCTAAGGCCTTCATTTTTGAAAAGTAGTGGTAATATGTCACGACATATGTGATAATGGATTTCTCATCAGGATGATCAACACTGATATCTGTGACCAAGAGAAGACTGATTTCAGAATGTTTCTTACGCTTCTAGTCACCCCAAAGGCAATAATCATTTGAACCAACAGAGTAAATTTGAGTTTATTCAACAACTTAGTCAAGTATGTTCAAAGGCATCATTCCAGGGTGCTATTAATTAAGAATAATAAATGTACAATATAATATCTCTTCAGTCAGTCATGCAAACTTTAAATGTCCAAGATACATTACTTGTCATTGAGAATGTACACACACAAACGACATAGGGTCTTATCCTTTAGAGAGGTCTATAATCTAGTTGGAAAGACGAAATGTAATAAAAAAAACTAGCCAAGAATTAAATAAAGTATATAAGCCAAATGTGAAATTACACACTATAGAAGAAGACAAGCCTAAATGCTGGTGGAATTCACAGAAAGGGAAAGACTTTTTGTGAACTATGTCCTTCAAGTGAAGCAAATATTACTGCAAGTTTCTGTTGTCCTTGCCATAACCTAACAAAAATGGGGGGGAGAAGGGGTGTTTTACAGGCTTAAAGGCATAAAAGGACATATGGTAAAGACTAAAGTTAGTGGATTCTAAGGGGATAAGATGAAACAACACAGGAAACAAAAGTAAATGCCTCCTAAAGCTAAATATGTCAGAGATATGAAGTTAAGTGAAGACTTGAACCATGTCTTCATGATGCTCAAAGGCCAACATGCAGGGAAGGGATCCAGTATAATTAGATGAAGAAAAAAAAAATGAGAATAGAGGAAAAAGGAGAAAACAGGTTGTGGTGAAGAAAGGAGTAGATTGGGAGAGGCTTTTTTAAAGAAACTTACGTCCACACACATTTGTATCTGTAATACCCAGTGCTTAGCACAATGCCTAGTGCACAGTAGGTACTTAATAAATGTTTACTTAATTGGATCTAATACCTTGTTTTCTTCCTTACAACAACACTGTGATGCAGATGGAAAAAGTAATTTCCTCATTTCGCAGAAAACTAAGTCACACAGGGATTAAGAGACTTGCTCACGGACCACAGAAGTCAGAACTGAATCCCAAACTTACTGGCTCCCACTCTGATGTGTTCCCCATTAGGTCATGTTACCATTGACTGGTCTTACAGATAGAAGAAAGGATAATTCTGGGAGGGTCAGAAAAGCACCAGTTTTGAAAATGGAATTTGGCTAAATCTGAGTAATATTTATGTAGTGCCTACTATGTTTAAGGCATTCTGCTAGGTGCTGGGATACAAAGAAAAAAAAACAACCCTAAATAATCCCTTGTGTTTGTCCTTTGTTTTTGAAGAGGACCACAGTATCAGGGAAATGATGACATGACTTACAGTTGACTTTGAGTTGAATGAGGGAGGGCTGTGCAAAGTCACCAGACTCACTTTCTCCATCAAAGCCACCTGAATCCAGTGACCAGATATTCATCAGAATGACGGATAATGACTCCGGATGCAATGGGAGACTCCCGCCCTTTTAGGCTAAGGCCTTCTCATGTATTAGAGTGAGATAAAGCCCATTCACTGGAAGGATGGAGAGACGGAAAGGACAGGACAAGAAAGGACAGGACAGGACAGGAAAGGACAGGACAGGACAGGACAGGACAGGAAAGGAAAGGAAAGGAAAGGAAAGGAAAGGAAAGGAAAGGAAAGGAAAGGAAAGAAAGGGAGGGAGGAAGGGAGGAATCCCTATGCTCAAGGAGTTTACACAATTTCAATACAGGTGAAGAGTGGACTTTATAACCTATGATAATAACCTGCTGGTTTCTTAAAAGGCTTTTATGGATGGGGAGGCAAGGAGAGGTTAAATCTGTAAAGTCTGCTTTGAGTTTCGAGTTTTAGAGTTAAAGGAGACCTTTGATTTCACAGGTAAAGAAAACTCATTCTATTAATGCTAGTGGATACCTTCTCTACAAAGCATAGTCTCTAGAGCTGCCTAGAGCACTGAGATTTTAAGTGGCTTATCCAAGGTCAAAGAGCAACAAGGTCTTTTCAGGGCTGAGGCCAGTCTATATTATGCCACACTCCTCTCCATTAGAGCCTCAGAGCAGCAGCTCCAGAATTACTACTCTAAGCTGTTTTTTTATTTCATTCACAAACTTGTTGTATGACCTTGACAATGTAACTTTTTCAATATGATAATGTATACCTTACAGAACTTACAGGATCATCTATTCCAGTGGTGGCAAGCTCAAATAGAAATAAGGGCCACTAATCTGTACTTAAGGATCCCTGTGGGGCTCATTTTGACTTAGTTTTAAAATGTGATATTATCTATATTTTATTGTATTTTTACTTAAACTGTAAAATATCTCCCAATTACATTTGGACCAGGTTTAGGTTGAACTCAGGAGTGTTGTGGGTCATATGTCTGATACCTCCGATCTGACCCCATATTCTCATTTTACAGATAGGGAAACAAAGGCCCAGAGTATGGCAAGTAATGAGTTGACCTGGAAGAAACAAACGTAGAATCCAGGTTTCCAGACTCCCAGCACCATGTTCTACTCATGATAATATGTTGCTTCTGCTCCTCATGCAAGCAGCTACAGCAAAGATTAACTATTTAAATATAAATTAATGATAAAATACTTAGCCATTATGATAGAAAAAAATACCAAAGTACAAATAGTTAAAAATAGGGAGTAATTTTCTCTTGTTCCAAGGGGGTTAAAAAATTTACTACCACCCATGGAATTTTAGTTTGTATTTATGTTGGAGAATTATTTAATGGGTTAGTTCAGAGATAATTTTATTTCAGTTTCCTGTACTGAATATATCAGGGAATTTGATGTATTGGAAAACAGCAAGAAACTTGCTTGGCAGTCTCATGACCTCTACCTGCCCTCGGGTAGCTAAACTTCCTGTTCTAAAGTTTTAAGAACTTCAAACTTTTTTTTCCCTTCTCTTTTTCTGTCCCTCTCTCCTCCCCCACCCTTCAATCCTACTTTCATCCCCAGCTGTACTGTAGCACATTTAGGAAGTTCTAATACCACAAACAAATCATCTATTCTAATGTGGTTTTTAATTTGGAAAAAAGTTCTTATTACAGGCTGTACTAAAATGAAGCCTGATGTTAGCAGGAAATACAACATAGGAGAACACACTACAGGGGTCAGCTCAGATCTCCCTTCTCTGGCACGAATTTGTAAAATAAACATTCTACTGCTCTAAGGGCCACAAAGGAGAGATCTGTCTTTGAGGTCAGTTCTAGAGTACTATTACTCAGAAAACATGTTCCCCTTCCCTCAGCTGGGGTTACAGTAGACAAAGGACATTATACATCATCATGAGAAATACCAGTAGCAAATACTGGGCCTAATGAAGAAAAGAGTCCTGAGGACAAAAGTTGGGCAGCAGAAGGAAAAGCAGGTCATCATTGTGGTGTAAATGTTATTCTTTCTTCCACAGGATTCGATTCAACAAACATTTATTAAGCAACTACTACATATGCAAATGACTAAGCTAGATGTTGGAGAAACAAAGACATAAACAAAGCAGTCTCTGATCTCAAAGGGTTTATGGAACACAGAGCATGTGCACCAGTAAATAATGCAAAACATATACAAAAAACAGAGAGAGTGCTGATAACTGAGGGAAGGGGAGGAATTAAGAAAGGTCTCATGCAGGAGGTGGCAGCTGACCTGGGACAGGAATTTGACAAAGTGGAGAGAAGGGAATGAATTCTAGATCAGAGTTTCACAACTGGAAGACACCTTGGAGATTATTTTACTCCAACTTCCACTACCCATTCCTATTTTACCAATAAGGACACTGAGATCCGGAGATGGTGAGTGACCTGTGTCCAAGGTCACAGCTAGGAAGTGTGAGAGCCAGGACTGACTCCAAAATCCTCTTTCTATTATACTATAATTCCTAATATTTCTCATTGTAATGTGCATATATGCCAACATTAAAGCAGTTGATGTTTCTATTAGCAAAAACTGCCTCTTACTGCTTAGTGCATTTACTAAAGTGGTGTTAAATGGGAAGGAACACCACCCAAAGTTTTAGGAGCCAACTGAGGTCTAGGGTAGCAGTGATTCACTGACAACTTGATATTTCATACTCTTATTATCTCAAGTTGACCCACAGCAATAATACTTACTAGAATCTTTTTCTTTCTACTTATTCCACTACTTATTCTCCTCACCTCCAGTCTATCTCATTGCTCCTACCTTCTTAATTTATCTTACACATACAACTGCTCAATAAGTCTTCCTAAATCACCATTCACATCATTAGTCTACTTGTAGATCTTCAATAAGTCTATGAAATAAAGGTCAAAGTTCTAAAGTCAACTTTCAAGGCCTTCCCATAGTCTAGTACCAAATTACTTTTCCAACATTCTCTCCCATTTTGCCTTATTCATGATGCTCCAACTAAAGTGAATTTTTGGGGAGGAAGGGGGAGGGCAGGGCAATTGGAGTTAAGTGACTTGCCCAAGGTCACAGGGCTAGTAAGTGTTCAGTGTCTGAGGCTGGATTTGAACTCAGGTCCTCCTGACTCCAAGGCTGGTGCCCTATTCACTGCACCACTTAGCCGCCTCTGAAGTAAATTTTCTTAAACAACTTCTACTTCCCTATATGTGCCCCTTGCACAAATTATTCAAAATACATGGAATCTACTAAATTTCTGCCTAAATTTTCACCTGTGGTAATCCTGCTCCTCTAACCCCTTCAACAACCAGCTCAAATACTACCTTGTCTCAGAAAGTCTTTTGAGTGACATCCATTTGGAAGTCACTCCTTTAGATTCCATAACACTTCGTTCCTTCTCTTCAGCATTTCATCTATTCAGCACTGCATACTATTTGCATTAGAATGGTTTATGCATATATCTCTACTCCTTTACTAGACCAATATATAACTGCTTGAAGGGAGGGACTGTCATTTTTTATCTTTATATGATGCCTGGCACCAAGCGGTATTTGACACAGCAGAATAGACTCCAGTAAGCATTTGATGAATGACAGAATACTTACCCTCTGGATCCAGGAGCTTGGTGAGACCCAGATGCTGCTCTGCCAGGTTAAAAGCATTCTGAAGATTGTAGTGTGCATTGGATTTCTTCAGTTTGTCAAAATCAATCAGGTCAGGCCTGTGTAGACAAAGAAAAAGCCCCCATTAACAAATTGTAATTTACAGCCTGAAAATAGATTGGTCAGAAGCATAAAGGAGAGTGAAGGAAAAACTAAATAACCCCCCCACCAGCCTCCCCATGTTATCGTGCTTAAATTCTCCAGGCCGTTTTGAAATCGAGGGAAATACTAAAGAACTATGAACTCATTTAACACTATTAGTCTGTGGTCTTGAGTACAAATTTCCAAACGTATTCAGGCATTTGGGACTCTCTAAGCTAAAAGGAAGAGAACAGGTACCGTATTCCCACATAGGATATGAGAATTTCCTCTACAGCTAAACTCTAAATCCAGTGGATTTGAAAGTCAAAAACCGTGCCACTCTGCCACAAAGGGATGACATCACTACACCTAAAACCCTCGATGTATTTCCTAAGGACTTACCGGTGTTTGTGTATAAGTGCATTGAAAGCCATACCATCTCTCCAGCTAGTGGTAAAGTTGTGAATGTTGACATTTGGGTACCTGCAAAAGCCAATACAAAAGAAAGGAAAGAGAACAAGCTAAACAAAGGGTGCCTCATACATAAAAGAATTGTTTTAAATGCAGTAAAAATCAGTCTATAAATGTAAAAAAAAATTAAATCAGAGTCAAGTATTTCAAGGATCTCTTGAAATTGCAATTCAAATAAAGGCAGAGAGCTCTCTGGGCTACCTGGCTTGGCCAGTCTGTAATTCAATCTAATACCAAGTTAAATAGTATGTTTAAACTTTTAATCCTACCTTTATTTTTAAAAAAAAATCTAAATCTTTCCTTTACATCATACTTTCCTGACACACTGAACCCCAGTTAGACTGGGATCTAGGATCTTACTTCAGAAGGAAGGAATAAAGGAATGAGGGAGGGTGGAATTCCAAACTGACGTACACAGAACAGGAAAAAATGAGAGAACACCATCCACATCCAACTAGTTACTAAGTCCTGTGAATACTACCCGTCTAATACACTTCCCACATCCATAATCTTCTCCATTCCTACTCTAACTGCTTAAATTCATTCAGACCTGCATTTCTTTCCTGCCTGAATTATTATTGCGATAGCTCTCTAACTATCCATTCTATCATTAAGTTTGTTCTCTTTTAAAATTTCTCCTTCATACTCTCTCACACAAATAATCTTCTCAATGAATTAGTCCGATCTCTTCATGCCTCACTCCTCAACATTTCAGTGGTCCCATTTTGCCTACAAAAAGAATCTAGGTCCTGATTAGTAGGAATAATGGATCTTTCTGAAGTGGTCATATTATTTAAATTTACACTGCCTACTTCCATTAGGGGGGAATCAATAACCAAATGAATACTTTATGAGATTCATTATTTCTACTAATTGGGACCTTGCTGTAAATTATAACCCCCTAACTCTGACATCCAATCCTTCTAGGGTTTGGGTCCAATCCACTTTCAAAGTCTTATCTCTTACTATTCCTCTTCTTGTACGTTGTAGCCAAAAAGGCCTCCTCAGCACCGCCCCCCATCCCCGCCTCCATCCTCCATTTTCACTCTTCCCTCTTAAATCTATTAGATTTTAAGATCCTTGAGGACAGGGGACTGACTGCCTTTTGCTTCCTTTTGTATCCCCAGTGCTGAGTGTAGTGCTGGCACATAGTAGGTACTCAAAAAATGTTTGCTGATTAATTTTATCTAAATGTCTGGAATGGATTACCCCAGTCTCTAGCTGTCAAAGGCCCTCCTTGTCTTTGAGACTGAGCTCAGGTGCTAATTTCTTCTGGGAAGCCTTCTTTTCTCCATGCTAGCTAGCTAAAAGTGATCTCTCCTGTGTTCATTTCCCATTCCCCTGCACCAAGTGCTATCTCCTATACTGCATTCCTCCCAACTGGATCAGAAGTTCCTTGAGAGTAGTCTCCCAAAACTATCTTTGTAACCACAAGCATCTTCACATAGTGCCTTCCACATAAGAGATACTTAATAAATACTTGTTTAATTACGTATAGCCCAGAGTCTGCAGGGTTACTGGTCTCCATTGTATCCCAGTGAAGATGTTTGGACAGTGAGGTCACTGAGACCCAAATGCTCACATTTCCTTTTAATACAAAGTAGCCAAGTTTCCCTTGTCATTGTTGTTGGCACATTGGTTTTTTCATCCCGAAGGCTGATTTTTTGATGGTTAAATCTCTGTAGAGAACCTACCTCCATGAAATCCTTTCATACATTGGAAACTTTTGTGTAATCTAGACAAGAGTTTATTCAATACTAATTATTTATAATGACTGTAATTCTATATTTATGCTTGATTATAGGTCTGTCCCCCTTATTGGATTATAAACTCCTTTATGGGTCTAAAGCACCTAGCGCAGTACTCCCAAGTGCCCAGGGGTGATGAATAAATACCTGTGTGCTAATTTGCTAAATGAAAGCCATTTCTATATTTACAACTCATTATTAGTGTCCTAAAAACATCTGGAGAGAATAAACCCCATGAAGATAGGTTTATCATCAACGATAGCTTACCAATTTCAATGAACAGAGAGAAGATATAGTTTTCTGACCTAAAATTTAAGCACGTTGTATTCCTTCAATTAATTAAACCTATTATAACATCAGTTGGGTTACAGGCTAACAACTGCTGCTTTCTTTCTCCCTGCTCCTCTTCCTGGTGGAGGTCAGTTGAGAAGACACGCTGGTACGTAACAAATGATTTGAAAGAAACTCCAACCCTGGAAAAAGACATTTCCCCGGAATCTCTCCATTCACACTCACCCAGCTGTTTTCATCTGGCACCACAACAGCAAAGCATCTTTGGCAGATTTTTTCTCTTTGTTGTCTTCAGTTTCCACACTGATGTCTTGAATCTAAGAATCACAAAGAATATTAGTGTGATTAATGGATCACCAATGAAATGCGTGAGTCGGTAAGAACAAATGTATTTCTTGGAAATGTACACAACTAATACTCAGAACATAGCAGGAGATGGATGGGTTGTCTAAACTGAAGCACAAAACTGCTTTCTTTTAGGACAGGCTTCTGAAATTAGGGAAATGGACCAGAATTTTACTTTATAATTCATTTGTAGATAGAGCCAAAGATAGAGATTTAGATGAACACAAGCTTTCCTCCATACCCGGGATGTACCATTTTCTCCCCAAGATAGCACATTCATCTTGATTCTTTTGCATGAGACACCAGTCATTGAGAGCACTATGAAAACATGTTCTATTGCTCTGAACTCCCCCATCACCCACCAGCTGACTTTCTACCTATCCTTTAAAAAGTCCAACTCAAATGACACCTCCTAACTTCTTCCACATCAATAATGACTTGTTCTTCTAGGAGTTCCCATATGTATTTTGTTTGCAGCTCTCATTTAATGTGAATTATCTGTATTACAGTGGTAGGTATATATCAGAAGTCTTCTATTATAGGAATATTATGGGAAATGTCAATGCTTCTAGCCCAGTGCGTGCAACCATCATTCTGCGAAGCAGCTCCCACGGAGGTAAAGCCTGGTATCTACTCTTGCAGGACTATACACATAGCTACCGAAGATGCAGAACATAAAGTTTTTTTCTCCAGTACCAAAATCCCTGGCACTGTCAAAGGGTTCAGCATCAGAAACGGCTATGTTTTTATCAGTGAGCATGACATTAAAGAAGAGGTATCACCATCTGCTTTGCTGCAGCACCCTAAGGATCATGGGAACTGTCCATATGTCTTTCAGCTGAAACCTCATATGTGTTTTCTTCCTCATTTGATCCTGAGCTCCTTGAAAGCAGGGACTGTCTTACTTTTCTATCTGCATCCCCAAAGCTTAGCAGAGTCTTTTGCATATAATAAGAGCTTAAGAAATGCTTTGTTCATTCTTACCGGTCTATAAACTCTGTGAAGGCAGGTTTATCTTGCCTAGTGCCTGGCACAGTGTTTCAGACAGAGTGGGGACTTGGACATTAACTATAACAACAGATCACACAGTGCTGAGCTATCTTCTCATTTCTTAAGCAACCAAGAGACACCAAGAGGTAAAAGAAAGAGTATTTACTTGGCAGTCAGGAGACCTGTAATAAATAGCAATTACAGTTGTATATAGCACTTTAAAGTTTGTTAAGTGCTTTACATGTAGTAATTCAGTTTGATTTCTGAAACAATCCGATGATGCAAGTGCTATTATTCTCATTTTGCAGGTGAGTAAACTGAGGCTAATAGAGGGCAAGTGATTTGTTCACGGTCACAAGGCTAGAAAGCATCTGAATCAGAATTAGAATACAGGTCGTCTTCCTGATTCCTAGTCAACCACTCTAACCACTGCCTGTAGGTGTAACTATGAACATATTACTACCTCTCTGAATCTCAGATCTCCTCATCTGTAAACTTAGGTTGCTTAAGAACATGCTAAGGTCACTTCCAACCATAAAATTTTATGATTCTAAGTAATCCAAGTAGCCCTGGTTTCTGTCATCCTCCACCTCCTACATATTTCCAATCACATTAAAGCCATCACTAAAAATTCCTGAGGATTCTTTATATGAAAATGGGAGTGGGGGGGAGATGCCACATGGGCCCAAATATAGGCCCCCAATCCCCCAAATGACATATTTGATGGGCAAAAAAATACACAGGTCTATATAAAAAAACTCAAACATTAGCTGTGGGCCACATTCAGATTTTAGACAAACCAGATTTTCTTGGGGAAAGTACAGTCTAATTACAAACCAATAAGGCTAGATCACTGGGTTTAATTTTAAGCCTGTAAATGGTTAAAACCTAGCTAACATGAAAGATCATTTCCTTCTCACATCACCCTTCCTGAGACAAGAATTAACAAATGTCATTTCAAGGGTGTTGTGAAGATGCCAGTCTGAGCTTGCAAAATCATTACCCCAAATATAGAAAGTGAATTAAGAAAGAATGATTTGCACTAAAAAGTTTGGTTCAAATAACCATGAATGGCAATCTGAAATTGCATGCAAGACCACCTGTGGGCTTTTTAAAATCTTTGTGAAGAAAGATTTATCTGTTTTTCATAACTCATGCCTCATTCGGAAATAGAGTCTGCTCACCTGCTCATAAGACACCTGCTATTTTACTGATCCAGCAAACTCAAGGACGCTGGTGCTAATTCTTCATCCTTTACCTAGTTACTACCCTCCTTTAAGTCAAATCAAAGAAAAATGCAGGAGGCACCACAAAGTTAGAGATAAGACATTATTTAGAGATTAAGTTTATTAGAGATAAGAGATTATTAGACAAAATAAAACAGAAAAAAGAAAGGAGTTGGGACAGACACTGGGACTTTACTAAATACTCCAATATGCCCAGGATCTCATCAATGGAGATCATAACCCATCTATGCCTGGCCATGCTATGTGATTCTTCCATGAAAAAGACCTAATACAATAAACAAATTTTAACCAAACTGAATTTTGCTTGCTGGGAAAATGCAGACCATTTAGAACTACCCTGCTGAGACGGTCTAAATTGCAAATTGCCTTCAACTGCTGAGTAAGCTAAAACTTAAACAACAACAAAAAAAACCTGTCCCAAGGACCTACAGGTTTCCTTAAGCTGCCCTGGACAGAAACTTTGTGAACATGGCATTCATTTTCTCCTCTGAAAAGGATCTATAGAGAAAGCAATTGCCAGACTCACACCACTCACCTTCTTGGGTAACTCTCTCCCACCCGTCATGTTCAGTGAGGCTTGTGGGCTGCAAAGTGAACCTCACTAATCACCTAGTAATGTTCACTAAACAGGTCACATTGGACACAAAGGAATGGAGTACAGCAAAGCAGAGAAAAGAGGAGGACCTGAGAGCTGACTGTCATCTGGCAGGAAGACAGAGCCCAAGAGCGCAAGACAAAAAGAGAGTATAAAGAAAGGGCCAAGGAAAAGAAAGACAACACAAGAAATTCAGGAGGGACACTTCAGAGAACCAAATGGGGAAAGAGGGAAAGCACGGACAGAAAAAAAAAAAAAGGGAGCGCCACTCAGCTTGAAATCTCTTGATACTTTAACAATGCATCAGTACTAGAATAATGAAATCAGTAACAATATCATGTATTAATAAACACTTTTTTACCAAACTCAATAATCCTTAACCTTTCCATTGTACGGAAGGTGACAAGCATTTATTAAGTACCTACTACATACCAGGCACTATGTTAATTAAGCACTTTACATATATTATCTCATTTCATCCTCAGAATAACCCTGGGAGTTAAGTACTATTATTAGCCTCATTTTTAGGCTGAGGAAACTGAGATGGGCAGAAATCGTGTGACTCATCCAGCAAATCCACATATGAAAAATGAACAAACAACCTCAACCCAAAAAAATACAAGACCCTGGTAAACTAGGTAGTATAGCTATATGGTAATGAGGCTGGCTTGTGAAATTAGCCCCATTGCTTAACCATCAAGACAGCTAATTAAGTAACTTCTTCACTGGAAGCTGAGGTAATTGAGAAGGTTAATGTGAAGAATGAATCTTCAAGTGACAAAGGCTGGATCTTATGCTCTCTCCACCCCCCATATCCAGTCCTGTTTTAAAAAGTCTCGATGGCTACCTAAATTGTTTATTTTTGGTTCTCTTTCTCTTCCATCATAGACCAAAGGGAAGATATTATATGTTTCTTTTTCCTAAGGGATGCAAAGGGAGGCTAATGTCTCCTTGATGATTGGCCTTTCTTTTTTCTACAATCTCCAAAGAGACCATTGTTGGGGAATTTCCCATTAAGTCTGGGAAGTACCAAGATGATAAGCCCCTAGAGGTCAGGGCCAGTGTCACTGACATAATGAAATGGAGGTCAGCAGTGCATTGCGTAATTTAGAAGGCTACCAGAGAAGGCTGAGTCATGTTGAACATCAACAACCCAGTTACTTTTCTCAATGAAATGAGAGACTGGGGGAAAGGTGGCAGGTATACACTCCACAAACAGCTTCTGTCGAGAGAAACTATAACCAGAGTGTCTCATGTCCAGAACTGCTGTTGGCCTGAGGCACCCTCTGCCAGTGACTGAGGCAACATGGCACGGTGCATTGACCTTGAGAGGGAGAACCAGAAAACTTTAAACAATAGTGTGTTATTAAACAACCTCTCTTGTTCTCAGATTTTTTGTATGTGAAAGGAAGAGGTAGAGCTGGATGACCTCTAACATGTCTTCCAGCTTTACAGCACTAAGAATGAATCTGAACAGCTTAAATGCCATGAGTGCCTGCCAAATTAGTGCAATCTCTACCAAGCATAGGCAGTGACCCTAAGGGCTTGTATTTTATTGCTGATTATAGCCTTAACCCAAGGGGAGATGAGGAAGGATAAAGTAAAGCTTGTGTTCTCTCACTTTCAAAAAATAATTAAAATGTCTGACTACAAATCTTTGGGTTTTCTGCACAATCTTATCAGAAGGGCAAGACATCAGCATAGCTACCAGCCACGTAGCACAGATACCTCAAAGCTGGGTCTTAAGACTGACAGGGTTGAGTTGGTAAGTTGTAGGACAGGCACTTTTGGCAGGGCAGAAAACTGTCAAGGAGCTAACAAAAGAGATTCTACAGCCATTGTGTGCCCAAAGGACTGCCTATGCTCTATGATGCTGCCACTGCCCCAGGAAATAACATTATCATATTCTAACAACCTTGAAATTTGGAAACTAACTTCACAAATGAAATTAATATTCTGACAGCGTTCAAGAGGACTTTACAATAAATAATCAACATGCAGAAATGTCCTAATGTCATGTTCTTTACCTGGAACCGCAAAATGATGGTCCAGATGAGACCAAGAGTCAGTCGATGATTCCCATCCACAATATCATGGGATCCCATGTTTTCAAGATGTACTCTCTGCTCTTTAAGGAACTGAAGGGCTTTATCCACATTCTCCAGACAATGGATGCGCATTCTTCCCTTTGTTGGTTTGGGCTATATCCACACAAGAATAGAGAATAAAAAAATGTCATTGAAAGGGTCAGAGAAGGGTTCGGTGATCTTAAAATACAAGCAATTTTTATGCTAGCACTAAACGTGAATATGTTTAAAATATCAATTAATTGGGTCTAGGACTCAGGGGCGTAGAACTGTGGCCTCCAGGCCACATGTGGTCCTTTGGGCAATACTTGAGGACCTAGAGGGCCACATATGGCCTAGAGCAGTGGTTCTCAACCTGGAGGTTGCGACCCCTTTGGGGGTTGAACGACCCTTTGACAGAGGTCACAGGAGTCACCTAAGACCATCGGAACACATATTTCTGATGGTCTTAGGAATTGAGGAGCCACTGCTCCTCTATCTGTCTCCAGGTGGGTCCACCCACATGCAAATACGCCCACGTATTAAAGGGGCTGCAGCATTAGGAAGGTTGAGAACCACTGGCCTAGAGCCTGAAGGTTCCCCATCCCTGAAAGGTATTACAGGGTACCCCAAAAGTCTTAGTGCACTTTGAAGCTTTAATGGCTGAAAAGTGCACTAAGACTTTTGAAATACTCTGTATTAAAAATTAACAGGGACTTAATTAGGTTATTAGACAATCTTATTTATTTTTTAAAAAACAATAATAATATATATATTTTTTAACATTTGATTTTAGAACTATAAATTCTAGATTCTTTCCCTTCCTCCCTTGTCACCCACCCCCACTGGAAAGACAGGCAATTCAACACAGGCCGTACATGTGTAGTTACACAGAACATCTCCACAACTGACATATTGTGAAAGACTGACTATATTTCCCTCCTTCCTATCCCGCCCCTGACTTGTTCTACTCTCTACTTTGTCCCTGTCCCTTTATAGAAGTGTGTGATTCTAGCAGGGAGAGACAAAACAGAAAAAGAAAATTATAGACCAATCTCCCTCATGAATATAGAT